>QVRM01005424.1:0-179605 GCA_003439945.1 Dermanyssus gallinae | reverse complement strand
ATCGAGGAGTTGGATTCCGGTAGAGCGCCCTTTAGTGAAACCATGCTGATTGGGATCGCAGATAGAAATTCTGTTATGTTGTCAACGACCATTTTCTCCGCGAGTATGGGACATGGGATGAGACATTTTGCCACAGGGCGATCATTTTCCGGCTTTCTTTCACGGATCTTCTGTCCACGCGATGCTTTCCGACAGCGATCCAGCCTCTCGCAGTCTCGGACGACATTCGTGGACGTCGTCCGGCTCTCGCTCTCTCGACAACACGCAAGCCTGCGCGCGCCTTGCGTTCTCAGTGCTTCGTTACGACGCGCAAGTGCGGAGCGGGAGTGACCAAGCACCAATTGCGCTAGCAGCATTATTATTTATCGAAACGTGGTGGCGGCCATCATTATCGTAGTAGGCGGGAGTAGACTGCCGATACACTAGTCTCCAAAGTCGTAAACGTAGTAAATGTCGTCGTTGTCATAGTAGTTCAAAGGCCACTCGCTGTACAAGTAGTGGGGAAGCGGTCGGTGGAAGAACTCGACGAGCTAGCTCTGCCACAGTACCACCATTAACTCAGCATCAGCGGCAGCAAGCGGCAGGCAGGCACGTTGTACGGCTCGATTGCATATTACCATTACTACTACTACTGCTACCACAACTTCTACAACAACAACATCAACACCCGACGATGCTACGATCAACATTCGCTACCCTTTGACGCGCAACGAGTGAAGGAAGATGCTGCGCCGCAATGTGAACGCTGCCGTGGAACGACAACCATCGGGGAGAGGTGGACGGGGAGGAGAGGGGGGCGGTCCGACCTTTGCCTCGGAGGTCAGCTGTCGCCGCGGCTTTGGCGCGATCCGTCAGCGGACCGCGGACGAAACGACGCTCATGTCTTCAGTGTGAGCGAGCGAGCGAGCAAGTTTTCAGCGTCATCTTTAGCTTGGAGGGGGTCGCCGCAGCCGTTGCCGACATCTTGAGGAGGCATCTCAAGACGACGTCGTCGTCTTGAGATGGAGACAACGTCAGCCAGAGAACCAGCGGAGAGGAGACGGTTTGTCAAACGACACACAATCGTGTTCAGTCGATGGATGCATCGCACGCCCGGCCAACTTCTCCTGGGTTGTCCGTCGGCTGCCTGACGCGTCGGACGCACGAGCAGTCCGTCAGTCAGTCAGTCCCTCTGTCCGTCGCTGCCTGACGCGTCAGCCGCTCCTGTAAATGCGCTCGTGGACGCCAGCCGGCAGGGCTGACCCACGGCGGCCTCCCTGTCTTCCTCCTGCCGGTGCACCAGCGGCAGCAGCAGAAGCAGAAGAACAATAATAAGGGTACCGAAAAGGGTACGAGAAGGGCTTGACAACTTCTAGGCTACAACGTTCAGCTGTCACCCACTGGTGACACCGGCCAGAAGACGGTGCAACGACCTGTCTATGCACGAACTGTTCAGAGGGTAGAGGCGCAGGCTAGAACTGGAGATCACAATTAGGTCTGACGATTAGGCCTGACAGTGGCGGCGGTCGTACACCGCCAAACACCGGCAGTTTGCACAAGCCAAATATGCAACCGCCGCAACAGTCAGTAGCTGTACAGATAGGTGTAGAATCAGTAGCGGTGACACTGCTCAAAGTCTTTGGCTGCGTAGAAGTCTCTCTCGCTCGGCAAAAGGCTGAGGCAGAAAAGATACGAAACAGCGGCCGAAGAAAAGATGCGAAACATCGGCCGAAGAAAAGATGCGAAACATCATCATCGGCCTAAGAAAAGATGCGAAACATCATCGGCCTGGTCCCTGAGTAGTCCCACGCTATGTGCAGGCTAGCGCTGATGTGCGTCAAAGCATTTTTGCCACTCCACTCGCTTTTAGCAGACACAACGACGAAAGTGCGAAGGTGATACAGTAGTATCACAGTAGCGCAGCACATTTGTTGTTCAACTGAAGTACAGTATGGCGAAACTGGGTGTCTATTAAACAATAGCTAATGATGTACTGCCTCGATCTCACTGTTTCCGTGTGGCCGCTCCTTCGGCTGTACTTCGAATTCGGTTGTAGCCGCTGTACGACGGCTCAGTGCACCAGAGCGCCAACTCAGCGATGGCGGACGAAGACACCAAGTTATGCCAAAACCTTATTGATAGCAATCGCTCTCTGCGGCATCGAACAATTCTACAGTGCCTAGCTGCTAATAAGCCGCCGAGTACGAAAGTGGAGAGCTAAATAGATCGCTGCTCCCCAATCCGAAAGTCTCTGGGTGGCGAAATCTGTTCTATTCGATACTTTATTCAGAAGTTTCATCTAACATCTCTGAGTAAAAAGCGAAAAAGCAATCATGCTTTCATTCTAAAAGGCTGGCGCTTATTATGCAGTTAAGGGAAACAGGTTGGGTGTAAAATATGTATGGTTTAAACGTGTGGGCTTTTTGTCATACATGGTCTCACGTCCGGGGGGGGTCCTGACTACTTTTGAAGTGTTTTTCGAACGGCAGTGGCGTTAGCTTGCTGGCTGGAAATCTAGACACTTCCGAATCATTGATGTTGAGCGCTTGTCGCCGATCGCATCGATTTCGTTGAGGAAATTTCGGATGTTTACCAAGTACGGTACGTATCTTTCAACGACGTTAAATCACCTATTGTTTCAAACGTAAACGGGTAAAACTCGTGCGGCTTAGCAATCAATGACTTTCATGACTTGCGGATGTCGGCGTGTTGACTTGGGCTTGCGCTTGTTACGTAGGACAATCTTTAAAGGCCGCGTCGTTGATGACACGACTTTTGTCCACCGTATTCATGCCTCATTTTTGTCTGGCCAGTAAGGGCGTACGCTTTATTGTGAGCTCTCATCTGCAATCCAAAGGCCGCAATGTTTCTTTCAAGCGATCCGTGCGCAATCAGACTTCTGTTATTTATAACAGGTTTCATTATATATATATATATATATATATATATATATATATATATATTGTTCTTCAGAAAACATCATGAGCAGCACTATGTGCACTTGCTCTAAGCAGTATCTACGCTTAATTCCGCATTTGATTGAATCTTTCAGTTCTGTTTGCTATAGAACAGTCCATTGTGACCTGCATTGTGCACGGGAGAGGCGAAGAGCCCCATTGGCCTTTGGCTGCATATTGAATGCAATCAGCATAGCAACTTGACAGCACGCGACTAGCTGCGATGAGGACGACACCACTGCACAAATAGTGCAGAGTCGACGCGAGGGTGGAAGTTTCAATTTTCTATGGGCATATTTATCACTGGCTAAACACATTTAATCGATGCTTTTCTTTCCCTTACCTCATTACCCTCTCGAGCTCCCTATCGCTTTCCCTCTCTTGTCAAGCTCATACCACTCGCTGTACCACGCCGTTACCGCCTCACCTTCGTTGACGCACTTTCCGACAACGCGCTAGATACGGTGTTGATCCTTTCTCTAGCCCGCGTGGATGGATGTCTCGCAACAACCAGCGGCAACCAACATCACAGAGAATAGGCGGGCAGTGTTCGGGTCGAGTATTTCGTCATCTCGGCGCCGTCCGTACACCAATCAGCTCTTCTTCAGCACTTCTGTTGGGATTTATCTCCAGCCGCTCCATCTATGCAGACTTTACTAGCACCACCATCTATTATTAGTTTGCGATACGATCTGTGCATCCTGCGGCTGGCTATACGCGTCCGTGCGGCAGCTTCTCGGGAAAGGCCCGAACGAGTCAAAGTCTAACTTGAGAGTGAAATCAATATCTTACGCAAATGGCACTCTGCGGCCGTCTGACTGATCACTAGTGTAATAACGCTAGATTCTGACTTGACCTCTAATAAGTTCCGCGTGATAATAGAAGATGAGGACGACTTGATGAAGCAGTCGAATGCTATTGGGAAAGGCCAGACAGACACAGTCTAACTGGCGCTAGCCAGGCGACGACCGACAACAAGAAGTGCTCACTGTTTTCACGGTATTCGACGCTAGTCAAATGCGAATAGGTGTGCCTCCTTCAGCCGTTGTTATTATGATCGCGCTTCGGGTTCGCATTCTTCTCTTACTGCCATTACTGCTCGGGCACGAATTTGCCGAGGGGCTCGAAAACCTCACCACGCAGGACTCGCTGTTGGAGGCCGCAGCCTCGACACGCGACATCATCGTCATTAAAGGTTAGTTGAGAATTTCGCCATGTCGTATTCGCGTTTTCATATCTCGTCTTCTGATAATACGGATACTGTCGTGCTGTCAAGCTCGGAATCTTTCGGGATGCTTCGTTTCCGCTTCATCGCCGCTGGGGTGAACGCTATGATGTCTCCATGACCATTACAGGCAGCAGGGCAGTAGCAACATCATCGAGCAGTGTCGCTGGTGCAGTTATATGCTCCGTCACTAGCTTACTTTAAATATCAAGTTGGCGTATAAACTCACATACAAGTTGTTGCATGTGTGTATGTGTGTGTGTGTGTTTATCCGCTTAAACACATAATGCAATGTGTTAATGTTAGATAAAGGGAAGATGCATTTTCGACGTAGGCGTGGAGCTCTCTACTAACAAGGGCGAGTATGGTGCAAGTAAAGGTTTTAGACCAGACTGAGACTTCATATCATTTTATGAGGAGGCAATTACTTTGTATTTGAAACATAAGAATATCATCAATCATTTCATGTCAAAATATACTCTTAAGACACCGCAATTTAGTAAGTTAAACGGGTGGTTTCAAACGGATAACTAACGTATAGTCAGGTAGTTTCGTGTAAACGAAAAATACGACAGAGGTAATATTTTAGATGTTGACGCTTGATATATACAATAAGTACACCGATGGGAGAGACACAGCTCTGAAGAGCCGCTACGACGTGCTGGATTAGAGCTAACAGCTGCCTTTGATCTGCATTCTTTCGCAGAAGTAACAAAGCAACACATTCGTGTCGGTTTGGATCTGGGATTATCTGGCGCTGAGCTATTGCTCGGCGGTCGAGGTAAACACCGTCATCGCCGTGGAAGACACAGGTTTGAGCCAGGGCCAGGGGGCCCGCCACCACCAGATTTCAGGGGTCCGCCGCCTCCAGATTTCAGGGGTCCGGGACGGGGGCCGGGACGAGGGCCGGGACGAGGTCCGGGACTTCCTCCAGGTCTTCCTCCGAGAATACCTCCAGACTTCGTCGGGCCCCGAAGACGAGGTCCTGGACATCGACGACGATTCGGACCCCATGGCCCGCCCGGCTTTCACCAAGGCATCCCTCCATATGGCCCGCCTGAGCTTCATCGCCCACACCATCAACACCACGGTCCACGAGGAGAAGGAGGTCCCCATGGCCCACCTCATCCTCCTCGAGGGCCGTTCATCGAAAATCCGCAGGTCCCCCCACAGGACTATCCAGGCTCAGGTAGGGAAGCCCGAATAGACAGAAACCAACACTGAATATTTCTCACACACGTCTCACTCTCCCTTCTACAACAAGCCCATGGTACCATTGTTGCACAAACTCTAGATTCTATTGCATTTCGAAGTATCCAAGATAGCGGTCATAATAGGAAATCATCATTAGAGCTAAGAAATAACTTAATAAATTAAACCCAGTATTTGAACGAGTTGGATTATATATTGATATATCCAGGCTTAATTTAGTAAAATCTCATCTGTAAATGCATAATCTCTTCGGTAACGGTTAAATTCACTGCGGAAAACACAGCAGTTGTAAGAGGCTAACGTTCACAGAGCATAAGATGGCGTGTTGTTGCACTGAACGTGTTTCGTTTGGCTTTTGTGGGCGTAGACATATTGAAAATTATCTCTATGGTAAGACGGTTTGGATTCACCCAGCAAGCGCCGCGTATTGTATGCAAAGCAATGGTGATATCACCTATGACGACACATAATCTTGGCACGTGTCGTTACGCCCTCAGCCGGGAACTTTCTGTTCACACAATGCACGAGTAAGCGAATGTACTATACCCTTTCCGATGTTGTATGTGTATACATGTATGGGTAGACTATGCCATCAACGACTTGGAGGTCCAATCACTCAGCGAGTGCTACGCCGAGACGGATGGCCACAATCAAATAGGCGTTGACTTTATTTCGTCACCGAGTTTGGGGTTATTTTCTTCCTCCACTTAGTAGTACAGCGTTGCGCTTAATATCGTCAGACGCGCGCTATATATCCAGGACTTTCCTTGTTCCAAAATTATATATACAGATGTACCTGTATATATATATATATATATATATATAGGGTGTCCGGATGATCTCGTCTAAAACTCTGGGCTATCGTTAAGTTCAGTGAGAAAATAATGTTTGCCAATGGAAAGGGGGAACGGAAGTATAGGAGAGAGATGAGATTTTTCTAAGCTGTGAATTGAGGGTGGCTGTTCGACATACGTTTATAAAATGCACGATTGTGAATGAACGCATGACTTAATTGAAAAACTAAGCATTCCAGAAAAAAATACATTGTCTGAAATAAGATTGGTCTTAGCTAGAGCAGGATATCGATATACAAAAATATAATTTTGCAAACTATTTTTAATATCACAATAATTCCTGCTCTACCTAAGACCATCATATTTAATTTCTTCGAAATGCATTGGTATGCTCGGTTATTCAATTGAGTAATGCGTTCTCTCACAATCGTGCATTTTGTAAACTTAGGTCGAACATTCACCTCAAAATCACACCCTAAAAATGCATTAAAAAATCATCTCACTCCTATTCGAAACATTTCCGTTCCCCTTTCCTATAGCAAATATGATTTCCTCACCGAGCTTGACCATATTCCAAAGTTTTAGACGAGATTATCTGGGCTCTCTGTATATATCTATGCGTGTGTGTCTGTAAGAGTTCTTCGTCGTTTTTATTTCAAAAGAAACAACAAGTTGCCGAAAATCCCTCTTTCTCCCTCTCTATCGCTCTCTATCTCTCTCTCTCTCTCTATATATATATATATATATATATATATATCTTCCTCTTCTACCGGGCTCTTGCCAACGAACGGTGAACGTTACGATTTCATGTTTGCAGATTTGATTTGCACTGTGTGTACAGATTTCAATACAGCTAATTCTCAAATGTGTTTCTACTTTGCTTCAGCAAATATTCAGTTCGAATGTATTGTCTAGTTATTTTTAAACTATGAACAATATCTTCTATTGCTACTGCCGTTATTGTCGCTGCATTAGCCGTACAGAAACATACAGCCTGGACGCGCGCTAATGGGAAGTATATCAATGCAGTGCTTTCTTTTCAAGATACGAGCCAGGAGCAACTGCAACATCCGCCTGGAAATACTGAAACCAAGCCGGTGCTACGCTTCCAGTCATGTAAGTTACTTAAAACCTCCAATTATAGGATCTGAACCGTTTAGCGAAGTCCTCTTTCTCTATATATCATTTTTTGTGATATATATATATGTGCACATGCCTTATATATATATATATATATATATATATATATATATATATATATATGCACGTGCCTTTGTTATATATATATATATATATATATATATATATATATATATATATATATATATACAAGGAATGATTGTACATCTATTAATAATGGGACATTATTGTTTCATAATAGCGCACCTCATCAATCGAATAGGCTGTATTGATTTTGATTTTTCTGGCTCTGGTGAAACTTCAGCAAACAGGGATATATATATATATATATATATATATACAGGGAATGATTGTTTCATAATAGCGCACCTCATCAATCGAATATGCTGTATTGATTTTGATTTTTGTGGCTCTGGTGAAACTTCAGCAAACAGGGATATATATATATATACAAGGAATGATTGTACATCTATTAATAATGGGACATTATTGTTTCATAATAGCGCACCTCATCAATCGAATAGGCTGTATTGACTTTGATTTGTGTGTCTCTGGTGAGACTTCAGCAAACAGGGTTTTTTCATGTCAACAAGCAATCAAGCAAGTCCGCGTGTCTGAGATTGCGTATAAGAGTTAAGTTTTCTTTTTTTTTTCTATGGAAGTTAAGAGACAACTAACTCCGGCGCACCCGTTTGAAACATCTAGCTTGTACCTCCTTAACTAGTTCTTGTATTATTATTTATTCAGTCGTCAGATGTTCCCAGACAGAGGAGCAAGCAGCACGTGAGCTTGCCAAGACGAAATGCGCCTTGAAGCTCAACAGACAACTCAATATAGACTACTACTACTACAACAACTACAACGCATATTGAATCCTAGAGTGTCTTCATAAGGTCACATAGCATCATCGTTAAGTGGTGCGCGCGTTTACTCTGCCCTTGTAGTCCCGCGCAGCTCATAACGAGTAACTAGGACCGCTAGATTGCTTACTAGACGCCAATGCACGCACCGCCGCCCGCACTAACTTACATACATGTCGTCTGTCGAATTACAGCTTGTGGCTTGAGTACGACGTCACGGATCGTTGGTGGCGAGGCTGTTCAGCGGGAAAGCTGGAGTTGGACTGTAAGTGGCGCCGATCAAACCGAGAACACCGATCGCGGCAAGCCGACACCGTGCAAACGCAGACGAAGGCGAAGACGCTGAACAACATAAAGTCCTCAGCAGCATATTGCTCCTACTACAGCTGCTGCTGTTGTTGCCGTTACTGTTTTGTGCTTACAGCAACAACAACAACAACAACAGCAGCAAGCACACAAATTCAAAAAGAACAAAACCAAATAAACTAAACTAAAACTGCTCGGGCTTCTACTCTACTCTACCACAACGTCGACAACTATAGGTGCCTCACGGTCGTGTCGTACCGGCTATAACCAACGCCAGACGCTCGTTAGATCACATCATCAGCCCCCCCCCCCCCCCCCGTTCTAGCTTCACAATCACGGCGCGACCGATTATCAGTCACACTGTACCACAAACCATTGTGCACTTGATGCTGGCGCCGCCATCCAAGCACCAACAAGGGGTTGCCTGCCGTCCGCTTCAGTCTTTCTTGCTTGTTCATATCGCTTGCTGGTGGCCACAGCGAATCACTTCATCGTCGACGCTCCAACTAACCCTCGCTTCATTCAACCCCTGGACTGCTGCATGGGGTGCTGTGCAATGCTGCTGCTGCTGCTACTACTGCTATTACATCTGCGCATTAGACAAGATAGTCGCCGAAACACGACATTTACGGCATTCGGCGTCCGATTGACGACCCCCGGCCGATATCTGCGCAAAAGGTAAAGCTCCCCCCTCCCTTCGGCTTAAGCCTAAATTGAAACTTAAGACTAACAGGTCCAACATTGTGTGCATGGTCGGCGTCTGTGGGACACCGTCTCTATTTTCCTCTCGTGGTAAACGCTCGAACAGTATAATTCTATCTTAATACGCTTAGCAAAGAAAGCCGAAATTGGGTGAGTCACTACAAACACACCAGCATAGACTTCTTTGCACTGCTTGCATTGCAGATGTATGTTGTCGTCCTCTTCAAATTCTATCGACATACCTACCACCTTGCATCTCGTATTCTATGGTCACATGATCAATAGCGTTGAAAGGCAACCTTGTGATTTAGGCTCTATATATATATATATATATAAATATATATATATATGACACCCCAAATTAGATGTGATGAGCTTGCCCATTTACGACTAGTGTCGCTAACCAGGAAAACGACAAAAGCTCGAAACATCAAAAATAAAAGTACGAGATGCCCTTTAATGGGGACTATTACCCAGCTTGAAACTGATCACTTCCGCTTTCTTTGCCTCGGACTTTCCGCCAACTTATCGTCTCGAACTTACTTGCGCACTACACGTAGAAATCTTCATCCACAGCCCAATCGTTCACTATTCACATACTAATCGAAACGACGACCCGGCGTTGTCAGCAAATTGTGCTTTTCCTCTTCGCGCTTCTACAACACGTGTTGTGTTAACTCTACTATAAGACTAACATTTTTCATTTCTCTGTTCTCTCTTCTACCTAACATCCATACGCATAGCATGACCTAGCAGTACATCAGTACGGAATACGCCAGTAATAAAAGCCCTCTAACACTACAGTAACAGGCGTCGTGGTTGTAATAGTAATAGTAGTAGTAGTAGTCAAGGTATAAAAGAACTAGTAAAGTAAAATAAGTCCTGGCAAAAGTGGTTGTAGTGAACAAAATATGCAGACAGTCACAGATCCAGCAGACCAGAGATGTCCACGATGTTCGTGATTATGATTCATGTGCGGCCGGGTAATAGGGTTGCATGGCTACTACGACTCATAATGTTAGTACTGCACTAAACTAACTGCATTGAATGTCTACTATCAGTTAGTTATAGTTTGACACGTCGTATTCTCTCTCTCTCTTTCTGTCTTGCTATCTTATCAATAACTGATAGGTGGCCCTGATGCGGCCGGCACCTGGCGGTTTGGAAAACTTCTGCGGTGGGACCCTCATCACCGACCAGCACGTGGTCACGGCAGCACACTGCGTTGAGAAGTGAGTCGTTTGGTTCAATGCGGCCCCCTTTATATCTTTTGGAAAGCAGCTTCTTGAATGCCGATACGAACATAGGTATTGCTCATGAACATTCATGGGTACAGCCCCGATAACGGCAGACTCTATGTACTGGCTCACGGTTTCTAGCGGCACCTTCTGTGCGTGGCAAATGGCATTTATGTTTATACCCTTTTATACCATATGGGCAACCCTGGAGAATCAGACGACTTAAGACACTACTACAAATGATGTACATTTTGGGCCTGGACGACTGGGTGGACGATGGGTTACTGGGTTTATGAGTTCCCCACTACCGCATTATGCCCGAGTCTTTCTAATTTTTCGTCTTAAATCACTTCCTAGTCACGAAGTGTACGACGAAGATACGCCGCTTTAGTTGGGTCAACTACTGTTCCAAATAAAGCTATAGGCAAGTCCCGAAGACACTCTGCAACATCGGATTATGGCTGCTTAGACGTCCTTCAAATAGAAAGGACTGCCTGATGGAAGGTACCAAGGATTCGAACGCCCTACGTTCGAATGTCGCCCTTGGAAAAATATAAGCCTTGTTATTTAGCTCCATTTATCTTCACGCCAAAAGAGCATGTCACACAGGCACTAATTATTGACAGTAAATATATGTATATATATATATATATATATATATATATATATATATATAAAGTAATTATTTAAATAATCTATATATATATATATGCGTATGTGCTTGCATCGTATGCGTCTATCGCGGTGCGACCAGGATGAATCGACGAAACCTGACTGTTCGGGTTGGATACCTAAATTTGACCGAGGCCGATCCATCGAATGATTTGCCGGTGGCAGACGTTCGCACTCACCCGGATTATGATTCACCCACTAATCGCGCAGATATCGCCGTGATTCGACTGCAACAGCCAGTGGAGTTTGGCATCCGGATAGCACCCTGCTGTCTACCCGACGGCTCGGATCACGCCGGACAGAACGGTTAGAGCAAAAGCACAACCATACACGACGCCCGAAAGGCATAACCGTAACGCACCAGATCAATACGTAACCTGATGATCTTACTAGCTGAGTTGATGACTTCTATTTGCGGTCAAATTGCAAATTGCGAACGCAAAAACCAAACTGTCAAATAGCTTGTCTGTCTCTAAAAAGCAAATGTAAACCAGTACTTACTCCCTAGTATGTCCCTAAATATGAAAGATGCCAAGCGGCGGAATACCTGTTATGTCGCCGTCATAAATATATTCAATGCACGTTCAGAGATATTTGCCAATCGTAAGGAATATTTTGTTGGCCAGCACAACAACAGCTTTTACTACTTCTGTCGTTGTTATTATTGCTGATGATGACGCCTTTAGTAGTTTTGCTGACTTATTCGGACTAGACACTCCCATTCCGCGTTTTGTTGACACCACCACCGGTTTCAAACCCATTCTGCTCTCGGTTTGCCTCTTGTAGCCGTGGCGGTGGGCTGGGGAGCTACATCATTTGGCGGTCCTCAAAGCGACCTGCTACGCCAGGTGACGTTGCCGATATGGAGTAATGAACAGTGTCAGCAAAAAATCCACATCAAGCTTCACGAGACGATGCTCTGCGCAGGCCGCATGGATGCGGGCGGACATGATTCTTGCCAGGTAATCATAAGACAGTCAGAGCCATTATCAGATCGACACGCAAGCCACTCGAATCAAAAACATTTACTAAAGCCGTCGTCTTTAATTAGCCGTTGTTTGACGTAAGCGACAAAATACCGTCAGCGTAATATGCCAAGCTTTGCAGTAACATACCAGCGCAGGCAGCAAACGTTAAAACCGGGCTGTTCAGTACTCTAAATCAGTACGCTCCATGTTCAGGACTGCTTGGCGCGTAGAGAAGCATGCAGCGTGTCTTCTGTCGAAGAGACCTATCTTGCTTGGCATTGCTGTCAGCTACTATTAGTAATAAATGATAGCCACGATGAATATGAATAAATATTGCGCCGTTACACTATGGGAAATGATTCTTATGGATACGAGCACTGCGGACGACTTCGACATTCCTCTATTTCGTTGTTCAGTTGAACTTTGTTTTGCTTTGTATATAGTGTATATTGAATGAACGAATTAAATAATTTGTTGTTTGTTGACCAGTATTTGATTTATACAGTGTTTGTATTGTGTATGCTACATTTAACAACAGTGCTGGTGCTGCCCCCTGCCCGTGTTGTATGTAGGGTGATTCCGGAGGTCCACTTATGGTGCAAAACCGAGACAGTCGCTGGTCGCTCGAGGGTGTCATCTCGTTCGGGTTCAAATGCGCTCAGAACGGCGTACCGGGAGTCTATACGCGCGTAAGCATGTTCACCGACTGGATTGTCGAGAACGCGGTCTGAATTCGGCTTCGAACGCGGTCTCATCAATTCTGCATCGGTCGCGCTCACACAGGCGCCTCACACGCCTCGTGATCTCCACACGAAACGGCTGGCTCACTCACGGCCGACCCTCACGGTCCTCACATCTTCACAGCAGCTTCACATCGCCGACGTCCGGACACGTCCGTATTCATAGCCATCTCGATGGATGCGGCTTTCGTTCAACGCCGACCGTTTCATTCATCGCCAGTATGAGCAGTTAGTTACATTCATCTCACCCTCTCCGGATAAACCGGACAAACCATTAGATATAGGACAGGCAGGGATTCTCCGAATCGTATTATGACGTGCGCACGTGTACATATTCACATTTGTAGAGTCTGGGAATCGCACGTATACTCGTGTGTCCATATGTTTATACACACATAAGATGCAAACATATACGTATGTATGTATGCACATAACCTACAAACTTATATGTATGTATCTACATACAAACATATATGCATGTATCTACATATCATACAAACACGTAATATAACAAGCATGTATGTATGTATGTATGCAAATAACATACAAGCATAAATATATTAATGCACAAAACATTCAAACATGTATGTATTTACATGCGCGTGGTTGTACGTGTATACGTGTTTGTATAAGAACATATGAGCAGATCATAAGCAGATGATCGAAGAGTCTCCGTCCATCGAACAGTTTTCTCGTTCAGCGCTTTACTATATATCTCGCACCAGTGGCTGATTGTGTAGCCTTCAGACTCGCTCTTCACCCCCCACCCCCCATTTACCGCTTCACTTCGCGCCGCTATATTAAACCACCTTGAGTTTACTTTGACTGCTTCTATAGATTATCCTGTGTCCCCTATGGGCTTAGTATCGCCGTGAGGCTTATCTGAATTGCACCGAGCGCCAGACATGTTGAATAAATAAGGTCTATTAACCAACAGACCTTGTGCCAGCATGGCTGCTGGCTCTGGAATATCTGGGTTATCATTAATTAATCTTAATGAGCATCGCTTAAAGAAAATTCGATCAACAAAGGGTATTCAATCGGCAACATCCTGCTTGATGACAACCATGACTAGCGCACTAGTTCCGCCCCCCCCCCCTAGCAACCACTACCTTACTTCAACGACTTACTACACCAACAGGTGGAACAGAGCCACGGAGAACGATCAACTGGAAAAGACTATAGTAACTGATTCAGTGTCAACAATGGCATACCTTGTGCAAAGAATGCGACGCTCGCGTTTATAGCAGCCGAAATGTAAATAAATGATCGTGTTGTATTGTTGAACTATTGTACGAAGTTTGTTTGTTTACACTCTTCGGTTTTTTTCGTCGTTACTGCTTGTCCGGATGGAATAAATTCTATCATCTTATTCGTTTTTTCAACTACCTAGAACCTAACCTAGAATTTAAGCGCTACAATTCACTATCATTATTAAGCATAGCACACATGATGCTGAATTTGTTTATATATATATATATATATATATATATATATATATATATATATATCATTTTGTGCAGGGATATGTTTTTAACGCTCAATAAGTAGTTTGTTCATGAATTGTGACGCCTAAGTTATAGGGTGCAAAAACAGATGAGGAGATAATATCACAATCACAGATTCTTTAACCCAGGATTTGCCCAATTCAACAATATATCCCGAACAGATGCTGTATGTTGCCTCGTTGAATGTCGAGGGTCAGCATCTGACGCAAGAATTGGAATACCCTTGAGTCTCCCGTCGAAAGATTGAGGCTTCTACTCACTCTCTGAGTCAGCTTAAGTGTAGAGGATCCTGAGCCTTCGATTGTCTCGAACGCCAGCGGACAGAGCTGGTGCATACAACCAACCACGAATTATTTTCTGCATTTGTTAGTTTGTGCAAACCTGGAAGCATGACCTGTTCGATTGACACCTGCACTGGCCATCAAAGGGGCTAATGTCGAGTCGATTATAATTGCCTTCTAAACAAGCATGCGGCGGCATATATATATATATATATATATATATATATATATATATATATACAGGGTGTTTGGAAATTTTCTGAGAATCGATAATAAGAATTGTAGAGCTCGTTAAAGCAAATCTTTTTTTTTTCAATGAAACATGGTCTCTAAGAAGCCTTGTTTCGGAATGAGAGTTAAATTACTACAATTTGTGACAATGGTGTTTTGGCCCCACATAGGAGCATAAAATGAGCTGTTGCGAGACAACCAGTCATCCTAGACAGAAACTAAGCAGCACACCATCGTTTTCGCGAGAAAATTGTGCTTCTTCCGAAGAACATATAAGAAGATGCGACATAGTCGCTTAGAAGAAAATTCGCAAAATGAAGTTCTTTATTAGCTTTCACGCCGAACACTTCAGAATCAGCGAGGTTTATCCTGGCGACCAGCTTTTCACGTGACTCGAACGGAGTCTTGTAGATTATTTAGGTAACTCCAACAAAACAAAAATCGAGACTTGTTAAATCAGGCGATCGCGGCGGCCAAGCAATCGGCTTGCCCCGGCCAATCCACCGATTCTCGAAGGTCTCGTTGAGGTAATTAAGCTGCGCAGTCGTGGAGTGCGGTGGCGCCACATGTTAACTGCATCGATGTGTCTTCCCCACCGCTTCTCTATCGCGTCGTCTAACCACAACATCTGTATCATCATCATCATCATCGCTACCACGATGCGCGTCTCAATCAAGTAATCAGCAAAGAGGACCGGTGGAACATTCGAGTCTCTAGAGTAAATAAATAGACCGAGCGAAGGCGGGTCCAGTGCCATCGTCTTTGCGATTGTGCTACGTGCAAGACGTATTCCTGTGTATGTATTGTCCTCTCTGTTGAAATCGTTATTGTTACTGTATCGTGATGGCCCGGTACACAGAGGCCGAGAAAGTTGACATCTCTCACATTTACGTTGAGGCACGGTATAACGCATGCCAACCGCAACGGCTATACCAGATGCGTTTTCCAAATAGACACTTACCAAGTACTCCCACGTTTGTGAACATACATCGTCACGTACGTGAAACTAGATCGTACCATGGCCGTCACTACGACGCTGGTAGACCGAGGACGGTAAGAGCACCAGCTATGGAAGAACGCATCCTTCAAGCAGTAGCCGATCGTCCTTTTGTAAGTACGAGGGATGTGGCCCGAAACGTTGGTGCGAGTCACAGTACCGTCTACAGTGTGCTAAGAGCCGAACGACTACACTCGTACCGACGGCAGCAAGTTCAAGCTTTGCGAAATCCAGACTACAAACAACGGGTTGACTACTGAAGCTGGTTTCTGCGGCAAGTAGAAGCCAATGCGGAGTTCCCTGCCCTTGTGCTTTTCACCGATGAAGCTCGCTTTACACAAAGCGGTGTGTTTAATAGGCACAACACCCATGATTGGGCAAGCGAGAACCCGCATATGACTCACCAGCGTGGACGCTAGAGTCGTTTCTCCGTGAATGTGTGGGCTGGCATGGTGAACAACTACCTCATAGGCCCACACATACTTCCTAACAGGTTGGATGGAGAAGCATACCATACATTCCTGAGTGAAACATTACCAGGACTGTTGGAAGGCGTTCCAGAAGGTATTCCGAGAGAATGTGGTTCCAGCGCGACAGAACTCCACCGCACTCCGTCACTGCGGTAGGCGATTACCTCAACGAGACCTTCGAGAATCGGTGAATTGGCCGGGGCGGGCCGTTTGCTTGGCCACCGCGATCGCCTGATTTAACAAGCCTCGATTTTTTCTTTGGGGCCAGCTAAAGAATCTAGTCTACAAGACTCCCGTCGAATCATGTGAAGAGCTGGTCGCCAGAATAAACCTCGCTGCTGATGCCGTTCGAGCAACGCCTGGCATATTTCAAAAAGTCCAACTAAATATTTGCAGGCGCTACAAAATGTGTATAGTGGCTCGCGGAGACACGTTCGAGCAGTTACTGTAAGATAATAAATAGTGGTGTGTTTCTCTAGAGCCATGACGAGTGGTTTATTTGAGCAGGTATTTTATGCATGCACCCATTCTTGACATGTTCGCCGAAAAATCATATTTACTCTGCTTCCACAGCTCACATTTACCTAGACTTGGTACCAAAGTGATTAAATGCGCATTTGCCGGAGTGGTCCTAGAGTAATCATTTTGAGGTATTTAACGTGAGAGCGAATAAATAACTTAATTTCTTGCGAATTCTCGTTGGGTTTTGACACAATTCGAGGCTCAGTAAAACTGTACGATCGGTGTCATACAGTCACTATAGAGTACATATTAGTGGATTTGCCAATTTATTTTGCTAAATCGGGTATCAAAGGCAAACGGTCGGTATATATATATATATATATATATATATATATATATATATATATATATATTACTGTTTTGAAGTCACGCAAACGTTGGAATCACAGCACTAATATCACATTTTAGGCTTTGACACAATGCGAGTCTTACCAACATTTTATAATCGGTGTCACGCAGTCGCTATAGAGTATATACTAGTGGATTTGCCTTACTTTTGGTAAATCGGTTGTCAACGACAAACTGCCGTTCTTTGTACATTATTGAAGCCGTATACCTCGATGAGAGTGAATAACTTATCATACACAGGCTAAAGAACGTGTCTTCTGAAGACTTCGAACGCACAGTTGACGCTAGCAGGTTCGTATATCTTTAACTACAAGGGCATTTAAATACCGTTGAGAAATAAATCATTAGTGTTGAATGCTTCAGGCGTGTTTGAGCATCATTCTATTTTAAAAAAAAACATAGAACGTCTAAAGGAAAAAGGTAAAATCAGGTTTAAGACCAGACAAGCTATCGTGTCTCCAACGTCCGATTTACGCGACATGAGTAGAGACATACAATAAAGCACCAAATTCCGGACTATTTTTCATATAAATCACGTACTGCCTGAACACTTCCGTCACTACAACTCTGAAATGAAGCACCTGAATGTTAAAGCTCTAACAAACCTGAGTTTATATATATATATATATACTCACACAAGGTTTCTCGACATATGAAGCAAATTACAATCTATTCTCGAGTCAATAAATATATAAACACATACAAATGAAAAATGTATATCAATGAAATTCGACGAAGGACGGACATATATATTTTAGTGATTTATTACAAAGTACCCAGCATACTGTGTCGAATGTAATCGGTGTCATCGAAACGCCCAATGTTTAAATTTGAAATATATTAGGGTAATGCAAAAGTTCTTGTCGTTTTTGTCCGAAGAGAAAACACAAATTTGCAAGGAAGTGCGGGATTTATTTAGCAAATAATTTTCGGCAGGTCCGCTGGTTGATTGAGTCGTCCCCGAAGATGGTGCAGATGCTTCGACATGCTTCAGCAGCGTTGGAATCCTTTCGGACCTCGTATAGCAAAACACTCCGAATTTGAACTTTTACATTCACCATTTTTGCGCGTTTTCAAAAAAGCTATTAAACTATTGGCCCCAAAATGAAACATACCGACTGTTGTAGCAGTAATGGCCGCTCTATCATAAACATATCGTCGCACTCATGTTGTTGCATCAAACTCGTACATTCCCCAAAAACAGGTCTATACATCAAGAAGTACATTCAATATAAATAACATTGACTAATCTACACGCAATTTCACGTTGTCGCCTTATCTAACAAAAGAGAGCAACGAATCGTCTTTCAGCATGAGAGCAGCCTGACTGCCACAGCATCGACAAGAGTAAATTGGTTAAAGTTTGCACACATTTTTCTGCTTGTTACTCAGTGCGATACTTCCCGTCAGAAGCCAAATGCTACCTTGCAGATAGCTCTCTCCCTCGAACAGTAGATCTCTTTGGTCTACATCTTAGAAAAACAGATGGCAAGAAAACAAGCAAATTATGACCTGCAGAGTCGTTTATCCGTCCATTGGCAATTTATATGGCCATACATTTTCTGTTAATTACAAATAAATCTCTTCTACTCTCAATGGATGGCAACGGCAGGTATAGAAAAAAATCGTGGCATATCTGTCTATGCGATGGGCAGTTACAGTAAGGCGAATAAAGAGAACGTATTAACTGCAGAGTGGTAGCTCGTGATAACGTCTGAGGAGACTAGACATGCCACTTCTACGGGATACGGAGCTTTTCACTTGTTGAGATATTCTAGCAAACTTCACTTTCCTCTTGTTTGGTCTCACACCGTTTGCACAATGTATTTGAATTCGATCATAAGTACCTGTTAAGGATCTAGGATTCGGGCGATTCGAATTATATATATATATATATAAATATATATATATATATATATATATATATTGTGATGATTTATTAATCATTTACAATACGTTTGCACACTCGGCAGTGCTCGCCTTATATATATATATATATATTTATATATTTATATATATATATATATATATATATATATATATATAAATATATATATATATATATATATATATATATATATATATATATATATATATATATATATATATATATATATATATATATATATATATACACATACATATATATGCAGGGTCGATCAGGGAGTTTTGTACTTCTTTCGAGGTTTGATATAGCTCGGCAAGAAAATAATTTTTCCCTATGGAGGGAGGACGCGGAAACCAGTCAACGCATGTTCGGAGGAAAATTCTGCATAACGAAGACTGAAGACACTTCACTAGTTTGCGTAGCAAAAAGCGAATACACAGGTTGAGGAAAGTCATAAAAAGTCGATATGCTGTTATGTCGTACGTTAACGCTTTTTCGTGAAAAATCGTAAAATGTTTCCATTACGACTAAAACTGTATGTCCAAAAGACCACTCTCACGCAATAGCAAATTTAATGCCCACCACTTTCGTACCAAAGTGATGATGCTGCGTTACGTAGTTGTCAAGTCACTAAGCTTTTTCGATAGCCATATCGATAGCGAAGACATGCATATTTGCATAGGGCGCATGAGAAAGTTAGGTACATATTTTGAGGTTTGGTAGAACTCAGCAAGAGAATAATTTTTCCTAGTGGAAGGAGGGAGCGGAAACGTCTTGGTAATTTTTTACGGTTCTGAACGTGAAAACTTGCACGTAAAACATAACAACTATGACTGTCGAACTTACTTGACAACTATTTAACGCAGCACCATCACCTTGGTAAGAAAATGATGGGCATTGAATTTGCTATTGCGTGAGAGTGGTCTTTTGGACGTACATTTTTGGTCGCAACGGAAACATTTTACGATTTTCGTGGAAAAGCGTTAACGGAACATATCGACTTTTTACGGCTTTCCTTAATCTGTGAATTCGCTTTTTGCTACGCAAGCTAGTGAAGGGTCTTCCGTTGTGCAAAATTTTCCTCCGAACACGCCGGTGTAATCGGTTCCTTCATGCGTTGACTGGTTCTCCCGCAAACGGTCTCTTCGCACAACTATGTAGGAGAAAAAAAGCTGAATAACTACTTTTATAAACTTCACTCTCTCTCCTAAACAAGACGTTTCCGCGTCCACCCTCCATAGGGAAAAATTATTTTCTTGCCGAGCTCTATCAAACCTCGAAAGAAGTACAAAACTCCCTTAATGACCCTGTATATATATATATATATACAAAACTCCCTGAATGACCCTGTATATATATATATATATATATATATAAAACTCCCTAAATGACCCTGTATATATATATATATATACACACACAGGGTCTATGGCTTAATTAGATAAGCTGAATGAGAAGAGAAGGCAAACAGGTTGGAGGATCGGCCTATATCCGCAACCAGATGCATTTGCCCGCCAAAAACGATTTCCCACACAGTGCTCTGAGCGGCGCCGTGTCCCGTATGTGCAGTCGAACAGCCGTCATTTCTTTGCCGGTTCGAGCCCTGCGAATGTTCTAAATGACATACATTCGTCTCACTGAAAAGCAATTCCTCTTTTTTGTTCAGTGGACTGTTTTTTATACATTTACAATTATTTGCTATTTTGTTACTACTACTACTACTACACATGCGGACAGCACTCGCTTCTCAATTGTACGACCATTCTATCTATATTAGTTATGATCATATCACTACGTTTTATTGCCATCAGAGTTCCTAGCTAGACTACCTGTGTAACTGTGAGCACCGTAAGTCATCCCTGGAGAACCCGCGACAGTCGCTCGCGACTTGATCGCGAATGAATTGCGTTATATTACAAACTTGCCATCGGCGTACACATCTGAAGCGGAGAGCCTTAATGTTTTCGGCGATAAACAAATATATCAATATGTAAACATAGATGATCACATCGATTGTATGATAAGCACTGTGGTTCGGTGTGGATTGGTATGTAGATATGTAGGTATTTTTGAGATCCTCTATTGGAGTAACAGATATATGCGGTGTACGAATGTGTAAGTCATAATTGCAAGATCGACTCGGCGAGCGAATCTCAAAGGGCAGTCGCAGCAATAGTTAGCTAACGTAGTACTAGTAGTAATAACCAAAGTAGTTAGCGAACGTAGTAGTAGTTATAGCAGAAATAGTTAGCTAATGTAGTAGTAGTAGTAGTCGTAGCAATAGCAGTACAATTGCTTTGGTAGTAATCGAGCTACCAGTCGGCGTATGCAGTCCTGCACAGCGTGCCTAAACGCACTTCCCCTCCTATATAAAAAAAAAACCGTAGCAGTAATAGTTAGCTAACAGCGAAGTAAAACGAAAGTAGTTCCGATGAAAATGGCTGTAATATATATTCAATAAAAAGTAAGTCGTATATATATGTATTTATATAAATATATATATATATATATATATACATATATCCAATAATAAAGAAAACTTGTTGGCTAAAGTAATAGTGGCAGCAATAGTAGTTAGCAATACAATAATAGTAGTCGCTGCTTGCTGACCCCAGGGGGTTCATATGGTGGTGGTGGTGGTGATCGTGGGGTGGTAGTCTTGAAGCGACGCGATGGTCATTGTGGGCACCTGCCGAACGCTGTGTCCGGCGGCGGAGGCGCGCGAACGCGCCAAGAATCGCCAACTGCACGCCGTCTTCGAGAAGGAGGTCGCGATTAAACGGTACAGGCGGCCAGCTGCCGGCGGCCGCGCCGAGGCGTCCGACACCGTCCGACCGCCCGAGGTTCTCCAGCGCGTCATGGAGCGGCTGATGGGTGTCGTGTTGAGGCAGGCCGACTTCACGACGTGCTACCCGTTCATCTGGGACCGGCTGTGGGCCGTGCGTCAGGACCTCACGCTTCAGCAGTGCACCTGCGCCACGACGCGCTCCATACTCGCGCAGTGCGTGCGGTTCTACGTGGCTGCGGGGGTTCTGTGCCGCAGCCGCAGCAGCAGCAGCCGCCTGCAGAAGTCAACGTCGGGCGGCGGCGACCCCGGCCCTGTCCCGCTGAGCGTGTTCGACCCCGACGTCAATGCGCAGCACCTCAACGACACCATCGGCCGATTGCTGCACCTGTACGAAGATCGGGCGATTGTCGATGACGCCGACCGAGCCGAAGTCGAGTCTCTGTACCTGCTGTTGAACGCCGACTCGTTCGCGGCCGTCGACCGCGCAATGAAGCTGCATCCGGCGCTCAAGCGTCGGATGGGCGAGGCGCCGTTCGCCGTGGCCACAGCGTTCCTGCACGGCAACATGTATCGGGTCTTGCGGGTGGCGGCGGGGGAGGCGACGCGCCAGCTTGGCGGCAGGCCGCTTCAGTGGAGCGCGCTGGCGCCGAAGCTCGCCAGCATCCGCACACGCTATCTGCGTACGCTGAACTTTGCCTACGGCATTCGCGCGTCCAGCTTCCCTCTGGACGTGCTCGCGCGATGGCTCGACATGACCGAGGACGCCTGTGAGCAGCTGCTAGATGCGTGCCAAATACCCGTAGGTTTAACTTCAACAACAGCAGCACCACCACCAGCAATAACAACAACAATTGGAGCGACAGCAACAGAAACAGCAACAACCACAACAACAACAGCCACGACGAGAACAACAGCAACAACAACGTCGATCCCTCCACCTACCGCCCCTGCCGACGCCCACGCTGCCAGGAAACCGCCACACGCGAAGCGAAAAAGCGTCGCCTTTCTGAAGACTAGACGCTACATTGACGATGTCAACCCAAACCAGCTGCCTTGCTATTTTGACGCGGATCGCGTGGCAGAACTGCGCACTCGAGTCGGTGCATTGGTCTTAGGCAAAAACAATCAATAGCCACGAGTGGCAGACAGGCGAGACAAAACAGTGAGATAGTTGTTAATCAATCTTGAGACCTACAATGACTGGGTCATCAATAGAAAGGCAAAATGAGTCAATAAAGAGGGCTTACTGGTCTGTTGCTCGAATGCTTACTGTGCTGACGAAAACGCTATAATTTGTCGTAGTTTCGCCTTTATACTGATATGTGGAAACGCGTCAGTTGCTCCTGGTCAACAGTAGACTTCTAGATGTCGAAGGTCAACTATTATTTTCATATGAACGCAACATTCATCACACGATGATTTTTTCTCTTCTTTTCTGCTGGTGGTGCACTGGTTTATCGTGCATGTCGCATACCCGGTGCTGTATTTCCTTGCTACAGATACTTAGTATATCTAGTAGCGCGGCTGTATCCTCATCTATAACATAAGCCATATTACTTGCGGTACGGGGTAGCGATGCACCCTGCGCATCTCCGACGCACTAACCTGTTTGGCTATTCAATCTGCTAACTCAGCTCAAACCCTAGCCTGCCCGTAAAAATCCGCGTTCCACATTGTATCAATGCACTGCAAACACGGAAGCAAGGGCGCCTTCAAGGGAGAAGTATAGATCACTTAGCAACGGTCAAAATTTGATTTTTGAAAAATGCAACTACGTTATATATATATATATGAGGCACACATATATATATATATATATATATATATATATATATATATGTGCCTCATGTGTCCTTAGCAGCATTCGCAACACAGGACCGTATGAAATAGCATTATTGATTTCCACAAAATACGATTTGTTTTCAACATAGAAGGACAAAATTGGCCAATCTAAGTTGGCCAAAAGGACATGTTTTAGATATTTGATTTATTATGGCCGGTATATTGGCAGGTCTATAGGCGTTCATGCAAAGTGCCGTCACCACATTTACAACATTGGATTGGCGATGCTGCTTTAATGCTGTCAGGAATTCGCCCGTTTGCTATGGTATCGGTTGACGCTAAACGAGACAAGTTCCACCCACCGGGGCGTCGGAGAAATCCTGTAGAGTGCTGGAGTGCATCCGGTTCTAGGGCGACGGACAGATATCGTTTTAGATCGTGGTGGATTTTACTAAGAACAAACGAAGTACGTATGTTCAACACATCTTTTATATAATATATTTATTTATATATATATATATATATAGATATATATATATAATATATATATATATATCTATATATCTAATATTATATATATATATATTATATATATCTCTTATCTATACTTCTTCATCACGCAAATATACTCGCCTTCCCGTGGCGTCCGCGACGAACGCCATTGCGAATACTGAGTGCGGCGTTGACATAAGCTACTAATGTTGTGTGGTTAGTGTACAGAAAAATTGTAGAGCAAGCCGCGGATAATTTCACCCACCACCTTGAACAACAAGCATTTGATTTTAATGTCAAAAAATATATGTTGTGTCTGTGTGTTTGTTGAGTCTTGGTGGCTGTCCTCTCCATATTGGCGCCAAATGGCGCCCATTTCGGCGACCGGCCCACGCGAGCTGTACCAGCAGCGTATTAGCATCGTCTGCAGATAGTGCGGGCGTCCAGAGAGACCGTCACCATGACAACAAGGCCACAACATAGGTTTTCTAGCGTTGTACTGTCACTTTGCTGGAGCAACGACACTAAAAAACAAAACAACAGGAGAAGGACAATCTAGACTATCGTCCTTGAGGAGAGCCGAAAAAGAAGACAATTCAGAAGGCATTTTTTAACGAATTTGAGAATACTAGCCAGGCTATTATGACCCCTGCACAATACCATACGTTCCACATAATAAGATACATATGATTACACATCACACATCCTTCTGGTCGTCGCTGGCATATCAATAAGCCAGCCGAGCCAGGCCATCTTTCTATTCTCATCTAAAGTAGAACGGAGCTACGCCGAATAGTAGTGGTGACGTGGCCTATAACACCGCTCGCCGCGCTGAGGGGAGAAGCGGAGAGGACGGTGCAGAGGTAATTGGCCAGTAATATACCATGAGTTCCCAAGGAAATATTTTTAGCTGTTGAGACTCAATGCAAACATTGAGTATGTGAAAGTATCAATCACGTTCTGAGTATGTGTCGGACTGGGGGTTATCCATAAGAACACTAGCGCACTAGCGCTGGTAATGGGTCAAACAGTTGGAATTACAGATGCATCAAAAGAATTCGGTTCTGGCGCCCACCTCAATAGCTAGATCTTTGAAACATGCTTGCTTACGTCTAGCGGCGAGGTGCACTTTCTTTGAGCTACTCTCGTTGAGTGACTGGTTAACTTTGATAAACTGTCTTTTTACGGCTGATCTCGCCGTGGGAGAAGTGAAGTCTCAGTGTGAAGATCTTCGCTTCCGAATACGGAATGCGTATGTAATGGAGTCAGAGTACCTCGAAGGTTCGATGGCCGCCCTCATGGTCTACCAGTAATCAACTCATCGGTTCTGGCAGTAACCGGTCCTCTAGCTATAGCAATGAGCCAGCAATGAGCTCGTCCAGCACTCATGGCAATGGCAACTGCTAGCCGCTTGTCGAAAAATAGGCGCTTACAGCTTGGTTAATATATTTTCTGACGCTAGCGCCGCGGCACGCAAGGCTTTTTTTTTTTTCTGGGAGGTTTCGGGAATGCATGATGCACATGCGCCACTAGCAGCCTGCGTGACTAGTGTGAGACTCGCAAACCCACTAAACCCGGATTCCTCCTCACCCCCCAGGCTCGGTATTACTTTGGCATTACATCGAAGCGGCACGCAAGGCTGAAGACCAACAATTATGCCCAGCTCGCCAACGAGTTCAATTTCGTGCCACTAGTGTTTGAAACACTCAGGGGACCCGGTCCTGAGACATGATCGCTTCTTCAGAAGATTGGCAAACGAATCGAACTGGCGACAGGGTATAAAGAGCACTTGACTTTCTATTTCAGCGGCTATCTCTGGCGGTTCAGCGCAGTCATGTATTCTGTGGTATACATGTCAAGCAAATAATATATATATATATATATATATATATATATATATATATATGACGAAAAACTAGTAAAAACTAAGTAACGCTGGTATGAATCCAGTGAAATCCTGGTATGAAATCGTCGCTACGTAAATTTTAACTCATACCATACGCGGAGTTCAGGTGCCGTGTATTCTTGGGAAATCTAGCGGTGCCTGGCGTCCTCTTTAAGTTTATCTATATAATCATAAACTCTTTAGACGAAAACTCCTAGAGTAGCTTTTCTACGTATATTGTGTAACAATTCCGATGTAACATATATGCGTATGTGCTGCATTGTACACGTATATATGTAATTTATGTACATATATTGTTATTTATGCTTGTATTATATATATAAGTTTTAACAGCCTGCATGCTTGCCTTAGACAGTGTTGCAATTACTTTTTGTCTATGATGTTCTCAAAACCTCTCCTCTTATTATGTCCAAACCTCTCGCGGTTATTTAGATTTCTAATCGCATTAAAATGTATTCACTAGTCCTTTCCGTCTCGCACCTTGAGACAGATTTGAAAATAACAACGCTAATCAAAAGTAGTTTTTGAGACTACAGTGCTGATAAGCAAAAGGAGATTTCCTAATAATACTTCAGTAACCACCACGCTGCTCGATCGTCAATGATCGCCAACGGTCAAACTTTGACAATAAACCCGTTAAACTAAACCAATGTAAGATAGTCGTGACGTAAATAGTCGCCAGTTCGGAATGTATAACCAATCTTTTTTCCTGGAGGATCCGGCGATGACGACGTCTTTGTTCAGAAGGAGTGCCTGACTACATCAGTTATATATAAGTGCACTCTAGAACAGTGTTTGTTAGTGACACTTATATATATATATATATATAAGTGCACTATAGAACAGTGTTTGTTAGTACAATAATTGTCAATATATTTAGTTACTGATGTAGTATATATATATACATATATATACGCGTGTATAATCTGTCTTAATTGCCGAGGAACGACAGCCGTTTTACGCCGTTCCACTCTGCCCTTTATAGTTTTCTCTTTGGTTCTTGTTGTACTTCTTCGTCTTCTTATTCCGCTTCATTCCTCTTTCCGTATACACCGTCGAACCCGGGGCGGCGCGCTTCGACTCGGGCTGAAGCGAACCCAAAGTTCGCTTTGGCGCGGGCTTGGATTACTGTATCTGCTGCTGTCGCTGCTGCTGCTGCCGCGTACGCGAACCCCATGGACCGATGCGTTCCCGGGTACCGGGATGCGAGCGCCAAATCCCCACGATTTTTCGAGGATTTCAGCGACGGACCGATCTCAGCGAGAAGCAGCGCCACCCGTCGAAGCAGAGGCGGAGGTGGCGGAGATGGCGGCGGCTGCGGCGGCGGCAAAACCAGCGGAACCACGATCGCTAATGCCGCTGCCAATTGCCCGCCAAAAGCGGTCAGCGCCATCCGCCTCCGCCGGCGGCGCTGCGACCGCTAAATCAGCGGCGGCCGAACAGCGGCGCTACGCAAAGCCCAGCGCAAACGGCGATGGCGGCAAATTCAAATCTAGCGCCGCCACGGCCGCCGCCGCCGCCGCCTCTGCCTCGGCCGTTGTTACTGCAGGCGTGCACACGGGAGGAGGTCGATCGATATACTACTACTACTACTAATACTACTGCTACCACAACGAAAGACGCGCAAGCCAATAATATATATATATATATATATATATATATATATATATATATATATATATATATTGAATACGAGGCGTCATCTTAAACTGACTGAACAGATCTAATAATGCCAGCGTCGAGTAGGAAGACGCTGATATCCCCACCTGCTCGTTTGTCTTACAAGAAATGTCCGACTGTTTGCGTCTCTTTTGTTCGATTTCGTTCGTTTAGACTGCACCACCTGAGCAACGCAGTGGTCGTCGGAAATTAGCAGGGGAGCATGATCGGTCGTTCTCTGTGACAACACAACAACGTCACAATAATGTCGATCTTGGTGACAAAATCGACATTGGTGTGTCCACGGCCACCATCTTTCTTTCGGCCGGGAACTAAGGAGATGTCGGGATCGAGCTACTGCGGAATTAATCCGTTATAGGAATATGCTCCCAATTAGAGGAACGAAACAAGTTGGAATAGAAGTAGCTCTCTATCTCTCACTAGACGACCTTATTCAACCATCTCTTACTTACTAGTGATCTTCTTTCTTACTGGTTTCTTACTGTATGATCCTAATCCTAGATGCAAATCATAACCAGAAATGCCATCAACAATCGCAGGTCCAACTGCTGCTGTCGATGTTTGTACATTTGACGACTCGGTTCAGTAGTAAGTGGGGTGGGACTACTAGCAGAATAGCGTTCTTATTCTTCGTTTACCTGTCTGGTGAGGTAGCACTGGTGTAAGTGTTAGCGCTGTATTTGCTTTTTTGTTGTTGTTGTCTTTGGTGAGGATGGTGACTAACGATTGAATTGTCACAATGGTGGAAATTTGACTTAGTAGGGATCGTACTAGAATACTTACATAATTACGGCGATATACTGTCTTGTTCTCTTTTTTCAACTAACAAGTTGAACAACAAACAATAACAACAACATAATAAATAATATTAATAACGGTAATTTTGGTAACTTGTCTTTCACCTTCGTCGTGTATATATATATATATATATATATATAAGCGTCAAGGGAAAGGATGCGCCACGTCGTGGGTACTGCAGTAGTAGCACACTCAAGATGCGTACGCCGTATAGATATTTATTTGATCCAAATGAAGATTGATTATGATAATATTATATTAGAAACTATAATAATAAAAATAAAACTGAGAACGCTTGCACAGGTGCATGTCGTACACTGCACGATCATAGATAGATTTTGGCGCGCGTTTAACTTCTAGCATGCCTATACATTTTCATCGTTGTTTCATTCACGCTCGCCGGCGTGACCGAACGCCACTACGACAGCCTAATCTGGCAGCGTTCCACTTCCATCTCCGGCCGGCGTCGGCCGGATTAACGGTTACTGTTGTTGCTGCCGTCGCGTAAGGCCCTCGTTTCGCATGTGAGAAGCATCAATATTGCAGAATAGTACAGTCCCATCATTGACATTCGCGCCGACTGTAATTTAGTAACATCAACAACAACGACAACGACAAGAACAACAGTAGCCATGACAAGAGCGACAACAACTCTATGACAGAGCCAGCCAGTGCTACAACAACAACAGCAATGCAGTTATAACAGCTCAAAAAACAACGCAATAACAGTTCAAAGAACAACAACAACAGCAACAACAACAAAAAAACTTTGCAATCACCGCAACAAATGAAGCAGAGGTACATGTCTTCAGTGGCCGTCTCCCACAGCAGTAGCCAGAGATGGACAGGACAGAGACAGACATCGTATCGAAGCAGCCAAACGCTTGGGAAGGAGGCAGGGACACATGGTAGACGGATAGATTTCAAATCGTTAAGACCGACGAACTATCGTCTTGCGCCCGAAGCAACTTGGAGCGAATTAAGCGGGGAACCACGAAGCACCCAGCGGACGCACGCACTGTCTTAATACAGCAGTGACGCGTTCATGTGCGGTAACGTCACGACTGGGCACGATTTTGGGGTCTGAACACATTTTCGTATCTTGAAAGAACTTAGCAGCAATGGCTAGCTAGACGAAAGAGCTGCCAAGTATGTAGCTCACTACTGATGACTTCGGTACTTCACTCGGCCGTACAACAAATTTCGTGCTAACGGGTGATGTACCAACTCCTGCACTCGACGAGAGCTTATGTACAACGACAACTCGGCCCACACTTATGCGTGATGAATGATAGTATTCAGAACCATACGTATTCCTTGGCTTTACCCACCTCCTGTGAAGCTCGCAAGCAAGACTACAAATTGACAAATCTTCGTAGAAAAAAAAAAAAATAAAAAAACAAATATATATATATATATATATGTACATAGTTCTGGTGCCATAATTGGTTATCGCAAAATTCTAGTAGCAAATAAAGCACAAACTTACACGTTACGTCGCCTGGCTAACCGAAATAAAACTCACTAATATTGAACTAACTATTAAGACACTCATTTCGAGAAACGACGCATAACTATCGGTGTCGGTAGCGGTAGTTCTAAGTGCTAGTTCCGTACTCATTGTGCGAAATGATCGCGACAGTTTTAACGGCGAAAAAACGCGGTCTTTAGTTTACTACCTACTAACTAGTTCGGTCAGTAATCGAAGCTGAGAGATACGTTATCAAAGCTTCGGCAACAACAGTGGCTATCGCAGTAGCAGCAGCAACAGCTACAGTTGCACCAATGACAGTCGGTATTCATCATTTGGAAAACAAATCAACATAAGCTAGAACAATTACACTTATATGCGACGACGAACACACAAGTGTGAACTCATCATACTTTGTATAATACCTCCATCTCTTTTGACTGGTCGCAAGAACGGTCTAAACTATTTACTACTACGACTTCTACTGCAAGCACAACGTTCTACGATGTTCTATTATCAACAACAACAACAACAATAACAATAGTAACAACAAGAGCAACAGCAGATTACTAGTTAGCAAATGTTGCGGCACAATTAGCAACGACGCAAACTTGGACGAAATTTCATCCACGTAGTGACAATCGTCGGTCGTTTTGGTTGTGCTCGTCGGTATGATGATAATTTCAATATATTTGCACAGTTACTTTTGGAATGATTTCGTATTCGACACAAGGTGGCAAGCGTAGACACGCCAATGCAGCCAATTAATTAATTAATTAACCGATGCAATACAAGACAATAAATAGTTAGCGCATCTATCAAGAAAAACTAAGCCAGTCGCCAACAAGCCAGCCAGCTACGCAGGCTAGCCTGCATCGGCATCCCTCGTACGGCCAAGCGCGCCTCGCTGGCGGCTCGGCGCCTCGCAGCAGCTCGGTTCGGCTCGGCGCCAGCTTCGATGCGCCCAAACTGCATAGCCGGCTTACGTCGCCGTCCCGTAACCGATCTCGACGCAACGCGGCTCGCTGGAAAGCCTGGCCGATGCACAATCCGACGGTGCAAAACTCGACCCGATTCGGTGGCGTAATGCGGCCGAAAATCGCCTCTGAGCCCTGCCGCACTCAACACGGCGGCCAGCCGCGCCGCCGGATGTCGGGTGTGGGACGCTCTAGAAATGGGCGATTTTCGGCGTGACGCCGACGGCCTACGGCCGGCGGACAACTGTCCACGGCTAGCCAAAGACCTGCTTTCGACGATTCCGGCGCGACATTGGCCGATTGTCGCGTCGGAACGCTTCGATCGGTCGATAGACGCCGATTCGCTTTCGGCCGCACGAGCTTCATCGGCGTGTTTTGGCGTGCGGCGGCCGAACGCCGAGCGTCAGCGTGACGAGACTTGCACGCACGCCTAGCGCAACTCTCGGCCGATCGGTGGCAACGCGTCGCAACTCGATACGGCCACGGCGATGGCCGGCATTTTCGCTCAAACGAGACCCACAAGCACAAACCAAGCGGAGCAAACGGCGCCGCTGAGCCGCTCCTGCCCGACATGGCGGGTCGCAGCACGCCGCGGTGCCTCCTCGGCCAATATCTCTCGCCCGTTCGGCGGTGGTGGTTCATTCGCTCTGCTGAGCTCGCCTCGAACGGATCGCAGCCGCACAGCCGCTACAGAGACGACGACGACGATCACTTTAAGCACACCAACAAGCCGTCGTAGCTGTTTGCTGTTGCCGCCGTTGTTGTTGTCTGTTTGTTGAAAGACAGTCGAGTTAGCACCAATCATCATCATCATGACTGAGGACGCTGCTGCACCCGCTCCCGCTGTGGCCACGCCGGAGAAGAAGGCCACCCCGAAGAAGTTCAAGAAGGTGGCCGGCGAACGCAAGCCGAAAGGCGAGAAGAAGCCTGCCGCCCACCCGAAGTACAACGAGATGGTTCAGGAGGCCATCCTGGCGCTGAAGGAGCGCTCGGGCTCGTCGCGACAGGCCATCCAGAAGTACATCGTGGGCAACTTCGACGTCGGCAAGGACGAGAAGTCTATCTCGACCCACCTGCGGCTGGCGCTGAAGCGCGGCGTCGCGTCCGGCTCGCTCAAGCAGATGAAGGGTAGCGGCGCGTCGGGTTCGTTCCGCGTCACGCCGTCGGCCAAGGCCGCCGGCGAGAAGAAGGCCAAGAAGGTCGCCGCCGGCCCGGGCGAGAAGAAGGCCAAGACGCCGAAGAAGGCCGCCGCTGCGGGCGTCAAGAAGCCCGCCGTCAAGAAGTCGGCCGCGGCTGCCAAGCCCAAGACGCCGAAGAAGGCTGCCGCGGCTGCCAAGCCCAAGACGCCGAAGAAGGCTGCCGGCGCCGCCAAGCCCAAGAAGCCGACGGCAGCGGCCGCCGCCAAGCCCAAGAAGGCGACGACGCCGAAGAAGCCCAAGGCAGCCGCCGCGCCCAAGGCCAAGAAGCCTGCCGCGCCCAAGGCTAAGAAGCCTGCAGCGCCCAAGAAGGCCGCTGCCCCCAAGAAGGCGTAAGCAGCTAACGACATCGTTGGCCGTCTCGTCATCTAGCCGCCCCTCATCACCATCATCATCATCATCATCATGATTATGATTACCATCATCAGGAACGCGACCCGAACTCCCACTTCCCACTACGACTACGATTACCGACGCTGCAACATCCTGTTGATCTCATCACTCATCACCCCCATCTCATTCTCATTACCATCATCATTCTCATCATCGTCATCACCACCATCTCCATACTGCTGCCTGACGCTGACTGTTTCATCGTCTGCATTTGCTGTTCATCGTCATCTTCGCCGCCTTCATCATCATCATCATCGTCATCGTCATAAGCGACTTCGCATCACATCTCATCATTTCAGCTCGCGGACATCATCCTGACGGAGGTGACGGACGACCTGGACAACGAACGATGATGACGGGACGATCAAAAAGTTCCAGTATCTCGTTGCTGGAACTTTGCCGTTGACCGATACCATCAAAGGTTTTTGCTGGTGATGCTGCTGCTGCTGCTTCTGGTGTTTAGAAGCTCGCTAGTGAGCTCAGCTGCCACAAAGTTCTGGCTCCTGGTTCTACTACGGGCACTTGTGTATATTTCCGCGCCAGCCTCGTACGAATGGCCTGTCGAATGGTAACGACTCCGGGCCTTCGAGGCTGCGCCACCACCACCAGCATCACCATCATCTTCGTCGTCGTCATCATCATCATCGTCGTCCATCATGTGACCACCATCAAGAATCATCATCGATTTTGTGAAGCTCACACACACAGCAAACATTGTTGCTTTCCACCACAACGGAAACAGCAACTGTAACAGCAGCAGCGGGAACATCTTCTTCTTTCATCGCTTCTTCTTCTTCTTCTAGGTGACGTCGCCTCTTTTGCTCTCATCACACCCTCTCCCCCATCTTCATTAAACATCAACATTTCTCACACACCGACCGACAGCCAGATAGAGAGACACACACACACACATACCTTAACTGTTTGTAAACATTTGTAAACATCGCCTCTGTCAAACGTTGAACTCGAGTCACTGTAAATAACATAGTACGTACGTAATGTATATAATGAAAAAAAAAGCTTCACAAGAAAAAATGTATGTGCCACTAGCGGGTTTAATAAAAAAAGAGTAAAAGTCATCCAACAACAACCTTTCGGCCTGTTTGTTTGTTTGTTGATCTGCACGGTTGCTGCAGCTAGGTACAGATATAGATCTGTAGATAACTAGATAGCTGTGTGTGCTGGTAGGGCCGAGTGCTATGTTAGATAAATTTAGAGAAAAGTGAATTCGTGTTTTTGCGGATTTGCTTGTTGATAAGATCGCAGGCTTGGATTGGTTAGATAGACGTGGATTCTTGTTCGGATTGGTTGAGATATTGTAGGAATGTGGGAGGTGTGTGGCGGGGATTTGGCGGGAACGCTGCGCATCGCGAGGCCGCATTTGGCGCCATTTTCGAGAGGGATGTTTAGAAGCGTCGGCTTCTAGTGATATTGGTTCAGCTAGCACTCGATAGCGGGTTTGTGCTCCCTAGGACGTTAAGCGTGCCTATATAGAGATCGTGAGATAATGGCATTGTGGGAAGATCAAATAATAGCAGTATCAGTAAGTAACTACAACATGAACATAACGCGGCTTGATATATATATATCAAGCCCTCATATTTATATATATATATATATATATATATATATATATATATATATATATTAACCAGAGCCTGCAAATCGTGAAAACGGTCGCTTCAAAAAATCTTGTTGTCCCGGGATCGGACCTCGTAGAAGCGGAGTCGCCGGCCACATCGCTCGCTCCGTTGTCGACGTATTTCTCTCTTTTTCGACCTCTGAGAATTATAAACGCGGCTGTTCAAGATTTTTTTGTTGCGTTGGGTCTTTCTATTCGTACACGCAATTGAAGCATCGGATAGGATTGAGAACCTATTGCCGAAGAAATTCCGCCACGCCAAATTCCCGGAGCCTGGAGGGGGAGAGGGTATGGGACGGTGGGTTTAGTGAGTTCGTTCGTGATGGCTCCCATACTGGATGCTGAGAGCTGCCAGCAACGCTGATTGACGCATTTTTGAAGCCTCCAATAAACAAGAAAGAAAAAGCATCAATTGAGAACCGTGGTGGTGAGCACGAGACGGCTTTTTTTGTGTTTAGTCGAGCTATGAACTACCGAACGTGTCGTCGCCAGCATTGCGAGATAAGAAAGACCGATGCGATATATCGTCAATGAAACGAACACTTGGTTATATAGTTGCATAGATAGGCGACCGTCGTTTGAGCTTCAAACGGTCCCACGGACCGGCGCGTTTCCGCCCCCAGAAGAGCTTCTTTTTTTCGCTCCGCGTTCCGGGCGCTATTTTAAGACACTCAACCTCCGTGCATTTGAGCTGCTCGGTCAACAATTGTCTACTTGTATGTATTTGTGTCTTGCGAGCAGCGGGCGGTTGGGGACATTTAGCGATCCAGCGTTCCCAGTCCTGCAGTGAGGACGCAGTTTCTCATGTTTTGTTTTCATGTTGATAATGTCGCCGCTGCTGCTGCTGATAATGATAATGCTAACTGTGTTAATTTAGCAGCAGAGCGGCCGGAAGCTCTCTCTATCCGTCACAGATGTGACCGTTTCGAGCGGCGATATTTTTGCGGTAGGTAAGACTCGTCTAACGTAATTTAGTTATTTCTCATATTCATCATCCTTAGTGCCATTGTTTATTATTTGTTACAGTTTTATTTGCTTATATGCAAGAGGCAACAATTGTATCCTTATGAACGTGTACACCAGATAAATCAAGTGGAAACGTCACATATCCTCCAGGTTCGGGCGGGTCCAGTCTAGCAGAGTTCTACGCACAGAGGCGGCGTTACCCCATTGTTTATTATTATTATTATACTGCGCGTTCCTCCGACAGAGAGTGTCATTAGAATTACAGAGAGGCAACGCCAAGATGATGTTGAGTGGCCACCAGCACTCAAGCAACAAGAATAATATAAGCAATATTGTATATGTTATATAACTAATATATTAATAATTGTGATACATGTACGTATTGATCAAATAATCCCTTGTTCAAGAAAAAAATATTATTATTTTTATTATTGCTGCCGCTGTGGTTATTGTTGTGGCTCACGAAAAGGACGGCTTCTAATGGTCCTTAAGGTTTAATCCAGCGACAGTACCTGATTACCAACATTACGAGCGACTCATAGCGGTGGCAGCCTTCAGGAGGCCCTTGTAGGCTGCCAATCAAGCCTGGTTAACCTGTTGACCCGAGAAGAAAATGGATCGTGCTGGCAGCTAGGTAGCGTGAAAATCAGCCATCGAACACTCGAGTGTTGTGGACATGGTGTTGTTGTTGCCGCTGCTGCTGGTGTTTTTGTTGTTGTTGTTGTTGTTGTTGTTGTCGCCGTTATTGTTGACACAAAACCCGCAGTTGTTACTGTTAGTATGATTATTGTTGTTGTTGTTGTTGTTGTTGCCGTCGTTTGCTTCGTGGCGTGTGTAGCTTAATCAGCAGAGTCAGGCTGTCAGGAGATCTGTGTTGCCAGTGTTGTGTGGCCTTTGCGTTGGACTACCTTGTCTTCGATGTCTGGTCTGCCTTCAACGATATACTATCGTATCGTTGTTACTCAGGTGGTGTTGTTGCTGTTGTTGTTCGAACGCCGCTGTATTTTTCTGTTGGCCCGTGGTCCGCCTGTTCCTTTAGTAATAGTAGTAGTAGAGGTAGCTGCCTATCGTACTTTTCAAGCAAGGTTTTTTCGCCCTCTCCGCCTTAGCCTAGGTGAGTGAGAGAAGAATCCATCGTTGCGTGCCAGTTCTCGACGGACGGACGGGCGACGATGTTGTTGTTGTTGTTGTTGTTATTGTTGTGGTTGTCGATGTTGTTGTTGTTACTTTCGTCGTGTATTCGCATACGTGCTTGCATATGCTTGTATGCATGTGAGTGGTGTATGCTTGTGTGTGCATGCATGCATGCATGCGTTCGTTTCTCGTGCGCTGGCCGTGAGCTGTGCGTGTTCCGCCGGCCGTGCTGCTTGCGCGAATGTGCCTCTCTTTCTTGGTCCTGGTCGTGGTCGTGGTCCCGGGCCCCTGGTCCCTGTCCCGAGCCGTGGCCTCGTCGTGGTCGCTCGGCTCGAACACCGGGCCGCTGGCCTACGGCGTTGGCAGCGGTAAACTCTCTCCGGCGGGCCCGCCCGCCCGTCCGCCCGCCCAGCGAGAAAGCCCGTCGCCGGTTCCTGCTCGCACAGGTCCTGCTGCGTCGATACGTTTACAACCACCACCACCACCAGGACCACCGCCATTGCTGTTGTTGCAGCTGCTGGTAAAGGGCCCGGCTAGCTCAGTCGGTAGAGCATGAGACTCTTAATCTCAGGGTCGTGGGTCTTCGATGTAATGCCAGAAGTAATACCGAGCCTGGGGGGATGGGGAGGAATCCGGGTTTAGTGGGTTTGCGAGTCTCACACTAGTCACGCAGGCTGCTAGTGGCGCATGTGCATCATGCATTACCGAAACCTCCCAGAACAAAAAAAAAAAGCTGCTGGTAAAGGAGCTTATGGTGCTGCTCCTGCTGCTGCTACGCGACTCGACTGACGGGGCAGGCTGCCTTTCGTCAGGTCATTCTCAAAGCACGAACACATTGAGAGCGAGGGAATGAATGCTGGGCTCTCGCACCAGCCGCTGCCGCCGCCGCCACCCTACGACAGCGCTAGCAGCAACAACAACAACAGCAATAGCAGCCCTGTCGCTGCCGCCAACTATTATGGGTGGACCCACCCTAGTTTCTGCTGTTACCACCATCATGTGGAAGCTATTATTATTATTATTATTATTATTATTATTAATATGATCATTATTATCATTATTATTATTATTATTTTTAGTATACTACTACTACGACGACTCTGCCCGACGTTGCCGTGGGCTTGTCGTGGCCCGCTCTGTGCTGGCACCGCTTATTTGCCCTTCCTCATTCTCTCATCGCACGCCAGGCAAAGATAGGCACAGATATATGGAAAGAGGGGGTGCGGGAGACTGTACTGGGGGGGGGGGGGGGGGTTCTAGTACTATTCTACGAGCGCTACTACGGGGAGAGAGAGAGAGTCTGGTGGCCAAGCGAGAGGCAGTAGCAGTACGTTGAGACGACGCCCATTCAGAACCAGCTGAGTCTGTGGCTCTTGGCCTATCTGTGCTAGGCCGTGGCCCAGCACGAAGCCCCTCACAAAACAACTCACCCATCGACCCAGACTGACTGACAGAGTAAACAGAGAGAATAGACAAACAGACAGACAGATAGCCCTAACCCGTCGTCGACTAGTTTATTCGACGATACTCGAGAATTAAAAACACCTTTTTAAGGAGGTCGTTATTAACTCTAGACTATCCTCCGTCCCCTACAAGCTTGGAACTTGACCTGAGGTATATCTTCAATGCACCGAGGGTCGGACATGCTAAGATATCCAGGGTGTCCCCAACTTGTGTCCTTACGGTAGCAGCATGGCCGCTGACTCTCAGCAGCGGTATGGTTCATCATCTAATCTCAATGAGCATCGCTCAAAGAAAATTTGGTCAACTACAACAGGGATCGAACCACAGACGAGACCCCGGTAGACGACAACCATGACTACCGCACTAGTTCGACGCTACTCTAGCGAACAGAAACACATCCGACGATGGAAAACCGTCCATGCAACAACAACAATAACAACAATCACGACAACAAATGACACGCGTACTGCTTGCTACAGATACTTTAGCTATTCGTACGGTGACTATATTTTGCACTGCTACAATTTGCTAGTTTTAATTACATCGTTCATTGAATGGCTTTTACTTCTACAACCTTACTACCGTTAAAACCATGATCACTCTAAATCCTATTGGCACAACTTCAGCAACGACACCGGTACACCCAGCAAAATGTAATTCCTTTACTACTGTTGTTGTTGTTGCTGTTGTTGTTGTTGTTGTTGTTGTTGTTGTTGTTGGTGTTGTTGTTGTTAGAGGTGGTGGCGTTATTGTTGCTATGCCATTTCTGCTCGAAAGAACTTCCAACACGGTTTCAAGCCAACAACAATTGTATTTGTCATAGGTTGGTTGGTTTGAAACCGACTTGCAATAATAAATTTGCTGCCGGTCGCAGTGTTAACAACTACACAGCTCGCCGCTGCCGCTGCTGTTGTTGCTGTTGGTGGCGGTGTGTGCGTGCGCGATGCACGATGTACGTCGACCCCGACTTTTTGTACAGACTCCCAGATATAGAAACGAAGCTGGAGGAGCACCCCACACACGACAGACAGACAGATAGACAGGCAGACTCACGGACCGACCAATGGAATAATAATAGACCGACTAATTTAAGCGAACGTTTGTCTACAAGAGAGATAGTGAAGTGACGATTCAATGAGAAAAGTCGCGCGGCCCAACATATAAGCCGGTTAAGGATGGAACAAAAATAGAACGACCACGTGCACATCTATATATATATATATATATATATATATAGCGTGCGAGAAAGAGAGCGGGAGAAAAACAGAGAGATGGAACAAAAGCTGAGAAGAAGGTTCGTGGAAGAATCGCGTGCACACATACGTGCAAAGCGTGCCATTGTAGTACTGTAGTGTGGAGGTATTCCTGTTGTTGTTTTTGTTGGTCTTGTTGTCGTCGTTTTTGTTGTTGTTTTTGTTGTTGTTGTAGTTGTTGTGGTTGTTGTTATAGTTGTTGTTGTTGTTGTTGTTGTTGTTGTTGTCGTCGTTTTTGTTGTTGTTTTTGTGTTGTTGTAGTTGTTGTGTTGTGTTGTTGTTGTTGTTGTTGTTGTTGTTGTTGTTGTTGTTGTTGTTGTTGTTGTTGTTGTTGTTGTTGTTGTTGTTGTTGTTGTTGTTGTTGTTGTTGTTGTTGTTGTTGTTGTTGTTGTTGTTGTTGTTGTTGTTGTTGTTGTTGTTGTTGTTGTTGTTGTTGTTGTTGTTGTTGTTGTTGTTGTTGTTGTTGTTGTTGTTGTTGTTGTTGTTGTTGTTGTTGTTGTTGTTGTTGTTGTTGTTGTTGTTGTTGTTGTCGCGTCTGCTGTCTACTGTAAGTGCCAGTGCAGCAGCGACATAATAGAAGATTGCAAAGCGTGGCGATGATGGTTATGCTGCTGGTGATAATAGTGGGAAAAGGAAAGAGAAAGGAGAGGGGAGGAAGAGCGAACAAAAGCGCGACGGTGAGGAGAGAAAAGGAGATCAAAGTAAAAGAAAAACTGAACGAAAGAAACGCGCTTAAAATCATGGTCTTGTTGGGCCAACACCGACACCGACAGCGACAGCAAACGCTGAAACAGAAGACGCCGACGAAGAAGAAGAACAGCGAGAAGAAAGACAAAATAAAGTAGCCACCAGGCATGAGATGATGCTGCCGGCGATGCTCCAAAGGTGTGCCGCAATTATGTCCTAACGGCGCCGCATCTCTAAGCTGGCTTTGTCGTTGTTGTTGTTATTGCTGTTGTTGCTGCTGTTGTTGATGTAGTTGAAACGAAAATCATCTCTGACGTCCATGGCAGCTGTTACAACGACGACAACAACAACAACAGCCATAGCAATAACAGCACAAAAAAGTAGCAATAGCACAAGATTACCACCAGTACGGGAGAAGGACTATAAATACGCAATTATCTTCACCATCACGAACGGCCGACATGCTCTGCTGCTGCTGGGATAGTGTATGCATGTAGTATTCGTTGTTGTTGGTGCTGCGTCTCGTGCTGTGTGTTGTTCTTCATTGGCTGCGTACATATCGTAACGCTGCAACCATAGGAGTAACGGCGTCAGATATATATATATATATATATATGTATATATATATATATATATATGTATATATATATATATTTATATATATATATATATATATATATATATATATATATATTCATAAGCACGGGCGGAAGAAACGTACGGACGACGCGTCAACAACACTGCAGTTCAACTAACGACGAGAACAACAAAGTGACATCTAGACCATCCAGTCTACGACAGCCAATATAAGACACCCACCCAATGGTGGCCAACCATATGAGCTAATCAGTCTGCGCTCCGTTGTTCTCCGCTCAATCTTCGTCTGTCTTCTATTTTGTTTTGTTCTTCTCCTTCTTCCCTATCATTATTTTTATTGGGTTCGCTCTTTCCCATCTATGCGGCCTTCTTCGGTTTGCTCCTCTTGAGTCTCTCGTCCGTTCTCAAAACGCTTCTCTCCCATCTATTATCTGTTACAATTTGTAATTTCTCTTCTGCTGCCGTGTCGTCCTCATTCCCCTTCCGTCCGCCATTTACTTTATTGTTCGACCCTTCGTACATCCTCTGCTTCTGATTCATGTTTGCCTTTCTGAAGATGCCTATTTTTCCTTTTCATGCTTTTTTTTTTGCACTTGAAGAAGACTTAAACTCTGAAATTCTTCAGTTCAGCGGCCCTTCCAGGAGCGACAACACACAGGCCCACACCAGCTTCCAGCAGAAGCAACGTAGAGGCAGTGCCTGCGGTGTTAACGCCGGCGGCGCTCAGCGCATGTTTCCGCCACATGTCGCTGGGTGGCGCCACCTGTTTCAGCGGCGGCAGCGCCGGTGGCGGCGGCGGCGAAGACGTCGAGATGCCGTTTGCTGCTGCTACTACAGCCGGCGCCGCCCCAATTCGCTTCAACATCAAATGAAGCCTGCATGCATGGGTCAACGTTGCGGCCGCGCGGGCGCATATTGTTGTGGAGGTGTACCTACCTATGTGTCTATTCTGTCCTTTCATTGGTCCGTATGCCTGTCTGTCTGTGTGTTCGACCCTCTGTATGTCTGTCTGTACGTGTTTTGAACGCTCCCATTGATTCGGTAGTCGTTCACCCACCCATGCAGTAGTCATTCATAGCTGTTGTTGTTGCTGTTGTTGTTGCTGCTGCTGCTGCTGTTGCTGTTGTTGTTGCTGCTGTTGTCGCTGTTGCAGCAGCTTCACGCTGCCCCTTACCCAAACCCTACAGTCTGAGTCTCTCCCATATCCCTTTCTCTCTCTCTCTCCGTTTCTTGCGCGCTCAATCTCTCGCGCGGGCAGCCCCTCTCTCTCTACCTATCTCTCTCTATATATATAGTTCTATCTTTCACACCTTCCCCCCCGTGCCCGCTGTCTCTCTCTCTCTCTCTCTGCGTGAGTTGTGCAGCTTGCTTGCTAAACCAATGTTGTGCTTTGTTGCCACAGCAGTATGGAACAAGTAGCTACTTGAAATGGTGGTTGTAGTTGTTGTAGTAGTTGCTGCGGGTGGTGATGGTCGTGGTAGTGGTGGTGTTGCCTCTCGAGGAAAGTGCCGGTGGCAGTACTAACGCAGAGAAGATGGCAGATTGCAGTTGGTGCTGACGATGGCCATGGTGGTTAGTATTAGTTAGTAGTAGTCGCAGCAATAGTTAGTCAGTAAGTCAACAAGAAGAGACAACAAGAGTACTGATCAGTCAGAATATTCTTTGTTGCTGTAGTGGTAGTAGTAGTAGAAGTAATAGTACTTCTTGCAGTATTCATTGTCGCTGCAGTAGTAAGGTAATTGAGGCGTGGCCGACCGGCCTTGTGGTGTCGCTATCGTTGTTTCTGGCTGGCGCTCTTTCGGTTAACCGGCTTCTGCTGGACTTTGTTACAACGCTTCGCTCCGAGTATCTCCCTCCCTGCGGTGGCTATTGTAGTGATTGATGGTGGTTGGGGTGCGTTGATGGTTGTGGTGGAGGTGATGGTTGTGGTGGCAGTGGCGACGCTGGTTATTGTAACACAATCGTGTAGCAATTATTAATTCGCCTGTCGTTCAGCTCCGTTGGGTAAGGGGCGTGATCAGGGTGCGCGAAAGGTGGTCAACGACAACGAAAGTTCGACCCCGTAGTTCGCAAGCGGTCTCGAGCCGATCAGCTGCGCTAAAGAATCGAGCCCGGGGGCGTGGAGGGTGCATTCCACCGCCGCCTGCGCCTCGCGGTGAGCGGAGAAGACACGCGAGGTGCACGGGTTCGAGCCCCACCGTTGCCCCACATTTGTATTTTTGGGGGTCCATCTATAAAGCAATGCGAAGAGCAGTCCCGTGGGCGTTAAATCTTGGCTGAGGTTCAGCCCGCAAAGTAGCTGTGCTAAAAGTAGCGGCGGCAGCCGCAGCAGTGCCAACAGCAGGGATGGCGGCCCAGCTGTTGTTCTGCCGACGGTTCCTGCGGATTTGACGGCAACTGCGGCTAAAGCCTATCATCGATCCATCGTGGCATCGATCAATACCGAGATGGAGTAGATGGACAATTCGTGGGCTGTGGGCTGTTTCGCGGTGTTATGCGCACTGAAATAGTCGCAGTGGTTCTGGGCGTAGCAGTTGTACTCGTGGTAAAAGTAATATTGAAGTTCAAGTTTCAAATACACGAAATGAAAGCAAGCAATGGGGTTAGGTTTCGTGTCTAGACTTAGAATTTGACTTAGAAGAAGACGATTTGTTTAAGAAGACTGTTTTGTTTTTTGACTCTCTAGACCATCCTCCGTCCCGCCGACGGGCTTGAAACTCACCTCATAGGATAGAATGTCTACAATAAGCACCGAAGGCCGCACTTGTTGAGATATTTAGGTTTGGTGGCTAACAGCACTCGGATTGCTCTCAGAGTTCAGTGCCCAGTTTCCCAAATGTCACCCAAGTCGTTCTACACATCGGGAGGAGAACCCATTTAGATGCAAGCTTTTCTCCCGGACTGTCGCTGACACCCCCGCTTCTATGAATCTGTTTTTTCAAGTGGTAGTAGAAGCAATGGGTTGGTAACAACAATGGTCCTGGGAATAATATTGGAAGACGTACTACTGTGTGTTGTTGTTGAGAAGTGTCGTTGTTGTTGTTGTAGTTGTTTTTGTTGTTGTTGCTGCTGTTGTTGAGTGTTTGTCTGAAGGACTAGTGCGAATAGCATTGATGGATAACATACGAATACGTAATGCGATACGAAATAGAGTGCGGCTTCACCACGAGCGGACGCAGCAACTTCACTGGTGTTCTCTGCTTCCTTCTGGTTCGTGTACGCTATCCATGGAGATTTCGGTGTTCTACTCAATTCTCGCGCGACTATTCGCCTAAAACGGAACTGAAGGCAGGATACTGTAGTATAGCGCAGTCCAATACAAGCAAATAAGTATGTATAGTAATTTTTCTTATTGCTGCTGTTGGTATTATTGTTTAGGCAGTAGTAGTAATAGTGCCATTAATAGTTCCTTTATTTGTTGTTAGCGCTTCAGTAATAGAACAGCTTCATTATACATAAATCCACGCTCATATATATATATATATATATACATTCACAGAGAGAAACATGCATACATACGAACATGAGCGTAGTATGTATACAGGTGCCGATAATGCTGCGCGGCTTCCGAGCGGTGGGCTGGGTTGGGCTGATCTGAACTGATTTGTGGTTATTTACTAAGTGCGTGTCGAGACATGTCCGCCCTGTATCCTGGCGGGCCCTGATGATGATCTCCACTCGTTGCTGGTATTGTTATGCTTACCAGCTGTGGCGGTATAGTTGTTATGCTTACCAACTGTGGTGGTATAGTTATGCCTACCAACTGTGGTGGTATAGTTATGCTTACCTACTTGTTAAAGTTAGAATCATCATGTCAACCACCATCAATTTCTTCATCAGTGTCATCATCATCACTGCTGTGTTGTTGTCGTTGTCGTCGTATTCGGCAGCGGAGGCGGGAGGGGAGCAGAATCTGTTAGTGAATTTCCCTAAGCTAAGCTTGGTTGTTCATTGTTGAACCTTGTGCGTTTGACCGCGCTCTCGCCAGCTACCAGCGGTTGCAACGGATGAAGCAACAACAACAACAGCAGCAACAACAACAGCAACTACAACAACAACAACAACACTAACAGCAGCAGCAGCAACAGCAGCAGCAGCAGCAACAACAACAGCAGCAGCAACAGCGTTGGGTGGGTCCGTGGCTCTTCGGCAGCCCGCCGCTCTGGATGGCGGTTCTACGTCTCTCCCGACCCCCCCCGAACGAACCCCTTCTCTTTTTTTTTTGGCGTACGCAGCGTTGCAAACGACAATGGCGTGCACAACAACAATATCGTGCATGAAGTGCTGCTGCTTGCTGCTCGTGCCCGTCGTCCCCAGCTGCCTGTCTCGTGAGTCGATTCTCCTGAGTTTCTCTTTCTCTCCCGCAAGTCGTATGCATACACACTTATCCCCCTTAGTCCCCTCTCTCCACTCCTCCCTTGCCCCCCCCCCCCCCACTCTCTTTACTCTCCCTCTCCCCCTCCGTCCGCCCCTCGCTACTCTCTCTCTGTCTCGCTGCTGCCAGCATAGTAGTAGCAGTTGTAGTAGTAGCGGGCCCTTTCCCTATCGCTCTATATATAGAAGCCGCCGCCGCGGGCGCGCGCGGCTAGGCTGTATTGGTCCGCAATCTCTTCTCTCTATCTCGATTTCGTGGGTGCGCGCGAATTAATACTGAGTGCACGACAGATGGATATACGAACGCCCAGCCAGCACAACAAAGCAGCAACAGCGGCAGCAGGAGCAGCAGAAGAAGAAACAGCGCAATTCACAGTGTACTACTATTAGAAGCAATTGTCTGTGTGTGTCTATGTGCTACAGTGTATTGATGTGTTTATGATGAAATCGTATCTTTATAGATATAGTTATGTATGTGTACGGAAGACTCGCCTTTATATACACGCGTGCACGCGTGGAAATTGTTTACGAGGAATTCTAAGCGGAGAGAAGTAGCTGAGGAAGAGACACTGAGTAAGACTTGATGAGAGAAGAAGGCACGGAGGGGGGGGGGGGCGGAGAATGAAATAGAAAAGGGAAAGGCGACTGTTGTTGTTGTTGTTGTTGTTGTTGTTGTTGTTGTCTGAAGTAGCACTGGTCGTTACATTGAAGTCGAGGTCGTCTCAAGTAGTAGTAGTAGTAAAAGTAGAGTAGAATGTGAGTGTGTATCGTTTGGATGAGCTGAGGAGATTGAGACGTTATCGTCGTCGTCGACAGGTGCGAGCCGCGCCCGCGAGAATTGCGCCAGAGCTGTGTTCCTTTGCCACTCACTGCCAAGAAGCGGTTCATCAAGCGATTGGCGTAGCTGCTGCTGTTGTTACAGCTGTTATGTTTGTTGTTACTGTAATTGTCGTTGTTGTTGCTATTGTTGTTGTTGTTGTTGTTGTTGCTGTTAAGGTCGTTGTTTTTATTGCTGTTAATGTCGTTGTTGTTGTTGTTGTTGTCGCTGTTTCTGTCGTCGTTGTTGTTGTTACTGTCGTTGTTGTTGCTGCTATTACTGTTGTTGTTGTTGCTATTACTGTCGTTGTTGTTGTTGTTGTTGTTCTGTCGTACACCTTGTTGTTGCTGTTACTATTGTTGTGACTATTGTTGCTGTCGTCGCTGCTACTGTGTCGGACAAGGCGTGTCCGACTCAGCAAGAACCCCGCTAATACTTGCTCGAGTTGTACTCTCACTACCAGTTGTATTTTTTCTCTATTATGCCTACAACTGAATGGACATTGCTAGTTTAGCTGCTGCTGCAAAAGTGTTTACCCTGGATCCTGAAACGCTGATCAAATAAGCCGAGAATTCATCCAATCGGCCAACCAACCAGCCAGCTAGTCGTTGTTAACTTTATGAAGTTTAATTAAGTTAACTTTAGCTAAGCTTACCACCCCCTGATGTCGCCCCTCCAGATGTTTGGCGGACAAACACATCTGTCTGACCATTGACGACGAGGTCGACGCTGACCCGGCAGATGGGGATGTCAACAAGTCAGGCAACCAAGAGTACATCGACAACAGCAGCAGCAGCAGCAAAAAACAACAACAACCAGAACAACAACAACCACGACACTAATAACAACAACAACAACAACAACAACAAGTAAACGATGCTTAACGGTGTGACGAATGGTGAGAGATCTGGAGAGGTCTGATGTGCGTCCGTCCATACGTGAGTGAGCGCCATTTAGATGGTGCGCCACTGTGTTGGTGGTGGTCTTCTGGTCTCTCCGAGCGTTCGTTCGCCCATTCTTCTCGGTTGGTTTGACTGACTGTATATCTGTGTGTCTGCCCGTCTATCACTCGGTCAATGGGTGGGGGACAGAGCCATTCAGACACCGTCGTTGAGTTTCATCATCTCACCACACCCGCGCGCATCTTCTCCCCCCCCTGGGTCTCTCTCTCTCCCCTATGCCCCTCTATCCCTCTCTCTCCCCTTTCGCGCACTCAACAGCGACACTGAACAAGAACTCAAGTGACGGTTTTCTTCTTGCACCGCGTCTTGCGAATTTCTATTGCCACCAACAGCGTACGCCCTATTAACAGTTCGGCTCCGGCTTTCTACGTATGCTTGTTTTCTCTTTTTTTTTGTTTGGTCTACGACGACTTCTTCTAGTCTTCAATTTCAACGCCTCTACGTTGACCGTTGCCCCGGGCCAGGGCTTCTCCGAGGAGGGCATCCGATTGTTCCTACAAACAACGTTATGGCTAGTTTTTGTAGTTTGTACTCTATTAGAGTTTTTGCGTAAGATTTTTGTTAGAGTTGTTGTTGCTACTGTTGCTGTTGCCGTTAGAGGCCATCACCACCATCATCAGACACGTGCTCACTTCGAAAGTGTGATCATGATGATATAGGGTATTGTTGATGTTGTTCGTTTTATTCTTCGTATTGTTGGTGACATGGCTTCTTCAACCACCTCCAGTACTAGCAAGCTACAAGGACAACATCAGCAGCTACTTACTACGAACTAATATTATTACTTTTATGACTATTGGTGTTATTCGCGCACAGTGCCAGTGGTCGTGAGGTGGTATTAAGGGTAGCCATCGCCCTCATCGGCGCTGGTCATCATCGGTGTAACTCCGAGTGGTCAGTTCCTTAGCCAGCCAGTGACACCGACCGACCGACCAATTGTGACACTGAATCAACAATGATATGGTGGTAGTGTCATCTAGTGCTTTAGTAGTTTTGACGTTGTTATTGTGGTTGCTATTGTTGTTGTTATTGTTGTTGTTGTTGTTGCCGTCGGTGTTGTTGTTGTTGTTGTTTTTGTCGTTGTTGTTGCAGCTGCTGTCATTGACATAGTAATGCTAGCCACCAATCAACCACCAGTTTGCTGTTTTGACCTTCTTCCTTTTGTTCAGCTTCTTTGTCATTATGATCGTCATTGTCGTCAAGACGTTGCTGTTGTTGCAGTGCGTGTTGTTGTTTTTGTTGTTGTTCTGGCGGATGCCAGTGTCGTGACACCATTACCACCCTTATTGTAATATCACTACCAGTATACGTATATTGTTCACTACTTAACCACGTCCGAACACGAAGACATTGCATACAAACAGATATAATGAAATGGAGGAGAGAAAGAAGGGAGAGAAAAGATAACAAATGCACAGTTAGGCAATCATATAACGATGGGGATTAGTTGGGCAATAAATTAGCAACAACAGCAACAACTACAGCAAGCACCGCAACAACAAATGTAGCAACAAGGGTGTATATAACAACAATACCGCTTATGGCGAACCAGCAAACAATGACTGCCTTATAGACACATTGGGGTACAGAAGATTGAGAAGAAAGAGAGAAAGCCTTAATGAACACCGTGCTGCTTAAACCTCTTAGCCGCGAGCTCCCAATCTATGACTCCCTTTGGTACGGCTAAGGTTTGCAGCGCGGCAGAGGGCCTGGGTATGATTGAACCCACTTACTTGGAGTGTTAGCTTGTAAGAGACTGCTATATTTTATCATTTCGTGTTTAGCTTTTTAGCCACCTTTAGCATGGATTTATGCCGCCCTTATTTAGGTTCTGCCCCACAAAGGAATGCAGTAATAGCAGGACAATAGTCAACCCGATTTTAACAATCAAGGAAGAAGTGAAAAAACCTTCTACCTTAGCCGGGTGCTACAGGAAAAAGGGATTTTGTCCGGCAGTCGTGGACGACGAGCAGTGAAAATAAGCAATGGGAATAGATGAGCCGTAGAGAAGAAGCTCTAGAGGAAACAAACACTCAATCGGAACTACAGTGCAGCAGGCGTCCCTGAATCCTAGATGGTTGGTAGGGGGTGCCGAACCCCAACGGTGGTGCCGTGTGGGTTGGGACTGCGGAAGTTCTGGCGAGGATTGTGGCGGCAGCAGCTTGTGAGGTGCACACTTTCATAAAGAACGTACGCCTGCTTTCCTTTGCTCGATTGGTATTCTAGTAGTACACTTACAAATAGTCCCACAACAATTACTAAATGTGGCCTTGTTGTTGCGTCGTCTAGCTCTGCTGGTGTCTCTACGTGCTTTTGTGTTTGTTTGTTTAAATCTAATTATCAACGACGTGTTTCCTTTATTTGTTCGTTCGTTGTGCGTTGCTGATCTAGTGCAGGGTCGCTTGTTGATTGCTGACCGGATGCGGTGTACTGATTTTCGGTGCCAGTGAGTGCGGCACAGCGAGAACAGAAGGAGAGCAGCAAGGAATTAGACGACGACGACAACGACAATTATGACGACGGTTCGTGACGGTGCAGCGAAGATCCGCCCAACCAAAGATCACGACGGGGCAAGAGGGGGCCAATGAAAAGAAAAAAAACTGCACCACTGGCGTGCACGTTATCAACGAAGGTTATCGTTAACGCAGCCCAAGCACAACGGAGAGAGGAAGTACAATAACCACCCTAACAACAACAGCAGCGGCAGCAGCAGCAGCAGCAAAAACCACAACCGCAACCACAACGACAACAGCAACACTGTACTTAAGTAGGGTGTCGTCGTCGGTGTTGGATTGGACTCTTATACACAGACGGATTCAACGGTCATCGAAGGTGTTTCTCCTCAGTGTCTGGTGCGTGGTTTACGGGTGTCTCTGTGTGGAAGCGAGTGAACGAGCGAGCGAGCGAGCGAGCGAGGCGGGTGTGCCCGGGTGATCGTCGTCCGGGCTGTGATTTGTGTTGTTCGCCATGATTGGCGAGTACGAGCTTGACGGATGCTGCTCCAGCAAACCAAGTGAGTAGACGCTCCTTTTCCTCCTCCGCACACACAACGTGTCTAGGAACAATGGCGAGGTGAACACGTTTCGAAAACGTTTGCTATAGGCAGGATTAAGTACCAGATCAGTAGTGTCTGTTTTGGTTGCCGGGCAAGGATAACCGCTTTGATTGATTGATTGATTGGTTGATTCATTGATTTGAAGCTGTACGGAAAAGACACAGAATCAGTCAAGTCACAGTGTGTTGTCACAGTGGGCTGCTCGCGACTTCTCTTCCTTCTTAGAAATTTAGAGAGTGCCGGAAGAAACCAATGATTAGCATATGGCGCGTGCGGTACTTGCTGCCGCTGTGACGGCTGAATACACTATATTAAAGTGTGCAAATAGCCGGATACTGTGTAAGGCGAAACGACTCTGTCTACAAGGCGACAGAACGAGCAAATAGCGGTTTACACTTATATACTTATACCCGACCACAACTAGTAGTAGCATTATGATTACTGCGACCGTCGAAGTCGATGTCGTGACAAAACAAAAATCTTCGTCGAGCGAATTTACCTCGTCGAACCGTATAAGTCGCGTTATTCAGGTTTTTTTTCGTTTGCAAACGCACATCAATTTTTTTTTGCTGGCGCTCCCGCGCGCACACATGGACTGGATGGCAAAAACACATCATCAATAACAACACAACAGAAAACATCAGAACACCGACAGTAGTACACTGTGCTTTCTTTCCGTGTGCTGCCTGTTTGCAACGCCATGAGCCATGAGCTATGACGCCTGCCGCACGACGACATAAAGAAGAAGAAGAAGGAGAAGACTCATCAGAAACGAGCGAACGAACAGCACAATACACGCGTTTGTACACATCACACCCGATTGAGCGGATGCAGCTCAACTTGTCGATCGACAGAAAGACTCACACACGCACACACTGACTGGGCGTCCTTCGGATGACCGTATCTAACTGTCTGTATGTATATCTATCTGTATGTATGTTTGTATGTATATTTGTATGTATGTATCTGTATGTTTGTATGTTTGTTTGTATATTTGTATGTATATCTGTATGAATGTTTGTATGTATATTTGTATCTATGTTTGTATGTATATTGGATGTACATATGTATCTGTATGTGTATTTCGACGTATATACGTCTATGTATACATATATGCATGTATGTATATACATTTGACAAGTTGACCGCTTGTGTTACGTGTAACAACAGCACGTTCAACAGCAATATCCGCAACCGAAACAACCACGACAACGACGACGATGACGACGACGACGACGACAAAAACAACAACAGCTGCAGCAGCAGCAGCCGCAACAACAATTATAGCAACAGCAACAACAACAACAACAACAATTATAGCAACAGCAACAACAACAACAACAACAATTATAGCAACAGCAACAACAACAACAATTATAGCAACAGCAACAACAACAATAACAATTATAGCAACAGCAACAACAACAACAACAACCGCAGCAAACACAACAACAGCAGCACCAGCAGCAGTAAGGACAACAACAGCGGCAACAACAAAAGCTGCAGCAACAACCATCACCACTGTTGCGGCTGCGGCTAATGCTGCTTCGACTACGCGAGTTATTCTGTCTACCATTATCAATAATAGAAGTCGTATTAGTAGCAACAGCACTTGTACTGTAGTAGTAGTAGTAGTAGTAGAAGTAGTAGTAGTGGATGAAATAAGTCTCGCGCTAGCTCGTTGCATACGCCCGCAAGGTATGCAGCAAGTCGTTGTTGTTATTGTTGCAGCCGGCGGCCACTTCTTCTGTGGTACTCTCTTATCTATTACTATCTGACCATCAGAGACGATTTGTGCGAGATGTTTGTTGCTGGGCTTGTGGATTTGAAACATATGTCTCATTGGCAACAACTTGTCTTTAAATTCTATATGAATAAATATATATATATATATGCATATAATCTAAGAAGGTAGTAGCTATACGTAGTCTAGGGGGCTAGTGCGCTAGTCAAAGTTGCCATCTAGCGGGGTGTAACCGGTTCGATCGCTGTTGTTGACCGAATTTACTTCGATCGAATTCAATGAACAATGCTCATTAAAGAATAGACGGTTAACCATAGCGCCGCTGAGAGTCGGCTACCATGCTATGCTGCCTGTTGGGGAAACTCTACACATCTCAGAACGTACGCTTATGCTGCCGCTCTGTGCGTCCCTGTTTGCATGTCAAGCGAACAATAAATTCATATATATATATATATATATATATATATATATATATATATATATATATATATATATATATATAGCTGAAGATTTGTTTTCTATTGCTAATCGTCGTCGTCGTCGTAGTAGTAGTAGTAGTAGTCGATAATGAATATTGTTATTCGTGTCATAGGGAAGCACAATTAGACCCCAAAGAAGAAGCGAGTGTTGTGACGCGCAACGATGCCGCCGTCATCTTGCCGCTCATCGTCATTATGGTCATCACAGTATTTTGTTCTAACGACCACGCGCAGTGTCCTGCCACCACGCGCAGTGTCCTGCCACCACGCGCAGTGTCCTGCCACCACGCGCACCACCTCTCAGCTCTCTGTCCTGGCTCTACGCCTGTCGTCAGAGTCAAAGTGGCCACGCGCCACGGCCAGCGCCCTCATAGAACTGACTGATCGTGATACAGATGATGACAGACGACGTCTATAGACACGGATAGACACAGAGAGAGATTCTGACTGGCTAAGTGACGTACATACAGAGAGAGAGAGAGAGAGAGAGAGAGAGAGATACCGTACAATGACGACTATGCGTGTTTGTTTGTTTGCTTGTGTGCAAAATCTCGTTCTGGGGGCGTCGGCGACTGCCATGGTCGTTCTTGCAGTGGTTTCTAGTCAGACACTTAAAGACCACCATCGGCGGCAACAGCAACAACAACAACAACAGCAACAACAACAATAACAACAGCAACAACACCAACAACAATATCAACAGCAACAACACCAACAACAATATCAACAGCAACAATAGCAATAACAATATCAACAACAATATCAACAACGACAACAATATCAACAACAACAACAACAACAGCAGTGAAGAAGCAACGCTAGAGACAGCCCTGCCCGTCATCAGCCAGTCGGTAAAAGTCGTGCTAGCAGTCGTTTGAGTAGCACGCTTGGCAGGCGCCGTTTCGCTGCACAGCCAGTCTTAGCCACCACAGCGCGCGTCGGCCCGGGAGCCCGCGGTGACGTGGGCGGCAAGAACGGCGAAGACAAAGACGAAAACCACGACAAGAACCAGCATAAGCTGCCGCCCGGCCGATCGCGACGTTCAAGTTGCTTCGGGCTTCGGGCGGCCAAACACAGGCCGTCTACAGGCTTCTCATCCTCCGGCATGCGCAATCGGTACACTCGTCGACGAGCATGGGTCGTTTCTGTTCTCAGCGTATGTTGTTGTTGTTGCTGTTGCTGTTGCTGTTGTTGTTGTTGCTGTTGTTGTTGTTGTTGTTGCTGTTGTTGTTGCTGTTGTTGTTGCTGCTGTTGTTGTTGCTGCTGTTGTTGCTGTTGTTGTTACTGTTGTTGTTGTTGTTGCTGCTGTTGTTGTTGTTGTTGTTGTTGTTGTTGTTGTTGTTGTTGTTGTTGTTGTTGTTGTTGTTGTTGTTATTGCGGTTGTTGTTGCTGCTGTTTAAATTAGTAATTTATTTGTTTTTTAGACTACTGATGACAATTTCGTATGCGGTTATCCCGCCCAATTATAGAAATACTTGACGAGATGCTCGGCAGTATCATCGGCATTCACAGACGTGTTCTCCACTATGTGGCTCTGTGCAATCACCACCGCCGCCGCCGCCGCAGACCCATTGATGTATAGTATTGTATATTTTATAGCATATCTCTCGTGCGCACGTATAGACGTGCATATATTGTACATATATACGAATGTGTTAATATATAATGGACATAGATATATAAAAACACACGCACATGCATAGAGCATAAACGCGCACTCGATTCAGACACGTTTTTTGCGACTGCATTTGATTTCAGAATTTGGAACTTTGGGGGCGGGAGGGTTGCAACGTGTTTCGTTCACGAATGGGTTGGATCATAGATCATGGAACGAAACCAATGTTTCCTTTTGTTGGTTGACTGGACGATCTACAGTGGTTGCGCTAGGAAATAGTCGTATTAGTACAAGCGGCTGTGATCTCTCGACTGCCACGTTATGTACCGACATCGACTGAATATATATATATATATATATAGTTAGCAGAATGTGGCAGAGCAGTTATGCATACAGTACTGTACCGTCATCGTATCGTTCACGTCATGTATTCATACCACTGATACCGTCTATCGTATCGTATACGTCATGTATTTATCGTGCGTATCTTCCGATTGGGGTTTTAACCTCGTGTTCGTTTATGTTGTTATATAGTAAACATACGACGTGCAATTGATGCAAACATTTCAATATATATATATATATATATATATATATATATATATATATATATATATAGCATACATTCAGCGAAGTTAACTTGGGACACAACCCGCTGCGTTCCATGGCGGTTGCCCGGCGTCCACCACCCCAAACCGTTTCGACCTCGGCGTGGCCTCGATTGAATGCTGCCGATCAAACGCCCCTAAGCATCATCATCACCACCACCACTGTGGACGTTAAAGCGAGCACATGGAACTTCGAGACTGAAATGTGCTATGCGGGATGATATGCTTGTCACACTAGAGTGACACTGCGTATTCATTATTTAGTGCTGCGGTAGGGTGGGCGGATATAGCTCGTACCAACTGGCTCTTTACCAGTTTTTTTTTACCTCATATTTAAAAAAAAAAAATATATATATATATATATATACTACACACAGACACACACGCACACATCGTTTGTTAGTTAAGTCAATCCATTATATACGAGAGTATACGCTTATTGTGTGCTATGCTTCTAAGATGCTGAAGTGTAGACATAGTGGCACACATATGTATATAGAGGCACAAGGCCAGCGGCTAATGGCTGAACTTGGTGCCCATATAAAACAATGCCATGTCATCATAAAGCTAGACATTGCAGGTGGGAGTAGGCTCGGCCGCACAAGCAAGCACGCCGTGCTCTTTCTAGCAATGGGGTTCGTTCAGGGAGATAGATAATACCTCACGTGTTTAGTTTAACGATCAGTTGAAACGACATCTGCCTAACCTGTCCTGTTTGGACCTCACGCCCAAACCTTGCCCATCGGATTAAGTATCCGCCGAATGCAGAACACGAACATGACCTTACCTTCCGAAGTTAAAGAGGTACGGATTGCATTACAGTTGTTTTCTACAAGAGAGAGAGAGAGAGCGAGGCTCTTTTGGAGCTCTTTAGTCATATCCTGAGGTAGCAGCAGATGCCAAAAGCTCGGCATATTACCAATTACTATGTAGTTTTGTTTTGAATGAAAAATAGGGAAACAACAGGAACAACTAACTACGCTATGTCCGTAGCATTCGATAGAACACACTTTTTTGAGGTTACTGATATGCAGGCTTGCGACAGCCGAAGTCCGTGCACAATCACTAGAGTAGATGGTTTTAGGAGGAACAGGATGCTCGTCTATGAAATTAATGTTGTACTCGTGTGGCTGGCAAAAGAAAAGTGTTGTCCTGGACAAGGAAGGCCTAGACGTTGTTATTCGTCGCGTGAAGGCGTGTGAGAATGCTCCTTACGCTCTGTTGACGCGAAGTCGTTTTTTTCATAAGCAGGATTGAATGATGCCTTATCTATGTAACCCCCTCTTTATCTAGCTAGCTTTTAAATGACGCGTTACTTGTCGGAGGGCAAAGCGTGAAGCTATGACAAAACGTAAAAACTCGCCAGAGCCATGTCGCCTCACTGAGCTCTCTCGGTGAGTCTGAGATTCTTTGCGAGAGTTGCGGGAGATGAATATTAGTTTTAGTGCATGGGCCAATTTTGCTCGCAGAACTGTTCGCTGAAGTATTACGCGGTCCGTCGTTGAGGGTGTGCCTCTTTAGAGTGATTGATTATACTTGGTTGTGTTTCAGACTTGCAGGTAAAATTAGCAAGGTATATATGTAATATATATATATATATATATATATATATATATATATATTCGTTTTTTATTAAATCTAGGAGTATACGTAAATTATTTAAATTACTTTATTTACGTGGAATTATATCAACAAAAATACAGTATTATTGTGAGTCCGGACTTGTGACACAATCTGCGAGCGCTTTCAGCAAGACACTGCTGACCAACGGCCCGGATAATTATTCTGCCCAACCGTCTGTCAACTGAACTACAACGTGGAAACGCCGCTTCGTCGTTGGGCGCTTTATATAGGGGGTCAATCAACGCGTTGACGTGGCCTTATGCGTCATTGCACATATGCCTATTTTATAACGAGACATGCATAACAAAATATGCGTGTTACGATTTGGTTGAATGTTCAATTTTTCATCGTGCTTTTTGTCCAGGATTAAGAATTGTATGTGTAGTTGAGTCTTGGACTAGCTGGTGACGTTAGCAGGTATATATATATATATATATATATGTCGAGCCCGGTGGCGTGGTGGATTAAATTTGCGCTTCGCAACCAGAGGAGACACATAGGTGCGCGGGTTCGAGTCCCATCGTTGCACATTTATATTTATGGGGCATGTCCGTCTATGAAGCAATGTGAAAAACAGTTCCGTGGACGTTAAATCTTGGCTGAGGGTCAGCCCGAAAACTTTACGTTAGGTATATATATATATATATATATATATATATATATCAAGCCAGACGAGAGACAAGGCGAGAAGGATGAAGGCAGGAAAATAAATGAGAGCAATGGTGAACGGTGCTAATGATGATGATGATGGTTGGAGGGGTTGTCAACACGTCGATTAGTTGTGGGGGTATGGCTTCGTGTACGTACGTGCATGTACTGCATTTGTCACTTAAAGATATACATATGTATATATATATATATATATATATACATGTACCGAGTGTGCATATGTATATATATATATATATATACATGTACCGAGTGTGCATATGTATATATATATATATATATATATATATATATATATATATATATCGAGTATCTATCCAAAGGAGGAAGGTCACCACCGTGGTCTGTCTAGTTGTCTCTGTGTCTCTCTTTCTTTCTTGCTTTCTATCTGTCTGTCTGTCAGGTTTGGTCTGTTTGTGGGTCCGCCTTTGTGCAGATCGGCATGATGTTGTGTTATTGGTGCTGCGGTCGCTCGGTCGGTCGGATGTCGCTCTATGGCAGCAGCAGCAGCAGACCTTGTTAGCAGAATATCTCTTTTTACTGTTGCTGCTGCTGGTGATGATGATGATGATGATGATGACAACGAGGACGCCGACGAGGACGTCGACGAATACGACGAATGATGACACCAGTGACGCCCACATGCAGACAGATGCTACACCAACAACAACAATCGTAGTATCATCATTATCATCATAGTGCAATTGCGCTAGTGATTGGAATTGTGATGATTGTGTAGTGGTTGTGGTCGTGGTCGTGGTGGTAGTGGTGGTGGTGGTAGTGGCTGTTATATAGTGGTGCTCGTGACAATTGTATTCGAAACAGCTGATGCGTATCAGTTGTTGTTGTTGTTGTTGTCGTTGTCGTCGTCGCTATTGTTGTTGTTGTTGCTGTAGGCGGGGGAGGCGGTGTGTTGTGTAGCGTGTGGTAGTCGTCGTCGTCATGATCGTGATGCCAGTCATGACGTTTCTTCCTCACAGCAGCCTGATTGGCACATCTGGAAGCAGGCTACCACGCAAGCAGGCAGGCAGGCAGACTGAGGAAACGAACGCCGGGTTCGGCCGGCCGGCCGGACAAACTGGCTGAGGGGCGGAGGGGAGGGAAACGAAGGAAGATGAAGATTTCCCAGGGGAAAAGTAGGTGAGAGTAATGGATGATGATGACGATGATGATGTTGATGATGATGATAATGAGAACGACCATGATCATCAGTCATGGTGATTGATGTTGATGATGTTGTTGTTGTTGTTGCTGCTGATAATGATAATAGTCCTCCTAATAAGGGGTGTGATGAAGATTGGTGGTGTTAATGATGATGATGATGGTGCTGGTGGTGGTGGTGACGACAATTCAGGAGGATAATCGATGATATTGATGATGATGACAACGACGACGACGATGCCATAGAGATTGGCCTATCATGAGTGAAGTTGTCGTGTGTGTGTGTGTGTCGTCTCAGGGAGTCGTTGTTCTGCGAACTATACATAAACAAACGCACAAACAAATGAACAAACGAACGAACAAAAGAGCGACCAGGGATGACCGCCGGAGAGACAGACAGACAGACATGCATACCCACATACGCAATGACCTACCCACCCACCCAATGACTGTTGGGCTGAGTGACCGGTCCTTGAGACAGACGGCCCGTTAACTCACCCTTTAACTGGACAGCGGACGGACGGGTGGGTAAGCAGATAGGCAGGCAGGCAGGCCGCAGGCAGCAAGCGAGCCAATGACGATGAGAACACCCATATGCTTACAAACACCCGCACGCACACACACACCGCAATGTAGGTCTTTCTCTCTCTCTCTCTCTTTCTCAAAGTGTGTCTATGCGTCCGTCCTACCAGATAGATAGACAGACAAACCGCTACTGCTGCTGCTGCTGGTGTTGCCAACTGTTGTTGTGGTTGTGGTTGTTGTTGGTGGTGGTGGTGGTGGTGATGAGCAGTCGAGGCCAAACGCCACCTATGCTATGAACACCAACTGCTGTTGCTGCTGCTGGAGAGCCTTTGCAGTTGACGCCAGCCAACACCTAGAAGTGGGACAGCAGCAGCAGCAGCAGCAACAACAACAGTGGCAACAACAGCAACAACAGTGAAGACAATGACAACAACAACAACGAAGACGACGACGACAAGGACAACAACAGCAATAACAACAACAACGAAGACGACGACGACAAGGACAACAACAACAACAATGACAAGGGCAACAACAGCGGCAGCAACCACAATGGCAACGGTAACAACAACAGCAACAACGCCAGAGAGTAACAACAGCACTGTTGCTGCTGCTGCTGTTGTTGTTACGGATGTAGTTGACACACAGGTGGTTTCTACCGTAGCCATCGGCTGCTGCGGTTACCGTCGACGTGATGGTGATGTCACGTCGTAGCGGCGGCGATGGCGACGGTGGCAATGGCAATGGTGGTGGTATCGTGCCAGTTGGTTGGACCAGCCGTAACAACAAACGACATCGAGGAGCCGCCCATTACATTGGTGATGCTGCTGATGCTGCTGATGCTCTTGTTGTTGATACGTCTGTTGTTGTTGATGTTGTTGACGGCGCGATGACCACGCTGATGGTAATGAGGATGTTGTTGTTGTTGTTGTTGTTGTTGTTGTGATTGTCGTTTTTGATGTTATTTCAATTGTTATCGTAGTTGTTGATATTGCTTACGGCGCGATGACCACGCTGATGGTAATGATGATGGTAATGATGATGATGATTTTGTTAATGTTGTTGTTGTTGTTATAGTTGTGATTGCCGTTTTTGATGCTGTTTCAGTTGTTGTTGTTGTGTGGTTGCAGTTGTTGCCACGGTTGTAGTTATTTTTATTGTTTGCTGCTGCTGCTGCTGTTGTGGTTTTTGCTGGTGCCGTTGTTTTTCTTGTTGGTGTTCTTGATGATGATAGTGATGGTGATCATCATCATCATCACCATGGTGGTGGTCATCTTGGTCCTACTATTATTGATAAGAAAGGAAGAGGTTACGCAGCCGAACGAGACAAGAATGAGGATGTTGGTGTTGGTGGTGGTGGTGGTGGTTGTGATTGAGAAGAGGGGGTTAGCTTCGAGTGGTGGGCCTTTCTCCTGTTTTCTCTCCTTTTCCTGCACCACCAACAGCAGCCGCCGCTGCTGCTGTTGGTGCTGAAACTGTTGCTTCCTGTGGTCGTGCAGAGATGATAGCGCAGAGATAGTGGTCTACTCCGGCATTCCTTCATTTAGTCACTTGACAGGCCGGCCAATCGAGCGATCAAGACCAAATAACCAACCGTCTGTCTCTCTGTCTGTCAGGGTGTCTTGGTCAGTAATTGACTGTAGGTGGGGCTGGTCAGTGATCTGGCTGTGTTGTTGTTGTTGTTGTTGTTGCTGTTGCTACTGTTGTTGCTCTTGCTACCGTTGTTGTTGCTATTGTTGTTGTTATCGATTCTTAAGAGTGACACGACAACGTGACTTGACACGTCAAGTCAAGCGTTTGCCCATTGCAGCCATAGCAGCGGTGTCAGATCGATCGGTCTTCATCTTCTTCCTTCTCTCATTAGCATTAGCATCATTATCATCATCGCCACAATCTTCGCACCATCGACGCAACGTCGTTGGTCTGGTTGTTGTTGTTGCTGTTGGTGTTATTGTTGCTGTCGATGTTATTATTATTATTATTGATCTTATTGCTGTTGGTATTGTTGTTGTTCTTGCTATTATTGTTGTCATTGTTGTTAAAGACGTTATCATCGTCGCCGTCAGCGGCGCCCTCATTACATTCAGTGGTGGTGGTAGTTGTAGCGATGGTGAGGTTGCTTTAGCTCTCGTTCCCTGTCTGTCGGCCCTCATCTGTTCGTCATGAGTGACCCTGACAGCAACAACAATGACAACAACAACAACAACAACAACAATAACAATGTAGGCAACAACGGCGGTGGTAACAGATATAGCTACAACTACAGCAGCAGCAACAACAACAACAACCGTAACAACAGCAGCAGCAGCGGCGGCGGCAACACGCCGAGCCCTTCCCAACCCTTGAACACACTCGCTGAGCCACAGCAAAAGAGAAGATCACGATCAACTGAGAAAAGGAAAAAGAAGGGGAAATTCAAAACAGAACAAGACCTTGAGTTTGAGTCGCACAAAGAAATCGAAAGAAGGAGAAAGCAAGACTAAGAAAGGATAAAGAAAAGTGGGTCTTGGACACAGTCGGACAAACTATACGCCAGGCTAACAAGCATCAGCAGTAATAACAGCAGCAGCAGCAGCAGCAGCTTCAAAACAAAGTGATAACCATTGTGCAATTAATAATGATTACACGTGCACAAGCAAGCGAATATATCTATTATACGTATGCATGTACATACATATATAGAGTAACAGTTCACTATTTACAATTAAACGATACATTTTGAATGAATAAATAAACCATTTTCGTGTATAAATGTCTTCCACCGGTAGAACAAATTTAAAGGATAAATTAATATGGAAAAGAGATAATAATAATATTTGCTTTAGCTGTTGCTTCAATTAAAATAAGGTACAAAAACAACAACAGCAGCGCCAACACGAACAACAATCCCCCCCCCTGACATCATAATCGCCACCATCACCACCTACAGCAATAAAAAAAAATCTCTTTATAATGGATTTTGCTTGCCTTCACGGTCAGTCCACTATTATAGTTACTGCTGTTGCTGCGGCTGCATTTCATCGTTTCGGCTGTCCGTAGTCCGTCTGGTCAGACCAGACACCGACCGCACACATCTCTCTCTCTCTGCACTTTTTCCCCACATTTGTGAAGCCCTTTGATATCCTCCACGGTTCGTTTTCTCACTCTCTGCATTGTTATTACTACTACTTCTACAATAGCTGTTTCGTCTAGCACAACTGTTCCTACTGTTACGACTACTACTACTCCTACTACCACCACCACCACCACCACTCCTATTGTAGTTGCCGTTATTATCGATCGATTTGTATTAGATACGTGGAAACCAGTGGCAGTGGGTTGTTGTTGCTGTTGTTGTCGTTGATGTTGTTGATGTTGTTGTCATTGATGTTGTTGTTGCTGTTGCTGTTGCCATTGCATGCCACCTCATGGGTCATAAGCTACACACAGGCGGCTGAGTTCGGAGTATCGGTGTTGTTGTTGTAGTTGTTGTTGTAGCGGTAGCTACATTGTTATTGCTGTTACCTCGAAAAGTGTTGGGGCCATCACGCAGCGAGCTTCCGCTAGCCACCACTAGCAGGCATTCCATTGATACAGCCATCCTCCACCCTCCTCCTCCTGGCCGATCCTGTGCCGACAGCGGGTCCGGGCCCGGCGTTGACCCGTTCGACTCTCCAGGGATCGTAGCTGGCCGCTGGGATAGTAGCTGCTCTGTTAAAACAGAGCTTCTCTTTATCGCAGCAATATATGTATGTATATATATATATATATATATATATATATATATATATATACAGCGAGTTTGATTTAATATTCTCTCTTTTGTTTTAATTATTAAATAAACGTGTCATAAATAAATCATAATAAGAATACCGCAGCAGAAGCAGCACAACCTGTGGGCACAGTTGGCTGACGCTGTGTGTGTGCGACGTGCGCAAAATCTGGGCACGTCGATGCGATCATTTGACCAAATTCGACCCCGATTCATCATCGGGCTACGAGTCAAACAGGTATAAAGGGTGCCAATAGAAACACGGTAGGGGTCGTTTGTTGTGGGGCATTGAACAGTTTCGACTGAATAATTGCTTTCTCTTGTTATATTTAACTTCGTGCGTTCGTGGAACACATTACGGACAGAGCACGCCGAGCGCTGGTTGCAAGTGTTAGTATACGAACTCGTTCGAGACTATCCCTACGAACGACGCTGGCTTTGTTCAACATGACGGTAGCGCCAGTCGCCTCCTACGGAATACAGGTCATCTGGGATTGTCTCTTGTCGGCGCAACTCGAAAAGCTCGAGCGGATTAAGCCTGCATTCCTGAAGCGAGCTCTAGGTCTGCTTCGTAAATCGCTGAACAGATGCGACACGCCGTTGCTTATAGAGGACCTGAAGCGTAGATTCAAACTCCCTTCCAGTCCGGCCTACGCGCAATTTATCAGCTCTTGGGAGGGGAAAATGACGGAGATCGATCCTGATTTCTATAGCGCGGGTGCGATTACTTCTGAAACATGGAAACAGGCCGGACGAACGAACCGACACGTTCTCACGCGCTTTGCTGTTCATGGCTTTCATCACGTTTTATGCGGGACGGGGGGGGGGTTTCATGCACCTGCAGATACATGTATCTGTATAAGATGTGGTGAAAGATGCCCCAGGTACCACGCGGTGCCATCGTGTGCTGCGTTACCGTCGTTGAATAGCCTATCAGATGCGACTCGGCGCAGACAAGGTGCGGACGCATAGGAGGTTAGCTTTAACCACTTTTAATATTTTAATATTTGTATAATTATTTGAAACGTTCATACAAGACAATTGTATTTTCTAAAACACAAAAAATTAAATTATATATATATATATATATATATATATATATATATATATATATATATATATATATATATATATATATATATATATATATATATATATATATATGAGCGTACGCACCGATTCAAATAAATAGATCAAACATTGACCTTATAGATTTGTATTTATTTAAGTGTGGTCAAAATTACATTTGCGATGTACTGTCGTAAGCATAGTCCGCGGCCTAATCTCGTGAATACTATAGCTGATTAGTAACTTTGCTCATTTTCGTTCTTCGGAATTTCTCTTACTGGTCTGAGCTACGTTTCGGGGTGGGAATTTAATGAAAACCGTAACGAGCGCGCGCGTTCATCATCACTGTAACTGCAATTTGGTAACCTAGAATTAAAACATTTTCTAAGAAGATTGTTTTTAATTGTTGACCATCCTCCGTCCTCAACAAGCTTGGAACTCACAGTGTAGGTATATCTTCAATGCGCCGAGGGCCGGACATGTTGAGATATCTAGGGTTTCCCCAACAGTCCTTGTGGCAGCATAGCCGCTGACTCTTAACGGTATGGTATATCACCTATTCTCAACACTCTCTCATCACTCAAAGAAAATTCGATCAACAACAGGAATGAAACCGGCTACACCCCGGTAGATAACAACTATGACTAGCGCACAAGTCCCCTTGACCACGGCGCCACTAATTTGCTAACCTATGCTTGGTCATCTCTAGTGATTGCTTGCTTTCATAAGACATTATCGGTGAATTCATTGTTTTTGTCTATATTTATATATATATATATATATATATATATATATATCGACACGTTGAAGTTAATAATTGTCTCCGCGCGAACGTGCAGTTACAGGTTATCTAACCCAGGATTAGTACAGTTTCACAACGTGATCCGAACAGATGCTGCATTTCCTCGTTAAATAGTCTCTCTGACGAAAAAATTCTGGTCTCCCATCCAAAGGTTAAGTTGTCGACGTTCTGATTCAGCGTGAATGTAAGGATGCTTGGGTTTTCTATTGTTTCGAACGCCAACTGACAAAACTGGTGCGGATAACCAACGCCAAAGTATTATCTGCATTTGTTAGCGCCTAGTAACCTGGAAGCATAATCGCTTCGATTCGCACGTGCATTGACCATCAAAGGGGCTGGTGTGTCGGTTACAGTTGCGTCCCATGCATGCGAGGATCATGCTCAGTGGGTGGGGGGGGGAGTGTTTTTCCGTCGTCCCTGGAAGACCCGGGTCGGTTTTAGTGCGCACGCCAGACAGTGTCCGACTAAAGGTGTCAATGAATTCTCTCTTACAAACGAATTGGTCACTTCACAAGCATGAAGTCATCCGCCCGCCGGAACGACTCATGTGGTGGTGCGTAAGCTAGCACCCTTAGCGCCTGATGAGGCGTTGCCTGCTTCAGTAAATGGTCGTACAAAGGCGCACAAAAAGTCTACGCACGCGGATATACGTGTACGGTGTTTGGCTATTGATGGATGATTGTGCGATTCGACTTTGTCTGAAATGAAAATCTACCGATCTACAGGCAGCACGCTCGGTCGATCGCCGTCTCGTCAAAACGGATTTATTCACTTAGACGCCAGTGCGAATGAGAACGATGGATGGCCATCATGACGATGATGGTTACAATCAATGGTAAAGTGTCTTAAGCGGAAGTCGTAGTTCATGCTTCGGTGCGCCACGAATATATCCTCTCTCTGTATCCTTTCTCTCCTATTTCTCCCTAGTTCTTTGCTTCCCGCCCCCCCCTCTCTGCCTCCCTCCATATTTGCCGAAGTCTTATTCTCGCCTTATGTATATGTATATATAGGCGTCTGGTTTAGCTGTGAAGCATTTTGTACTGCACCTGCGCCTGCTTCAACGCTTTGCTTTCTAAATCGCTCCAGAATAATTGAAATCGATTATAAGATGACTCACCCGTCTAAAGAGCGAGACCCATCGGGTATATATGTATATATGTATATATGTATATATGTATATATGTATATATGTATATATGTATATATGTATATATATATATATATATATATATATATATTTACTTCGAGTCTTGTGTGTGTGTGCACATTCGTATGCAACGCTCTTGAATGAAGCGTAACATGTTGTCATCTTGTACAGGCGTTTTTAACATTATGCATTCAAGTACGATTGCTTGGAAAGCGCGAAACATATATATATATATATATATATATACGCTTCCGGACAAAAATCGCATTACTCATCATATCTGACTTTAGACGTATTTTAAACTCACACATAATAGTGACGCGTACGCCAATTAAAAGACGTTCGAATTAGCGATCTCAGTATAATCACTGTCGCTCTATTTGCAAATGTCTCATAATCAAGTCTCTAGTAGAGTTTCTTGTTCATCAGCAAGTAACATTACTCAGTGGTAGAGAGCCAATAACGGGTTCTGAGAAAAGCTTGACCACAGCAATTATTTAATTATATTGAGCAGATCAATACCAAATCGCATGGTGGCGCTGATTAGGGCAAATGAAGGTAAGGTGGTGAAATCTTAAATTAATCAAACTATGTTTTGGCACATTAACTTATTATATGATTACAAATAGTAATATTCTGTCTATAGTAAATATGATTGCAACGCGATTGTCCAGAAGTATTATATATATATATATATACTGAATAATATTTTGGTGCAAAATTCTAGAAAGAATACATTCCTAATGTATAAAATAAAAAATGTATGGGTCACACCGGATTTTATTCTATCACTTCTCTTGTCGTAGAGGGGCAGGCCATCTACTAGGAGATCAAAAACTTCGTGGCATCGCCTGTTTACGACTTCAAAACGCTCATGCCGACTATAGCATCGGAGAGAGATGTTCTTCGTACAAAGTAACGAAAATAAGTATCATGCGGGTTTCGTTTGGAATTGCGTTAGTAGCACGTAGCGCAACTACAACCAGAACGGTTGTAGGGACCCAAATGTCATGGTCCGACCGTGAATGATTTGAAATTGAATAAATATATATTATATACCAGAACGGTTTAACTAATAGAACGTTAGTGTCAGACCTTCCAATGACAATGAAGCAGAACGGCGAGTTAACTGCACAAAAATTAAAGCCAAATTAGACGCGCTTTACGGAACTAGTGAACAGGCGTACACTACCCTTACGAAACCGGTTGTTTCATTAGAAGAGGCAGTCTGGGCACCGAGGATGCAACACGCTCTGGACGGTCATACAGCTTCGTATGAGAAAACTGTGCCAGAAATCTATACTGGCCGGAAGAGATGGACATTAGCTATGGTACACTACGTCAAATATTACGTTAACGTTTATGCATAAAACAAATAAAGAAAAGTGGCTGCCGCACGAGCTAACGTTTGAGCAAACACTGGTAGACGTGCTTATTTTAAGGAGCAATTTGTGAGTTTTGAAACAAAATCCACAGGTTTTTTGGGCCGATTTGTAACCACCGGCGAACCCTGGATCACGTCAGAACGAGAAGATGTCGAAAGGCTTACTATCCCTTGGCTCCAAGGTGTTAACGATCCTTTCTGGGACGCAGAAGGACACCACTATTGATATAATTGACCACATTTCTACAGGAAATTTTGAATTACTATATGATAACCTCAATAAGTAACCCTTCGGAAAGAGATATCAGAGCAACATTGATGTGATGTGCACCGTAGACAAGTATTTTGGATATAAAGATTCTCAATATTTGAATCGTGGTAACGTCTGTTGTGTGCGTCGTTAGATTTGATGTATTACGTTTAGAGAACTATACTGAACAATAAAAAACACGTGGTCCTTTTCCGTCTATTGCTTGTATTCCGAACTTTTTGATCCACTTAGTACAGGCCCCAATGAGAGTACAGTAACAAAGAAAAACAAAATATTCAATTGCTTACTTATTTAATTTCTTCTTACTGTACTGACCAAATAACTAACACAAATATGTGTACGGTACTGTTGTAGCCAGTGGGAATCGGCTGCCCATAACACTTACTTCGTTGACTCATTGACCGAGAGAAGGAAGACAAATATGTATATATATATATATATATATATATATATATATATATATATATATATATATATATATATATATATATATATATATATAGTTAATGCTGCAGCGCGTAGCATCCTTAACTGGCTCGTTAAGGATCCTCGTCTAGCATTATTAGTCTAGCATTTCGACGCCAATTGGTGAGGTAGACGACGTGACATGAGGGCCGACCGCGAGTTAAGTTACCGAGCTCGTTTCGTATCTTTCTCTCTTGATTGGAACACAACACCAGTCGTTGGAAACAGAGACAAACACGACGTACACAAAACACAACAGGCTACAATTAGAACAATGACACCTCAACAATGACTAATAAACAGTCTCATATTCAGTATGTAACTACGTATAGAGGTCATTTGTCGCGGGAAACTGGTGGATAAGTGAATGCGAATACGCGCGAATCCTCCTTTCTACGACGCAAAGGCTTGTACAATTCGCTAAAACGATCCGCACTCCGTCGTTCAAGGGAGAGCAAAAGCGACCCTTTTATAACTATATGGCCACCCCCCCCCCTGATGAGTTTCCACTCAAATGGAATGTTTTTGCATTTACTAAAGTCAGATTGATTATCACACATGTTGTGTAGAAATGTGTAGAATGGAATGTTTTTGTTATTGGCGTTGACGAAATTGTGTTAAAATTGTCACACAGTGATGTGGCATTTTTGTGGAAGGCTTTAGCGCCGCAGAAACGGCTCGTAAGCTTCGGGTGGTTTACAGGCCTAAGGTCCAGAAGGACTGTGTGGTTTGAAAAAGGTCCTGATAATTTTCTGACTGTTTACTAATTTACGATTAGTTTGTAGGTGTTTCTATTATCTACCTTCTAATAGATGCTGGCTATGCGAGCGAGGAAGATCTGTGGCTTCTACACAAAGAAAGCGAGACAAACCTGCTTCAGCGTTTGAGTGCAGAAAGAGCGTGCTTGATAGGGTAGGCTTGATAGAGCGTTTGAGTGCAGAAATTGCTTGATAGGAGTTAAATGGCACTTTTTCGTAACGAAAATTGTTACCGAAAACGAAGGCGGTAACCTGAATAGGTTACAATAACAGCATTGTAACACTAAAAAAATTGTCACTTCTGTCAGGTACTTACCATGTGCAAGCTGAAATTAAGGATGTCAAATTAGTTAAAGGGATCATCTTTTGGCGACCACAGGGTTGCCAAATATCCCGATAACAGGACGGCATCGGTGACACAGCAAGTCACAGTACCCATACATGTGTTATACGATTTGTGGAAATTAACAAACTACAACGAAAACAACTAAACAGCAGTTTTGAAGCTCTTTGTCGAATAGTGGTGTTTCGGCCAGAGGTTATGTGACGTGATTTTTGGTGGAGATGTATAAACCCAGTACTCGCTTGAAAAATGCTAGGCTGATGGCTCGTTCCAGTGAAGCTATATGTGTGAGACCCGGTCATTCCAAAAAACAGCTCTATTTTTAGTAGCCTGGTGGGTTGTCTTCGGCCAGCTAACTCGGGCCACACCGTTCAAGGATGGAAGAGACAGGCGGAGTTAGAGCATCTGTATCATTGCGGTAGCGTGATGCGACCAAAATTTCTGGGAACTAAAGAGCCATCGTCCCTAAGCTGATGCTAAAAGTGAACTCCACCCATAAGAGATCATGCGTCCCGTTCCACTGGATAGCGTATTCCTAAGTGGTCCATTACACTACTTCGAAAAACGAAAAAGTTGATGTCGACAGGTGCTGTGTGCAACCGTTTGAGCGAAGCACGGGCTGAGAAAGTCAGAGGATTGGCCAACAGGACGAAAACTGTTAAATCTTCCGACATGACGACGCACCATGGCACCGTGATATGTGCACACCCGTGACAAACTGTCATGCTTTTCTAAATCTCTGAAAAACACATTTGTGGATGCCTTGATGGCTTTTGCTCGCTCTGTTGTTCTTGGTTGCCACGGTAACGCCGGTTGTGAACGATGCGTTAGCCGCCAAAGCAGTCACCCCTAGTGATTCGTTAAAATAATTTCCTGAATCTAGATGCCACCGAAGATGATCTAGACAGCAGAGAAATCGTGAGCTTGCTCTAGGAGAAAGGAAATATTGGCCTATTTCACACGGCTGGACCAAGTTGCTCCAACAGAATTTTGGACTTACACTGCTCTCCAGCGATGATTAGGTGGAGAGATATTTGAAATCATATTAACGTAACGAGATCACTCTTTCGAAATCACGAAGAAACTCAATAATGCTAAAACAGTATGTAATATATAAACATAAAATCTGCAAAATGACAATCCAACAAACACAATATAGCGTCATGGAAGCAGCACACCTGGTATACCTATAGATGGTGGTTCTATATATTTGTTAGTATTGAATGTATATATTATATTTATATTATATTTATATTTATATTTAATTTATATTTTATTTATTTATATTTAATTTTTTTATATTTCTATATTTATATTTATATTTATCTATATTTTTCTCTTTATATTTTATTTTCTATTCTATTTATATTTTATTTATATTTTATTCTATTATATCTTTTCTTATTTTATATTTCTTTTCTTTATATTTCTCTTTCTCTATCTTTATTTTATCCTTTCTCCATCTTATCTTTTCTTTATATTTATATTTATATTTCTTTTCTCTTATATTTATCTTGCTCTTTCTCTTCTTTTCTTTCTTTTCTTTTCTTTTATATTTCTCTTTCTCTTTCTCTTTCCTTTCTCTTTCTCTTTCTCTTTTCTTTCTCTTTCTTTTCTCTTTCTCCTATCTTTCTCTTTCTCTTTCTCTTTCTCTTTCTATCTTTCTCTTTCTCTTTCTTTTTCTTTTTCTTTTCTCTTCTCTTCCTCTCCTCCCGGCTTGGCCGCCTGTGATGTTTTCTCTGTGTCAGCGTTGCTCGGTGTGCTGTTGTATGCTATGTGTGCTCTTTTGTGGTAGGCTACAGAAAGATACGATACGGTAAACATACATCGAATAGATAAGATTTTATAATGGAGTGGAAAACGGTAGAGAGAGAGAGACGAGAGAAATGTACACAAGCAAGTCAAGCGCACAAGATGGCGAGAGTCGCAACGACTAAATCTAGCATATCTTGAAAGGAGATGATGTATTATGTCTGCGAGGCTTGACAGTGGCTGCTCTCGTTGCTTTCTTTTCTGTTACTCCAACAGAGACAGTTGCGTACCATCTCGAAGTTCAGCTGACCTTGATATTCAACTGTGTACGAGCTGCATTTATGCGTATAAATGCATGTAGGTATTGGAGCGTGTTTATCCATGACCAAGGCTGGTAGTGTTCATCATGTTGGTCTCATTGATTGATTGAGGATGAAAGATCTTTAGGTTGAGAATGACGACGGTGATGGTGATTGTGAAGTTGATAAAGAAATTATTATGACTGGCCAGTGTGCGGACGACGTCGACAACTCACAAATGGGGCTCAAATGAGGCTTGTCACTCTTTTTGCGTCTGGCTCAGCAGATATATATACAGATTTATATTTATGTGTTTTAAGATATACATTTATTATGTAAGAACGTGCGCACAGCCCGCTCGGGGCATAACTCAAGGCGTTAGGTCCAGGCTTGGGCTGGCCCACCTAGCCAAGGTGCCCCTCACCGGTATATATGTAAACTGGTTAACGGTTAACATTTCCGCACCTTCATTCCATTGCAACCAATTGTTACTCTAACGACCTCCACGACCCTTTCAAGTTTGGCCAAACTGGGTTTGGATAATCTATATATATATATATATATGCATATATATATGTATATATATATATATATATATATATATATATATTTGGAATGGAATGGAGCTTATCGGTACGACAAACATTAGTATTTTCATGGTGAATCTTAGAGAAGACATTTCCGCTCTCTCCCATTCCATTAGGAAAGATGCGAATTTTTACGGAATCTAGAACCCTTTAAGGTTGAGCGAACTCGGTTTGGACTTCTTGCATATATATATATATATATATATATATATATCGATAAGCTTCAAGCTCAGTTGTGCATAATTAATAATAAAGAAAAATGCAGTGTCGTGCCGGACACGTATATATATATATATATATATATATACGGTCACTACTATCTGTAAACTGATTTATAGATATGCATATTTGTGTACCTTTTTGTGAATCATCAAAAGCTGTCAATGCTAACTGAATGGCGTTATTTTGCGGATTGTCACAGAGCGGAGCGCAAAGGAGGATGGCAAAAAGGACGCCAATGAGAACGTCGTTCTCCTACCGACGACTCAGGCTGTCAGGTACGTGGTCAGCTTTATAATCACAGCAACATTGCGTGGTACGAAACGATCTTATTCTGTTCCGCACTATAGTGTGATTCGTTGCGTTCTTTGTTGGCTGAGTCTCTCTCTTTCTCTTTCTAGGCCCGCATGCTTTTCGCATATCAAGCAGAGTATTTGTGCTAGATAGAGATCACTTACGGACTATTCTTACTTTGTCTGTATTCTCTAGATTTTAAGAAAAATCTATAGAGTACAATTAACGTTAGAATAGAGACGGAAAACATAATTTAACTTAAACTGTATTCTATAGAATTGAAGAATTCTATTGAAGAAAAATTGCTTCGAGGCGGGTAAAAGCGGTGCTAGGGGAGAAGTGGTGACATACATTTGAACCTAACCACCATATAATAAAACGAAATACTAATAACAACAACACACACACACTTCGCATGGAGCGCCGCAGTTCTCTGTTAAAGTAGCCGCGTTATGTCTCGTGACCCCGGTCGACGAAATTTGTAGGATGGCTGGGGAAGCCTTGCAGACGCAGAAAGAATAAGCAAATGTTCTCAAATAGCGAATAGCCACTAGAATGGACCCATTGTTATACCGTTTGTACTATTCTAGAGGCGTCACGGTGAAGGCCTTGGGCTAATTGGCGAAGGCGTTGAAAAGGCTTCTTAAAGAGGTAGCGGTAATTGAATAGTAGATGCGAAAAGCGGGCAATCGCGTAGCCCCGATTATAGCTATCAGCCAGCTCTTGTGGGTAGTCGCACTACGTCGAAGGGACGCCGCGTCTATTTCGGGCTATACGATAAGATAAGTGCAAATTAGTTAGGCTTAGGGAAAAGCGACGTCACGCGTCCTCGAGTCATCTCGAAGTTTGAGGATGAAGACAATAGTTGTTGTAGGAAAAAGTGTAATTATGTTTCTATTAACGATTGTAGGAAGGCTCCTATGCTGAAAATCATCATGAACACGGGTGACATGACCCTACTTGAACACGTTTTCCGCTCCAATATAAAATACACCTTACAAGGCTAGCTTTGGGGAGGTGGTGTCCATTGTATAACAGAACATTCTTATAAATATATATTTAAGACTACAAAAAGTTTTTTTCGGTTTTGTCCGTAGAGAATAATAAAAAAAAACGAACAAAACTTTTTTGTAGACCTAATATATATATATATATATATATATATATATATATATATTGTGCTAATAGTTGTCGATTAAGTTGAGGACAGGGGAGAAACTGTTGTTCTCCATGAACGTGTACCGTTTACCGGCTGTACAACATACATCGTTTTTAGTGGTCAATATAGCGTAATCTAGTAATCTTTTTTTAGCATATATATATATATATATATATATATATGCTACCTGCATATTCGGAAAGATTATGTTTGTACCTGGATATATGCTTGAGAAATGTCGTATGACGCCTATGGTAGCTCTGCTTTGACTGCTCTGCTGGTAGCGAGGAAGTGTCACGAACGACAGCGGCCGAGAAATAGGCGGAGAGACTGTCTGTATGTGAGATGGCAAGACGCGAACGCAATAGCTAACGTCAGTGATGAGAACGGCGTCAACGAATAAGAACCATCACCACCACAACAACAACAACCACTACAACAACGACAATAACAACAGCCGCAACAACAACCACAATGACAACAACAACCACAACAACAACAACGACAGCTGCAACAACAACAACAACGACAGCCGCAACAACAACAGAAACTAGAAGAGTGGTAGAGAAACGAGGACACCGACGCTCGATCGCCCGCCCACCCGCAAGTAGATATCATCATTGCTGTCTTCTCAGTTGACGGGAGTCGGGCTAAATGGAATGATTTAATGTCGGTGTCGGCCAACGATCAAAGAAAGAGTTGTTGCGCCGCCAGCTCATGCAGCATGCATGTCCGTGTCACTGTTCCGAACGTGAAGAAGAGGTGTTACTATCTCATCGCTGCTAGCGGCGTCATCAGCAGCGCCATGCGTGACGAGGTCGAACACTCTCGAGGTCGGCCACATCCACACTCCTGCTGTTGATGACTGGATCCATTCGTCGTCCATGCAGTGGTTTAGTTTACCACCCCAGCCATTCGGTGTCTGTCTTTATGTTTATATATTTATCTATATTTATTATTTCATAGAATTTTTTATGAACAAAATTAATTATTTTATTAGGAACACTCCAACATATATATATATATATATATATATATATATATATATATATATATATATTTATTTATATGTATATATATTCAATTTCAATTTCAATTTCAAACGTGGTTTATTTACGGAACTGCATTTCACAACGCTTAAGTTCTCGGCAAATAAAAATAAGAAAAAAATTAAAAAAAAAACATGATTCAAACAACGAAGTAGAAAATCACTCTCGACAAAGTCCAAGGAGTGCTTTTTATAAGCACTTTACACAATCGCCGTGGTTATTGAGTATCACAAGAACACCAAAACAGCAGCTGGTATGTTTGATTGAACACGAACAACATGTAAGGCTACACACTTTTAAATATTCGCACAAACGAAGTACACTTCACTAGTACAGCATCTACAGGATTCACAACTATGGGTAAAAACAACGTATAAACACAACTATCTAAGCCGAGTGTGTGCCCCTATATACAAAGCACTACCATCCCAATTCCAAATTTACCTAGATTACAAGCCAGATTCTGACTGTGAAATTAAAAGCCACCGTTTCAGTTCACGAACGAAGAAATGTTTCCTTGTTAGGCATCTAATGTGTTTGGGAATGCACGTCCAGGTTTTCGGAAGACGGCATGCAAGTGCGTGCTGACTGGACTTCAGGGACACAGAGGGCACTGCAAAAGTTGTTGCACGCCTAGTTGATGTTCGGCTGAGGGTAGGGATCAGTGGAAATGCGACTTCCGAGGGCACAATACCTTGCGAAATGTTGTATGCTAACATTGAAACCCTTAGCGTGTAAATGCTTTCCACAGTAAGTAAATTAAAACGATTAAACAAGTCACGGACCGAATCCCTTCGCTTCCTTGAAAAAATTGCTCTAAGAGCATCATTCTGTATCACTTTGGCTCTCCGGAGAATTCCATCGTAGCCACCACCCCAGAGAAGAATACCATAGCATAGCACTGGTAAGAATACGGCTTTGTATACCATAAGTAGACCCTCTATGGGGACCCCAATCATTTTCATTCTACACAGCGCAGCTATTACTGCGTAGCACTTAGGTGCAATATAATCCAGATGAGGATGCCACCTCATGTTCATATATATATATATATATATATATATATATATATATATATATGTGTATGTTTTAAACACTTAAATTTACTCAAGTCGAAGGCCTATTAAATATGCATCTGCCGGAGCGCTGGTGGGTTCCGGCAATATAATAGATCATAGGTTAAACAAGTTCGACACAGTGCCGACAGGTGCACTGCTTGTCTGCCATATGGAAGCCTGGAAACACATAATAAGATGGCAAGTTTTGTATTGGGCATCCTTCCATGAATTGTTTATCATAGCCTGCGTCCGATAGAAGTCCATGTGCCCTGGACACATCCTAACTTTCTACTTCGGTATGTGCTCTCTCTCTCTATCTTGATACTCGCGAATCAGCCGCAGGTTAAAACGGCGCTGGGGGTCTTCTGTGAAACGTGGGGATGAACCGCAGCCAGATACACCAATCGGTTACCTAGGTAGACGCCCATAACTAGTGTAATATATGCTGCCTTTAGATGGTCGAGTTCGTCAAAGCGTCGAAGTTCAAACAATTTGAAAGCCGTCTTCAGTGAGAGGAGCTGCGGATTATTAATTGAGTAGATGGCGATCAACGCCTTACGATCCCTTTCCTCTCTATGTCGAACGAGGTGCCGCTTGGCGTAAGTTCCAAGCCCAAATATGAAAAATGGTTGACAAATTCTATAGGTTGGCCGTGGAGGTTTGTGGTATCAGCTGTTGCAATGCGTCCTTTATGACAGAACTTCATTGCTTTTGTCTTTGAACTATTTATCTCGAGTGAGGTACCTGTTGCAAACTTTGCAAGAGTGGCCAACGCTTGTTGAATATGAAAACTACTTTCAGAGTATATATACATATATATCATTCTAATAATCTAATATATATCATTCTAAAAAATAAAATAGAGCTAATTGCATAAGGGAAATAGCTCTCTGACAGGTATCGAGATGGTAGATAGGACACGGCTGGTCGTACAAACGGCATATACAGCCGACGTCAGGATCGGGGAAGTCTCTTCGGTGGCAGAGTTTATGGTGAAATCCCTTGTGCAACACCCGTTATCTGTCTAAATTTGGGACAAAAAGAAATACCCCTTAAAGTTTGGTTTTCGGACCTTTTACATTTCTTATTGTTTTGAATTTTTGTTTTATGAAGAGTCGAGGGGCTAAACTCTGGCTTTGCTGTAATTTTCACTAGTGACCCGATGCTACTGTTCGGAGTGAATCATCTGAATTTTACGGATACGGATTTGCACCAGTTGCTTCTAAATGTTGACAACACAATTAGCATGTTTAACATTGTCGGACTAGTTGCCAATGCTAATAAAACCAATAAATCGTTTTTCGTTAATCGCCGAGGCTACTGGCATTACCTCATAACCTAATAATCAACACGCGGAACATTGAAGCCTCAGACCGCTAGGTGCCTGGGGCTCGATCTCCGGGCAATCGCGAGGAGGACAGAATCCCCATCTGGATTATAATGCACCCAAGTGATATGCTGTAATATCGGCGCTGTGAAGAATGAAATGGGTTGGGGTTCTCACAGAAGGCTCACTTCTGGTGTACAAAGCCATGTTCTTACCTGCGCTATGCTATTTTATCCTCCTCTGGAGTGGCGGCTACGATGGAATTCCCCGGAAAGCATTTTCAAATACATTAGATGCCACACTACAAAATACCTCTTCGCTCGCGAAATAAAACAATGGCTTTTAATTATACAGTCTGAATTTCAGGCCTGTGATCTAGGGTGATTCTAAATTTGAATGGTTGTGCATTGTATAGGGGGACTCGCACTCAGTTTGGATAGTTATATTCCACGTGTTTTTACCTATAGTTCTTGTACATTGCCAAGATGCTGCACTAGTCGAGTACATTCTTTGTGTGTATTTTTGAGAGTGTCATTGATTGGCGTTCTAACAAGTTCGCACCAAGTGCTGTACAGAAGCCCTCATGGCAATCAATACCCATTGTGATAACCTTTTGTGTAAAGTGCTTATACAAAGCACTCTTGAATTTTGTCGAGAGCGAATTTCTGCTTCGTTGTTAAATTTTTCTTTTTTCGACATTTTTACTTATTGATAATTTTAGCTCTATAAAATGCTGCTCCGGGAATAAATCATGTTTAATATATATAGTTTATATTTTTTTATACACATATATATATATATATATATATATATAGCCCTGTACCAATATATCCTTTTCGGTGCCCCTGTATCTAAACGGTGATACTGGTATGCGTTCGTGGTTTCGGCGCTTGCTCGCTTTGTGTCTCGCCGAACTGCTGCTGATGCTGCAGTTTGTGCTGGCTGTGCAAAAGTTTGGCTGGCTGGTACCTCGTAATGGGACGGCTAATGCCGTGCTATGCCTTAACTGATTTAATGATCGTTGGTTGTGTTCAATGTTTGGTCTGCGTGAGTTTAGTCTGTGTCCATATGTATGTCAGTCCATCTGTAGGTCCATCTCTGTCTGCTCTCCGTCAGTATGTACATAGTTATCGAACATATATGCCTCTGAACGCATGCCTCTAAATGTACATAGAGAGATATGTGTACCTCTATTTCAACGCTTGTCGTAGCAGTCGTAGTAGAAGTAGTTGTTGTTGTTGGAAGATATATGGTTGTTGCTGTCGGTGTCGTTGCTGGTGGTGCTTTCACAGCGCTGCTTTAGCGTCTCCCTTCGGACCTCTTTTCGCCTGCCGTCGGCGCGCCCATTCAGCATATACGATGGTGCTCAAGCCACCGACCTCAAACAGTCAGTCAAAATGATTCAGAAATTGATGCCCCGAACACGAGCGATACACGAGACATAACACAGAGATAAAGACAAGAAGTTTGGTAAGAAGAGAGGCAAACAGAAAGAGAAGAGGGTCAAACGAAAAAAAAAGCACGAGGAAATACATAAATGTTTACCTATAGCGAACTGGTTGACGCACAGGTCCACCGAGAATATACTATATCGTCCCTGCTCCCCCGTGGCATGCCGTGACGTGATATGGATTGCCGGCATTGCTGAACGGAAAACATATATGTACGACATATATGTTTATGTTTAAAGTATCCATATATATATAGATATATATACACTGTGACTCTCTTTCCAGCGTGTCTCTCCGTGATGCGCGCACCTTTCTTGAAAATAGAAGGCTAGTCAGATATATGAACTCCCTATGGTAACATTATTTTGTTACGCTGTTACACTTTGTTACGCTAAGTTGCACTTTGTTACGCGGATCATGAGAAACACGGCATACGATATAGACTATGTGGCAACGAATGTATACTGTCGTGGTCCATTCGAGGACTGTCAAGGCTAATAATTCTACGGATAGGCGACTGCCAGCGATGCGAGCGGACCAACTGGTTAACGCCCCGGATCTAATCAAGTGGGGGTACCGATCGGTATGCCTGCTTCCTTGACTTAATAGACATAATAACAAGAGTGTCTTATATATATATATATATATATATATATATATATATATATATATATATATATTTATATTGATTCTGACGACACGTTTTGGTTGGCATATTTAGCATATCGCGTTTTTTTAGCATCAGTAATAAATGCAATATCGACGCAAGTGCGTTCGTTCGCTGCCTTGTTTGCGCTTCAGAACTGGTAAAACTGCCATACCTGTACAACGGTATAATTCAGCCAATAATTTTGTATGCAGCCGAGCTGGGGTCGATTCGGCGAGATGGGCACCCCTCTTAGACGGTGTAAGCGATCACACGTAGCACACCTAATGCCCGTGCTTTGCATTCGAATGGTTTTAAAGGGGCTCCACATACGGGTAGGCGGGGTAATGTTTCACGTCGTACCATCATTGCCACATCATGTTCGATTGGTTCCGTATGCCGTTTTGCACATATACACATTCGCCACATCATACATCATTTCCTAAACAAACTATGCTCTATGAATGGTTATACGCGGCAACGAAACTGCAAGTGCTGGGTGGATCAAAAAGTTCGTAGCATGGAATACGGGCAATAGACGCCTGCATTTTATTACTCAGTATAGTCCTACATAGTATAGTCTGTTAAGTACTCACCCCCCTCCCCCCCGAAAGAACTCCGCATATCTCCATGAGTAGTCCAACGATTGCCTGTATCGTTGGCGCATATCACATAATATATTAAATGACATATAATACTAATAATTAATAATAATAAATGTAATTTCCCTATTGTTTCGGGATTCATTTGCAGTCAAGCGAGTCCGAACCTATTCGCTTTGGAGCCGTATTCGCTGACGTATCCTCGAATGGGTCGCTGCATCATTGTCAACCAGAAGTTTTTCGCGCCTTCGACAAATCTCGACACTCGCCTTGGAACCGACGAAGACGTTCGCAGCCTCGCCTGGTCCTTTACTCGGCTACACTTTCAGGTTAAACGCGCCCACCTTATATTCTCCCTCTAGGACTATATAATGTTTTGTACTGAACTGTATTGAAGATTAAACATTTAGCAGAAGTAATAATGCCAACAATTGTTTAATTTGGTTATCAAATATTATCAGTAACACCATGTCGTATATATATATATATATATATATATATATGGCTGTTTCCTTATCGGGATCGGGTGAGCGCTCTAAGTTAACGTGAAAAAATATTCATTCTCGGTACCTTTTCCCCACGCCGCCCCAACCAACCACCCAACCAACCAACCATCGACGATGGTCGATGACTTCCTGGACGGATGCACTCTCATAGGTCGATGTGGTGCACAACCGAACTGTGGCCGAACTCCGCTCCGTGATCCGCGAACTCAGCACGTTCGATCACTCGCGCTACGCGAGTTTCGTGCTCTGTCTGCTGTCGCACGGCGAGCGTGGCTTCGTGTTCGGCCACGATGGCAAACTGCTGCTGCAGGAAGTGCTCGACGCGTTTCAGCCCTCCCGCTGTCCGTCGCTAAAGGGCAAACCGAAGCTGTTCATCTTGCAGGCGTGTCGTGGCAACTACGAGGATGAGGGCGTGCCCGTTAAGGATGAGCCGGACAACAGGGACAAGAACAAGAATGCGGGACAACAACAACAGCAGCAGCAACAGCAGCAGCAAAAGCAGGACAAAGCCAAGGATCAGGTGGATGCCAACGGCGACATCCCCTCCGTAGGCACACCGACCATCCATGAGGACTCTGTCCTGGCATGCGCAGCCGCCGACGGCTACGTCGCCTACCGGGACGCCAGCACAGGTAGGCGCGAGACGAGACGAGGCGAGGCGCATGAAACGTACATATCATGGCCATAAATGGCTGACGAATACGACCGAGTTTTGACTTATCTATCTATATGCCCGTCTGTCTGTTTATCTAGTGTTTTATCTATCTATCTATCTATATATTTGTCTGCGTACATCAATGACGTCGAGCAATATATATATATATATATATATATATATATATATATATATATATATATTATATATATTTATACATATATACCCTACGTAGTTTTTTCGTCATAATTCGCTGACGGCAAACACCGGATGTCCTGCTGGCCCGCTGCATATGGCCGCCGCTTTCCTTCCTGCCGTGTGATCAGCGGCGTGCATTCATGGAGCGACATTTTTTTGACATACCCTCTTTCTACGTGGCGTCGTTGTGCTCGTAAAACGAGTCTTATTTCTCATCAGCGCAATCGTTTTAAACAATTACGCTTCTCAAGGTATGGGACAGTAAATAGCCGAGGAATGTGCGTACAAACAGTATATATATATATATATATATATATATACAAGGCGGAAACTTTCACTTCTGGAAAGATGCCAAATATTTGGCATTGCCCAACGGCGGAAAAGTGTGCTTGTGCTGACACTGTTTCTGCTGTTTTTGCTGTTCTCGTTGCTGGTGTTGTTCTTGTTGTTGATATCTGGGCAGGGCACTGGGTCCCTTGGTAGTGTTTGTAGTGATCGTAGCAAGAATAGTACCAGGCTGGTAAAAGCAGCGCTGCGCTGCTCTGCTGGAGCCGTAGTGCGAGTAACAGCTGACGTATTAGATGTAAATATTTTATGGTTTTAACGAGATGATGAAGAAGAACAACATAGAAAACGAAGAATCTCTCGCTGTCTCGCCTTGTTTCGACTCGATTCGGCTAGCTGGGCCGCGCGTAACCGCAGGTTGGCTGGCCGCAGGCCGTTTTAGACGTCGAAACGACCGACCAACCAACCAAAAACTAGAGAAACAGGAAAAAGCCTAAGAAATCTAAAGAACTGCCGATCACTTCTACGGTGACTACATAGATACATAGATGTAGACGTCGTTTACGGCTGAGGCGGCCGCAGCTGCCGCGAATGCGATCGGCTGTATCCGTCAATTCGGCGGCCGCTGCTGATGCTGCTTTGCTATTTGCATATGGTTGACGTGGACCAGCCAGTTGGACGGTTTCCTTGCTAGCCTACACAACTTTCCGTCTGATTTTACGTCTACTGTCTGTCTCTCTCTCTCTTTCCGATATTTACCACGAGTCGTAGTCTATAGCCATTAAGTATGCATGTATCTTTGTTTATATTCGGATATATATATATATATATATATATATATATATGCATATATATATATATATATATATATATGCATATATATATATATATATATATATATATATATATATATATGCATATATATATATATATATATATATATATATATATATGTATATATAATTGTTTCCTCCAGCATTGCCTATCTGGCCGAAAGTGAAACAATCTTACCGCGTAGTAAGAACAAGTGCTCTTTATGTGCGCGAATGGATCATACTTTGGACAGAAACAAGACAAACATATATTGATTTGGCCATCGGTAGGGCTCTAAGCGCAATCCGCTCGGTCCGTAATGATGTAAAGAATAATTATTTAGCATTATTCTTTAATCGTCAGGAATTTAGTATAGGCTGTCTCTATAATATTCGCTATAATAGAAGCGTATTGATTGATATTATTATATTACATTTTATACATTATGACAAGCACATTACTAAAATAACGTGTTTGTAGCACTGATGTTGTTCTGTACATTAGCGGTTCTTCGGCGAGCATCATTGTGGCATTTCATCTTGCTGCAGCTCAAGTGTCGTGTTTTCGGTGATGCACGAATTTGGCTCTGTGCCAGTCTTCCGGCTCATTGCCTCGTTAACTTGGGCATCTCGTTCCCAAATACCTACTGATTCCGGACGTACGGTCATAAAGATGACCAGTGGGCAGAATGCGTGTAAGGACGTCGCTGGTGCCTTTCTCGCTGGTAGATGACATGACCAACTCCGTTATATGCCACCCCCACTACCAATTTAGATGTCGCAATCACACAGCCAGCCACGTCCCCCCTACAGACATATGCCAAGCACAGCATCTGTCTGAAAAACTGAGACTTGCGTCGATCTTCTATGACGTATCTTGAATGCGTTCAGGTAGATCATTGAGGCGGAGGTCAGTTCCCTGACTGACGGGTCACCATTGCCACAGGTACGAAAGTGTATCTTTCAGCAACCTCAGAAACTTTACTTCTTTGCACGGTTTTTGTACGTTCCGCTAGCCATCCTTGCTCGACTCAACGTTAGTGCAACTAGGGTACGGTCGCCGTGCACGATTCCGTCCGTCGCACGCCATGATGAGATGGTTACTCCAGCGAGAGCTGTCAAGGCTATTCGGTCGGTTTTGGGTGGCATGCCAGCCCTTTAAGAAGTTCTTTGGGTACCGCAAGGACGCAATCCGAATAGTTACGGACACACTCTCTGGTATGATGCAGGAAGATCCAAATTACCTAGAATTGCTAGACGCTTCTGTAGGGTCCTGGTAAAACTCCACTAGCGTTATTAGCAAAGAAGCAAAGAAGCTCCTTGAAGGATTCGTTCACGGCTGATAAGCCTGCGCCTACAAAAAGCACTAGTACACTACGTTTATTTCCCACTGACCTGGCCCCCACTAATTCAGTTTGGCTCCTATGTAGAGTCACAGGTTTAGGAAACTACTTGGTCAGACATTAAGAACGAGACGCAAAGCGATCGTGCCATCAGAAGCGCGCTTGCTCCGGATCTCCCTAGAAACACGTCCCAATCAGCATACGCTGGATAAATACATAATAAATAAACTTTCTTGTAAATTACGTTGTAAACTTTGCCTCCTATGGCCCCAACGTCACATTTCGACGCGTTGAGTTAAAGCCCCTTTTTTGTTCGAACCGTAGGACGGACTGTAAATCTTCTGCAAACATGTTGACCCAAGGGCGACGTCATCTAGGTTTCAGGGAGGGGGACTTTGTAAACGGCTAGTAATGCCAAAGCAGAGCAAAGCTGGCCCTAGCCATCGATAGCCTTTCCTGCAAAATGCCCTTAATTGTTACAATTGTTGATGAAATGTGTAGTTATGGAAATTTTAGGATTCATGAGCAATTACTGAATTTAAATAAGTTTGCCGTCCGGAGAAGACGGGTGATGCCGTCCCATAAAAACGGGTATATATATGTTGGCATATATATTGTATCATTATATAACGAAACGAGTATACATATGTTGGGATATATGATTTTATGGGATGCCGTCCCATAAAAGTATATATATGTCTTCTCAAAGGCACTAAATACATAAACGCACACAACCTCTTTGAAATGATGCATCATGCCCATGGACTTGTATCCTTATATCATCGGTATACTGTCAACACAATAATTCGACTAACGCAACTGTTGTTGTTGTTTTTGTTGTTGTTGATAATGCTGTTGTTATTGTCGTTGTGCTTCGGTCGCTTTTGGTCGCGTGTTTTCGGCGTCGGTCCGTGCGTTTCCGTACAGGTACCCCGTTCATCCAGAGGCTTTGCCGCGTCCTGGACTCGTCCGACGTGTCGACAGCCCATATCCTCGACATACTGACGCGCGTCAGCCGCGCACTCTCGGTCGAGTTCGGCAATGCAACGTGCACGAAGCAGACGGCCACCGTCTTCTCGAACATGAGCAAGCTCTTCTTCCTCAAGCCGAAGGCGCAAGCTACAACGTAGCGATCAACATAGTCGATCGAAGCGTCTGCTGCTGCCTGATGAAGCCTGTCCTGCGAACAGTAATACATACTGTGACAAGGACGACGACAACGACGACGGCGACAACAGTGAAGACAACAGCACTCTGACATACAGAATACCAAGAGTAGGCAGTAGTACCAAGTACCAAGAACGCAGCGAATGACCAAACAAACCACCGACTATTTAGATCGGGGAACTGCCACATTTGTGATTTGTGATCAGACACACACATCCCGGCGGCGGGCTGGCAGAATGTCTTCGCGCACGAGACGGAGACGGAGACGCACGAGCGTTTGTGTTCCTAAATAAACAATAAATAGTTCTAGCAATGGTGGAATACAATCTAGCTGAAACACGCACGCAGCAAAAAATAGGTTGAGAGGAACCCTGCGTGGGAGAAGAGCGACGAAAACCAGAGAGTTGGCAGCGAAAGAAACGAGATTGACTACAAACTAGCATTGCAGCGACTGCTACGATATTAGAACTACTTGGAATAACAATGACGTTTGTATTAGGTGCGTGCACGGCAATCTCATATATATATATATATATATATAAGATTGCCGTTGCCGCTGCTTATATATATATATATATATATATATATATATATATATATATATATATATATATATATATATATATATATAGGCAGCTCTGAGTAACGATTCATTCTATACAAATGATCATATCAAGTCGAACGATCGATTAACCTACAAACCAGGCTGACCAGTCTGCTGGTTGTGTGCATTAGACTAAGAGAGAAACGAAAACAAACTGTGTTCTGGGGTGTGTCTACTATCCGCGGTTCCCACTGATGTCCACCAACAACTGCAGGAACATCAAACCCCACAGCAAATTTTTGAAAAATTAATTTGCATCTTCATCATCATTATCTTTGCGCAAAGTAACATCGGTTCTTCTCGTCGGATGTTTGCGCTGTTTGTTTTTAGCACACGTGTGCCCCCAGTTAGTGCCCCCAGGCCTTCTTTGTCAAAACCCCAGTCGTTGTTGTCGTAGTGGCATGTTACCCTGTTAGCGCGACCAATCGTCTTTCCTGCGGTTATTACCCCCCTCTCTAATCGAGCAAGAATCATCGTAAAGCACAGCCAACGTTTTGGCCACATGAGTGAGCCCAGTTCGCGTCGATTATGGTTATTGTTGTTGTTGTCGTTGTTGGTATTGTTATTGTATTTGCTGTTTCATGTAATTACTGCTGCTGCTGTTGTTGGTGTTGCTTACGATGGAATTTAAGAGTTTTGTTCGAGCGTCGCTACGTGTTACAAACGCGCTCATTATTTATTTTCATCTGATTTGTACCACTGTTATACTGTTATAAATATTAATATGAGATTTTCCGTCGTCTGTTGGCGGGGCACGTGTCAATGACGGTCAGTGTTGGTCGCTGCTTAATTACTGTTGCTGCCTGCAGCATGGAACTGATACGGTTTCGACCAGCATGTTCATCATTGCTTTCTCCGTTGTTTGTGTCATTCAATGTGCTGCCTCACAGAGCCTTCGACGACAGTAGCTTGGTATACCAATCACCACCATGATTACCAGAATGGTAATCATGGTAGTGATCCATCGTCTAGAATTGCTAGGCGGTGACCCAGTAAGATTTCGGTTTGATTCGTCAAAAAGCTGTCATCTTTGATCGTCTGCCCACCTTCTTCTGTGTGTCTTCTTGTTTTGGCGTTTCCCATTGGGCGTATGTCCCCTATGGCGAAACGATCGACGATATCGACGTCGGTTGACCAACGATGCAACCAAAAACACCGTTCGGTACTCGACAGCACCGCCAAATGTTTGCGTCCACATGTAGCAACGCTTCCGTGCTGTAGCATGTGTTCGTTCGATAAGGTGGCATTCCGTCATCTGTCATCTATGCAATGTTTGTTCACTTGCCCCTTTACCTGTCGTGTTCTGCGTTCTCGGTGGGGTCTCTCTTAATTCACTGGCCACTGATATGGTTCATTGTCGTCGCCTTGAGCCACCGTGTGTGCTGCTGCACCGGCGTCGCTTGTTTTCTATTCTTCTATCTTTTTATTTCGCTCTTGTTTCGAGTCTCTCTCTCTCCGAGTCCCTTTCTCCACCACCGAGACCACTGCTACGGCCCAGGGCCAGGAGGATCAGTAAGAGAGTGAGGAACAGAGGGAGAGAGAGAGCGAGGGGATCAGACAGACCCCAAAGACGTCGAGAAGCCCTTACCGAACCTGCAGCGAGTCATACTAGTCAGGGGCGAACCAACGTCACAATGTCGGTCGACCTGTCGTTGCTCGCCTGAAGAGAGCCGATATATTGCTGAGACCGACAGGCAGTAGTAACAATAAGCCGCGTGCGTCCGTCGCGTGCGTATATCAGCCACACGCTGATCAGAGACACACGTATATACACAGCATACATGCACCACAATGGTCACATACACACACAGACAGATATCCATGCAAGTTTCTACTGGTGGCGTGGTGGATGAAGTCGCCGCCTCGCAACCGGAGGAGACACATAGGTGCGCGGGTTCCATGCAAAGCCATTCAAGCCACACGTCCATCTATCGTGCATGCATCTGCGCAAGCACGTGTGCGAGTATGCACGTTCGGTGCGCCCCTAACTAACAAGCGTCCGCGGTAGCTCTCACTACGCTGCATAGCGCTTACGTAACATTCATATACAATATATCGCAGATTGCCGTTGTACACACAGCGCTCGCTTTTTTGTCGGCCCCTTGGCTCCGCATGCTTTAGAGCCGTGCAATAAGAGAGGATGATGAATACATGATGATGATACATATACTGCTACTTTGCTGATGCTTACTACAACTGCACAAGTTTACTATTTATAGCTATATGCATATATATATATATATATATATATATATATATAATTGACGAAGGCAAGCCACAATTGAAGGCTTGACTGTTGATTGTTGAGTGTATTCCATATAGTGTGTGTGGATCGATGATACGAGCTTAAAGACAACTATTAGCGTGAGGCGTGATGGCGAATGCTGTTTGTGAGGTTTGGAACCCAATTGGGACAAACGCGACGTAATTTACTAATATAACTACTCAGCACTATCACTGTCATTATTATTATTGTTATTGTTGTTATTATTATTATTATTATTGGTATGACCAAATATTATTGTGAATGATTGTTCCTATTTTAAGTATGCTGCTTCTACAACTGGTAAAGAACGACATGGTGGCGATTTCAAGTTTGCTGAAGTCTCCTATCTAGTGTTTGCAAGACTAGATAATTGACGTTGTCGGCTTTAACAGGCCGAGCTTGCATGGGCGATATGAGGTGCAATATATTTTCAGCTATAGTATGATTTGTATAGACTGCGGTTTCATGTGGCCTTTACGGAGAAGTCTCGCTGGTCTTTCGTTTTGTTAGGAGGTGGGCGCAGAAAACTTCGACTTCAAGCAGCCCTGAACAATAAAGAGAGAAACAAAGAGAGTGATTCGGACGACCAGAAAACATGGCACAAGATTGTGGTATGCAAAACATCTTCTGCGAGCAGCATACTAGATTGTTGGCTGCTGACGCATGCATATGTTTGCAAGAGCTATTACCTACTGATCCGAGTGATATTATGATATAATATACACATTAAATAAATCCCTTTATATATGTTCATGTTAGTATGGTGTGTGATGTCTTGGTTGGATACATGAAAGCTTTTGTGGTATATGTCAATAGGAAGAGCGGAGAATTGTATACATATATGTATATATACATATATATATATATATATATATATATATATATATATATATCATGCGTCTTTTTCAAATCATGTATATACACATATACATACAAGAGAAAAAGGGTGAGGCATTTTGGCAGCTCTGCTCGCATTCGAAACGAGGCGGTGGTCTCTCTATGCCGCTCTAAGCTTAAGAAAAATACAGGAAATACAGCCAGTGAATCTAAGGAACACTAACTTCGGAGTTAAGTAAAAGTTTTTTTGATATTTCTGACAAGCAGGTTAACAAACAACCGTCTAAAAAATTGAACTGGCAAAATGTGCTTTGTGATGCCACTCGAAGAAGGAGGTCCTACTGTACGTCCTACGGAGCTCTTGTCGAAGGTGCTTCTATTGATGATTGACTGCGCATTGGTAGAAGGACGTTGGAAAAAGCAAGCAAGCATTAATGCTATATAGTAGAGTTAATAGATTAACTTGAAACAGTGTTCGGAATGGTGTAATTACACAAACCCTAATGTACGTATATATATACAAGCACTTTTCTGACTGAAATATAGCCACATTACCTACACGCGTGTAGAGATAGAGGTCCGTGTCGATGAGTAGCTCTCTCATTGCTGCACATTTACCGCCCCCTCTGGTTTTCGGCATCTTGGCAGGAGTTCGTGGCCGTGTGAATATGTCATCATGTTTCCAAGCATTTTCAATCTGAGAAGACCATTTAATGGTATCTTTTATTGGAACCGTTCAGCGTATTGTAGAAGGTTGCCTTTTATTGATTTAAGCGTAGTGAAATACGCATATTAATAATAAATACACCCGTTCCTTTCAACACTTAAGTTTTTCGGGCTGACCCTCAGCCAAGATTTAACGTCCTTTCAACACTTGGAATCTGATTATCTTTTAGGCGATATGGCATAAGAGCTTTTGCGGCGTGGCTTAACATATTGTGAACACTGATGAGACTATCCTAATCCTACTGTAACGTTAGGTTAGTTTTGTTGTTCTTTTCTAAACAACTTAGAGTTGACAGTTATGCTGTCTAAAGATAACGTTTTTATACAGTATATGTGCATGCCACTGTCGATTTACGCAATCTAGCCTACAAACATATGTGAGCGTTCAGTCGCATGTAAGAAAGTTGGGCATATAACTATATAACTATACCGAGATTATATCAAATGTATTTATAAAGAAAGATATCAGAATTAGCAAGACACGGATGACAGGTGCCCTATACCCCAGATATCATATGTACTATTATTGGAAAAGAGAACAAACGTTTAACTCACGTTAAACAACCACAACGTGATGATCATAAGTTTTATGCACAATAAATACTATACATTCTGAGAACGGTTGAGCGTGAACCGCCGTCAGCAGCAGCACGGGCGCACGTTATTCCACGTTCCAAGCAAGGCCAGCATAACACACTGCTGCGCATGAGCAGTATTCCTATCCGTATGTCTATTCACGTAGTTCATTTCTTACGTGTCGCGCCTTTCGGTGGGCTTTTCTGCCCGCAACCACAGGTAACGTTTTTCTACCTGCAGATAACGGGAGGTAGGCACTACATACTACTACCTGGTGTTTCTCGAAACCGGTCCAATATGAACTTCGTTCACTTTTTGAGCGAACTTTAGCGAGTTCAGCGTCTCGTTGACGTGGGCTGACGCGGGCGAGACGTTGGCAAACATCAGAATCTTCGAATTGCCGCTCAGCGACGTCGACAGGAGATGGGTCAGTTTTGAGTTGCGGTATGGAATGTGGACGGCCTGTGGGGGCGGTTTTTGTCAAGCGTGCAAGAGTTAGCTAAACATTGTGACATCTTCGCGCACATCGTTCATGCTCATTCTTGGTTTGCTCATTTTGACACAAAAGCAACCGCAGTATAATAGTCTGATCTGATATATATATATATATTTATATATATATATATATATATATATATATATTATAATTATTTTTCTGAAAAACTCTGCTGACTCTGTAAGCTTCTCTCCCTACAAGCACTACTCCTATTTTTGTTTGCTATGTAAGCACGTTTACGCGAGGTCTTCTCTATACGGGAGCCCAGTATACGCGAGGTGGCAGCGAGAAGACGCCATACTCAATACCTCACCCTTTAGCTTTCATATGTGAAATAAAACAACTCAAAGTTGCATATCTATTCGATATTAGTAATGAAATAATTGGTAGTTGGGCGTTGTTAAGATAGATCTATCTTAACACAGACGCACGCCAGACGCAGTGCACGGAAATCCTGCCTACCTTGTTTCTGAGGCTCATCAGAACGGTGGACAGCTGAGTGAGAGACGAGTTGATGTGTTTCGTTTCGGTGAATCGTACTCCTTCAGCGCCCGATTCCTTTACGCGCTCGGAGCCGGCCAGATCGACGAGGTTCAGCACACTCTCTCGACGAACGCCGTTGATCGTGTTGACCGCCGCGATGCGCAGCTGGAACACGCAATGAGAGCGCGACGAGCGTTGATTGCACCTGGTGGCGGCCACCGACCGGTTTCGGCGCGATTTCTCCATCAGTTGGGCAATCTGTCGAACGGACGTCACCGTGACAGTGACCGCATTTTCGACAAACACCCCCTCGCCTCTGGCCGCGTCGGCCGTCTGCCGTATATGACACTCCTTCCTGTTGTTGGCGAGCAGGTCCTGGATCGTCTCGTTGTAGATCTCGACGAACGACGCGTCGAGCGTGTACACCCAACCGCCTTCCAGACGCTCCTCCGTCAGCTCGAAGATGCGGTGCAGCGAGCGCGGAACGATGCCAAACTGCTGGTGCTGCTGACGCTCGGCCTCGAAGTCGATTCCGGGCGGACCTTCCATCGTGTACGTCTTGCCCGACCCGGTCTGCCCGTATGCCAGGATGCACACGTTGTACCCGTCCAGTGCCGATACGACGAGTCGCTCGACCTCCTCAAACACCTCGGCCTGTCCGACGGTCGCCGGCAGGACGCGGTCGAACTGAAACGGTACCGCCACCAGTTTCGATCCCGGCTGCCCACGGAGACCGGACTTTGTCAGGGTGAGCGTTTCGTCCGGACCGACTTGCACGACCGGCTCACCTTCGTCGCTGGCAATTGGTCGCACCCTGGCGAACACCCTAATGTTGCCCTTCAGCTCGAGCATCTGGTTGTTGATGAGGCGCAGGCGGGCGTCATTGTCGCGCATGCGTGCCTTGGCGGCTTCCTTCTGGTCGACCGCCTTCTCCAGTTCGATGCCGAGACGTTTCGCGTCGTTGCGTGAGTTATCCAGCAGGACGTTCAGGCGCAGAATTTCTGCCTCTCTTGTGTCGGCGACCTGTTTGACGGCCCTGTACTGACAGTCGAGCATGTGGTATGTCTTGTCAAGCGCTTCAAGTTCGGTCGACTTCGACTGCAAGCGCGTGCGCAGTACATTCAGCTCGCGCTCGAATTCCTCAACTTTGCTCGCCAGAATCGATTTTTCGCGTTTCAGGTCGCTGTTGAGGATTGATGAAGCAAGCAGTGACTGGAGAAATCCCTTTCAGGTTTTGGTATAATTTTGTTTCTTTTGTACAGTATAATGGGGTACAGTATGGGCCGTAATGTCTGACCAGTGCACTCCCTCCCACCCTCTAAAGTACTAACAATCATAAGCATTGAACAGAGATTTTGCAGTAAATGATCAGTAAATTGGCTCGATAATACAGGCTTAGTGCACTCGGTTCTTTGTCAAGCGGGTGTATTTCGGATAAGAACACAAAATCCCCTCTTTAAGCACATGGAGAAAATAAGTCTCGAAAAGACAAAATACGGTAAAAAGGGACAGATATCTTGTTTTAAAGAGGTGGTAAGCAAACTACTGCGCCCATAATATCTGTGTATCGTATACCACATTTGCTAATGATAAATACTTTCAAGTACTTGGATGTTATTCGAGACAGCGGGTACAGCATATGCGGTCGGTGGACTCTATGCATTGCAGGGGCAATGTACTTTTAGAGCTTAGCTCTGTCTAGCACAGTTAACATACCTAATATTACACTTACCTCACCTCTTCGACGCGATCCTTAAGTTCTTCGCGAAGACGTTCCGTTTCCTTCGATAATGTCTGATTTTCGGCTGCAAGCTTTTCGGTTTTTTCTTTGGCTACCTGGTGTATATATGCATATATGAATGCGGCACTCAATCAATTAAAGAAAAAAATGTGTGTGTGCGTCTGTGAAAGGCAGTATCGGGGAATACAACGAACTCGATGAACCCCCAGTAACCTCAATATTTAACTATATCACTGAACACGTATATATATATATATATTATTAGTTGGCACATCCGGAAAACATTAAATGATTATGGAGATACAACTAATCATTTAAACAATGAATGAACTGAACCAAACCTCTTCGTTTTCATCCATTTTCTTCTGTAGAGCACATAGCTTCTCGCAGATTTCTCTTGTCGACCACTGTGGGACGGCTGCAAATATTCGTAGCAAATATGAGTCGCAAGTCACAATCATTAATTAAATGCCTAAAAACGATTCTCGTCTAGCACGAATCGAAAGCCAGAATATATCTCTAGGTGGACACACTGAATTTAAATTAAATTCCTGGCTGATAGTCCCCATAATGCCGTAAACATTTATTTTAATGATGTTTCATATGTACGAAATAGCAAAACCTGACGTCCTTTTAATGAAATAAAAATGCGTGTTAGACAATGATCAAATCACTCAATAATGCGAGAGTCGTGCTGGGACATTAGTTGCAATATATAGGTGGTTGTGGTTAGACTGTGCGTACGCGTATTTAGCAATACATCAAGCACAGCTCGTTTATGTCGCTAGCCACTGCAATTTGTGTAATGCACCATTAACTTTGCATGATAGTGAAGCGAACACCAAAGAAGTGTCCAAGCAATTGGCAATTAGAAAGTTGTCGTGTTGTTGTTTGGTTTCGCTGTTCAAGCAGGTTGTGTATGAATGGCAATCTCTTGGAGGCACGTCAGCCCGAGGGGCTTGAGAAACGTGACACAATGATAAATTAACATAGCCTTCGTTTGTACCCAATCATAATGAATATTGCTTTTTTTGTATGCAGTGATTATGAACATCGATTTTGCGTGTTTTCCACTAGATCTTCTGAATCAAAAATGTTTTTCTTTGTGAGGCATATATATATATGAAATGTGTTGATTACGGTGATAATTACATTATGTAATAGTATCTAATCTTGAAATGTATTTATAGTCATTTCTCACTCTCTCTAACTAATATAGAGAATAAGAAATAGCGAAAGATAAAACTTCACTGGTTCTCTAAAGGAATCGTTAAGTTTCTGTATTTTACAGAAAAGCAAATCGAGGAAACTATTTTCACTTGTCAATGTGCACTTAGGTAAATCTCATCTCTGATATCTAACTGTTTCTTATGCCTTGAACCTTTATGTATACATTATGTATGCTAAGTGAACTTTATACTACAAGTTGTAGTATCGGATCCGCTACTAGGAGAGCGAGACGTTGCGTACATGAGTCACTTATTAAAGCGCAAACCTTCTCCATTAGTTTTCTTGGCGGAGAGTGGAGCTGGCCTGGAGGCAAGTCTGCTACTTGCCCGATCGTGTGCGGTTCTCATAGAGAGAGGTGTTGTATTTGAGACGTACACACGCATGTCTCTGGTAATGACGCCCTGCGATGGTCCTGCCAATCGCCCAGCCGTGATGGCAGCTAAAGTCCGTTTCGGTTGAGGTTTCTTTTTGACAACTGTAACAGCAGTTTAAGAAGTGGTCGCAATAGAAGAAGTTATTCAGTTGTCCGGCGGTGAAGTTGTTCAATAGTGCTACATTTGTAGGAACGTGTGTCGTGCATGTTCTACCCAATGGTAGCTCTATCAATGCAAGACATTTGTCAGAGCACACTGTAGGATAAAAAACTGTCGAGATTCGCAAGGGAACTTGAAGAAAAGGTATATAAAGCAGGACTTGCGAGATTTAGTTAGCTACCAAGGTAAGAATGGGTTTTGGAACTATAACTCTCTGGAAACATCGACCCTTGCCCGTCCCATACCTCCATTACCCCAAGTTACGTCTGCATAGTAATTTCAAATCAAAATCGAAATTCAAGGTTTTTCTGATTCATTAAACGCAGAAGTTGCCCAGTTGGCACATATGTATACATCGGCACTAATGTTTGCCATATGGAAGCACTTGACTGTCACACAAAGAATCGTAATCCATTCGAATAGGACTGCAATATAAACTAATGATAAACACATAAGCATTTGTGTTGATTGAAAATTATTGTTGTAATAGCTTACTTGAGGGACATTTGAAGAGCAGGTAGAACGGAAATTTGTTGATAGAAAACTAGGCTCTACAGCACTGCGTCCTAGGGTTACTGCCAGATCACGACGTATATGGCACCCTCATAGAGATCTGCCGCTTGATTTGCCACGTGATTGTTGTGAAACAAATTAATCTTTGCACTAAGCATCATACGATATTTATCATTTAAGGTATCACAGTATGTGTCAGTATATTGATGTGTTAGTATATGGTGGTACCCCGGAGCAACAAACGAGAAAACGTGAAGAGACAGAACGGGATCGGAATTTTCTCTATAATGTAAGTGTCCCTCGGGTAAAACCATGCCTGACAATGTCTGTCGTCGCGGTTGACGTTAGAGTAGTGCCCAAACAAATCGGACGATGTCAGCTTCGTAACACTCGCATACTTCGCATAACACTCACCTGCAGAATTTACAACAGACGCGGAAAGCGGTCGCTTGTGTCCACCTCTAGTTGGAAGTAACGAAACCTAAAATGAAGAATATATAAAGACTTTATATATATATATATATATATATATATATATATATATATATATATATATATTGACCTAATTATAACGTTATAGCAAAGTTAGTTTAGTAATAACCATGCAACATGTTTGTTCATTAGCGCTCACACACACATATTTTGCATTTATGTATTTATTTTTTAATGTTCGCAAATCCTAAGGAAAAACTGCTGTGTTAAGGCATGTGTCGCATCGATTTTTGAAATTAGGACCTCTAGTCACCTTCCCCACTACCTTCTATTGGCAGCACATCCACCAGCAAGCAAAAATGTATATACATACGTGGATCATTCATTAGGTAACTGGAAAAGGCAATAAAACCGCTCCTTTTGCAGCTTCGGTGCCCACCTTTTTATCAGTTTGGAAAAATAGGAAGTCTGGAGATCCTTAAAATAGGCATCCACAACAGCGATGAGCTCCAGGTCGGACGAACATTATTTTTTGTCAAGCCAGACCTACAAGTTTGGAAATAGGAAAGTGACAAGGGTCCAAATCCAAAGAAGATGATGGATGCGGTTGCAATTCGAACCTTGATTCGTGCATTGTTGTCATTATGAAAGGTTACTTTTGCGCACCAATATCTGCCGTTTTGTTTGCAACTCCTCGTCAACGGCTCAGAAGTGCGAGATGGTATTCTCTTACAATTGTTTTACCGGTCTATAAATAGCCAAAACCGAAGATCATTTTTGGGCTGTGTCTATTGGTTTAATTTTGCTCGTACACAGCTTTTTCCTAATCGTTTGTGCAGTGTATTATGCATCCTACATACTGAGATGCCTATGATCTCAATTATCTCTTGTACGTCCAATCGGCGATCTTCCATGATGATATGATGGATATATGCAACACTATCTGGCGTAGTTAGTCTCAACTGGAAATTCGGGGCGTGCTTCACCTTTAGCTGATATCAGGCCACGTTTGAATTCACGATCTAGAAATGAATGGACTCCAACATTGGTACAAAGTCCTCGTAGACTTCGTCCAACTCGACTTTGATTAGCACAGTCGTTCAGTTCTTTAAGTTGAAAAGCCTAATCACTGTATGAGATCGTGTTCATTCATGTTTACGACAAATACTGATATTCTCAGTTCAAAGGGCCTCCACATGTGACCAAAACGTGATTTTTGCTTGAAATTGGATATTTTAGAGTGTAAGAAATGTAAGTTCCCCATTATGTACTACATGAGCTTACTTACATATGAAGATCATGGTACCGCCACCTCGTGGAACTTCTAGTTATTTATTGAACAACCCATCTAGATATGTAGAAACAAATTCCAGGTATGTAGTCGGACACCTGCTTATGAAAATTTGCTATACTGAATGACTTTGCAAGCATTCAGTCAAAGCCGCTATATTAAAATTTTACATTGTATTATATATATATATATATATATATATATATATATAGTACCTTTAAGTAAAAACATTTTCTTCTATTTACGAACAGTAATGAAAATTAAAACGATGCGATTGAACATTTCTGCAATATTACTTGCAAATAAGCATGCTCTGTGAGCTAGAAGGACGGTTACAATTTTTTTTGCTACAGAAATGACAGAATAAGAATCAATATTTTTGTATTTACGAAAAATATTAAATAAACAATTTGCATCGCCACCCAATATCTGCATCTTAAAACGTCTGCTATATTACTTATAAAAAAAGATGCTATGTAGGTTAGAGGAGCGGCACCCATTTATTTTGCTACAGAACTGGCAGAATGACAATTTATCAACCTTGCATATACTGTGAATTTTATGCCAACGCCGCTAATTAGGATCCCTGCATTTCCGATTGCTGGTAATATGCTGTCAGAGTTTAATTAAATTAAAAATTATTAGTTGAAGAGGTAAATGCTAGAGAAGTGTAGGGTTCTATACGGGACTTTATGCTTCTACCCTGATGCTCTCAATACGCGTTCAAGTGCCAATATATCTGAGAGTGATGATAAACATCTGTCGATGTAAGAAACGTTGACGCAACCCACGGTTTTTTTTAGGACTTTAAGGCAACAACCAAAGCTTAATGGCAAAGAACCGTAACAACGCTAAAGAATCTACTTTAATTCCTGCTCGCATGCTCGTAACTGACATCTGCTATTAGTGGAAACCATAATGCTTAAACGGCTGTGTAGAACGTGGAATGAGACAACATTCCAAGGCCCGACCTAATCAATACACCCAATCAATCGAGAGTGAAGGAAGGAAGGAGTTCAAGGTACCTATTCTGATCGTGCAAACAATTAGCAGCAACGTGATTGTGCGCTGGGAAACTTCAGCAGTAGAGTGTGGTAGGTACCTGCGATGACGCTGGTGTTGAACTCGCCATCTTGGGTGTCCCGCTGCGGGCGCCACCTTGAGCCCGGGCCGGGGTTGCCATGACTAGAATCTTAAGCAAAACCTTTGCCTCCTCCTCCTCCTCCTAAAACTTTGCAGCGCTAAGTGTCACCTACATAACAAGGACGCGCATAACACAACCCACGAAACAGCAAGAGCACCACGGCCAATGAAACGGCACATTTGCACATATACGCGCAGGTACGACTCGCAACTAGGACGCCTACAGAGAGTATTCAAGTTTTCAGCTCAATTCATTCAAAGACATTCGATGGCTGGACTACGAGCGGTCGACGGCAACTTGCGTCATGGTCACGGCACGTCAAATAATGCCGTGCCATAACGAAACCGGATGCGATGTGAAATCGCGCAAAAATTGAATTGGCATTGACGTGCAGCGTTGTGGTACAAGCGTCACACATCACAAGTGCCGAATGTGGAAATGCTATCTCGGAAGCCCATTCTTTGCTACGCGAGCTCAAAAACAAACAAACAGTTGTTTTTCCAACAAAAAAAAGTTCTACTATTTTTGCGTAGTCTCTGTTTAAGTTAGCCGTGTATGTTGAACACTTGACCTAAAATGGTTAATCTCATTGTGTATCTATAAGAAATGAACTAGTCTGCTTGTGAGTGTAGTGCGGCATGCCGAATAATGGCCTACATAGTTATGTCGCTGCCTTCTAGTAATGGCACTTGTGCACCCGGTTGCGCGCGAGTGAACCAGATCGATTACAGCAATATACTCAGACAGAATATGTTACTGTCTGTGAACAGCTGTATGCAAGGAGCATGCTGCATCTGTAGTGAATGCCATCGAACTAGGCTCTGTCGTGCTATTTGACATTAAATTAACCGCAAATAAAACAGTACTCATATTAAACCGTTGTCACCGAAGATGACTGTGGCTCAATTAGCAACGTGACGGCAAAGCACAAAAAATGGCTAATGAAACATAATCGTGTCTCCTGCCGGTAATATGTAAGGACAGCGTTGCATCTAGAATAGCTGCTGTGGCATAAAAGTCACGGCGGATGGTGATACATTTAGAACTACCAATTATTAACAACAGTAATTATGCAGCAGCAGCAGCAACAACACCAACATCATCAACAACACTATGCCTGGTACACAACCTTGTAATCGATTTTTGAGTCAATATGTCCCGCGCCATCTATGACTGTAAGCAACCGTGATAGAGCCGTCGGGAAAAAATAGCGAAACAATGCACCCTATTTATAACCCCACAATAATAACAACAACAATGACAACATGAATAACAATTACAGGGCATGGAGGCATGAGACTACTCATGCTAGAACGAGGCCTCCGTGGGGTACTCCGATGCGTCCCTGATACCCGCCGATCATCACCAGAACCAGTGAGGAGGGGTTGCCATCATTATTACTGCACCGCACGACACATACTATTTCAAAGCAATCTTTCTTAAAATGTGAGCGTAAATTATGATAATGAACAGATAACTAAATGGCTTTTTTTCGTTTCGCGTAGAGTGCAGAGCCAGTTACTGTGCTCTATGCTTTGTTTTGTCTTCACTGTTCGCTAACTATTAATTCTAGTCAAATTGCATTGCAATATACATTGCGTTGGAATCTCATAATATTTTGTATTTTGTAGACGAAGAATGATGTGCTGTTTTTGCAAGAGCTGTATTTGTGTCCCGGCGCTCAGCTTACACGCAACTGTTAGAAATGCCAAACGATTGGGATTCATACATAAACGCCAACAGTGACTTTCATGTTAAATACTTTGAATTTGTTATTTTATTTTCTTTTATTTCATATACGCTGAAAACCTTAAAATGAAGTCTTTCTTGGACGCTTATGCTGCGCTGCTGTCCGCTGCCGACGACATCAGCCGCCAATGCAGGGACAATAAGATGGAGCTTTCCGTTTCGAAATATCTTGTTCTTAAACAGCGGTTGTGGCTCTCCGATCTGGACTATCAGCTCAACGGTTCAAGACTGGAAACCGCAAGAGCTTTGCGGGACCTAGGTATCTGTAGCTGTCAACTGTATTTGAAAACAACGACATACGTGCACTTACACAGCTTGTGAGCTACAATTTTATTGACCACTTCTTTGATGTGTCGATGGACAATTGTAGGACCCAACTAACGCTTGCACCAAAATGTATTGCAATACATATTATCATCAGCTTTATATTTGTCTGGCGTGTAGTCAGGGAATAACATAGCAGGTGGCTTCGCAGGCTTCCCAGTATGCCATCGTCTCCTTTATTCTGTAGATAAGGGCGTTTTCTATTATATACTAACAACATGTGTGCTGTATATATATATATATATATATATATATATATCTATATCTATATCTATATCTATATATAAGACGTCGATTAGTGCAGTACTGACACTTAAGGGGGGGGGGGGGGGGAATTGTGGAACTTGTTGTAATATAAGCATATTGTCTAATGTAATGGAAATGTAAGTGATTTGCTAAGAAGTGACAGCCAAATTATTAATTTTTGTTTAAAAAATCGAGATTTTGTGATGTTTTATTTTTAAGCTTTCACATTCGATATTTTAAACCTTTGCCCTTGGGCTAATAAAACATAAACCTTCAAAAAATCTTCGCGTTTTATGCAAAATAGTTTGGTACAAAATCGATTGTGGTTTGATTCGTGGTCGCAAAGTAACTAAGGTTTTTGTGGACATGCCTGAAGAGATGCATACACACACCAACTTTTTGACTTGTTCTAACACATAAATCGCTTGTATTACTTTTAGGATCACATGAAACTATTTACTGTGTTATACTACTTAAATAAACCATTAGCGAATATGCACATTATGTAGGGGGTAGCAACTCATTTTTTGGCCGCGTTAAATATGCCAGGCATGTCTCGAACGGCTGCAGCAGCTGTGCATATTCTGGAGACCAGATTCCCACGCAAAATGAACTGGGAATTCGTAGGTGACACTCCAACAAGTCGAGAATTGATAGGTTGGGCGACTGTGCAGGTGGTCAAGCAATAGGCTTATATTGACAAGTCCATCGGTCCCCGAAGGTGACATGTACATTAATAGACGTAGGTGAGTCTGTACCGCTGTGTTGTTATATGTGAGCGCTCCATCGTGTTACATATTACATAGCCGAGTAAATGTATGCAATCTGGGACGTCCAGTAACAGTTCTGGCAGAGTCCTTCTCGAGACTGTATAGAATATTTCTCCGTTTCACCATTGAAGCGTAGATAAGGTTGTGTTGTTCACTACGCCAGCACACGCCAGTGGACAATAAAAGCGCCAACCTTGCTAAAGCTTATAATCATATTAGTTCCTTGAGTATTAGGGTAAAGTGTCAGCAAGTACTTGTGCGAGCCGCCGTACCGTGCATAAAGTACTTACTCATCGACGAATATAAACATATATCCGTACCGGTTTCAGTAAGTTCCGATTTCGCGGCCGGATTATATGTGTATATATATATATATATATATCACTGAAATAAGCGTAATATTTGGTACAGCGTTATGTTTATTTTACTTTACAAATATTTATTTCATTGTTTGGCATAACGTTTATATGTTGTATTGAAAGAGCTCTTCCAATACAACATATAAACGTTATGCCAAACAATGAAATAAATATTTGGTACAGCGTTATGTTTCTTTTACTTTACAAATATTTATTTCATTGTTTGGCATAACGTTTATATGTTGTATTGAAAGAGCTGTTCCAACTCTACACAAAACTATGTTATTTGTTTTTTAAATAATTTAAATTTTTAAATTTATTTTTCAGGCTTAGAAATATAATAGAGTCGAGCTCGGCGTGGTGCATTCGTCCACCGTTGCACGTTTGTATTGGTGGGGTCTGTTCTACGAGGCAATGCGAGAGCAAACTTGTAAACGTTAAATGTTGGGTGAGAGTCAGCCCGAAAAAAGCGACTTAGGAATTAAATACCTAGGAGGCAAAAATAAGCATTTTCGACACCCGCTCTTCTTCGTCGAGGTCAAAACGTTGCCGAAGGCGCTCGGGACATTTGTATTAAGCGAGGTGGATCAAAAGGTTTGTAGCTTCGAAGAGAAACGTTTTTTAGAAGTAATAAAAATAAGTATCACGTGAATTGGCTTTGAATTGCGTTTGGAGCAGGTCGCACAACTGTAATAAGTCAGACCCTCCAGTGTTGCAATATTTATTTTAGCAGAACGAATATCGTGCTGTGATTGGTTTGTTGAACGCTTAACTGCAACGGAAATTAAAGGCAAATTGTATGCAGTTTATGTAAACAATGTAGTGGTGTGTAGTAACATTACCAAATTACCTAATTTAATTATTATGTCCCCATTTGAGGCAGTCTGGGGCAGGATGGGCATGACCTGTGGTGCAATATTAAGTCAAATATTGCGTCAGTATTTATGCATGAAAAATATAAAGCAAAGTGGCTACCGCATGAGCCAACGGTTTAGCAGAAACTGACACGATTGGTTATTACAGAGAGAAACTTTGGAGACGAAATTCGTAGGTTTTTTGAGCCGATTCGTAACCGCCGAAAAAGCCCGGATTCAGCGCGGGAAGATGCGACTAGGCAGTGGACCGCACTCGACGAAAGACTAGGCTAGACATGCACATCTCGACCACAGAAATGTCGGCTACCATTTTCTGGAATGCAAAACGTATTCAATTAATTGATTACCTTACATCAGGAAGAGCCATAACTGAACAGTACTTCTCTTGGACCAGCTGAAGGAACTTATCATAATATCACTACGGTTCGCGATGCAGAAGAGAATATTCTCCGGGCCACGTGTGACTGTTATCTATTTGGAAACCTCAAGACGTATCTGGAATAACACACCAAAGCAACGTTAATTCGATATGCCGTAGACGAGTATTTTTGAGTTAAATATTCTGAATATTTTGCTAGTGGTACAGAGGCTATTGAGGATCGTTGGACTAGATGTATTGAGCATTGAGGGACTATACAGAACAATAAATGGTACACGGTCTTTGCTCGTATATTGCTGGTATTCCATGCTACAAACTTTTTGATTCAACCTCGTAAACCATTTACTTGGTATATATATATATATATATATATATATATATATATAATTGCAAACAAATGTGGAGTCTCAAATAATGACGTCCAGTTTCCTAGCATGTCTGGGAGACTACACGATATAGATCTCGATAATCTCCTTATAATTTAATAGAGACATGCTGTACTCATATTGAGGATGTTTAGCGACACGTGGAGGATATTATTTCATAGTTTGTGGCAAATTGCGGTATGTTTTCCTGAAGATCCGCATTTACATACGTACAAAAAGGTTTATTAAAGAGCGAGGTACCCCATTGCAGGGCAACACCAAACGAACGGAGTGAACCTGACCTTCGTATTACTATTTTATATTGAATCTATAAGTAGATCTGCTCGACAAAAAGTCCGAGTCTGCCTTGGGCAATTAATTATTTGTGCGCCCTTCGGCAATATATTATTTACGGGCAGGGAAGCATTTAAGCTGTAACTCCATCTGCAGGTTGCTGATAGGAATCCATCACAATGTCATATTTGACAATTTGAAATCCACCAAATGGACGAATATCAAAGAGAAGTATTTAGAAGCAGTACATAAATATATATATATATATAATGAGCCACACCACTTAGGATTTTTGGTAAAAGCATACTCTCCGTGCGTACACTAGCATTGTACGATGCGGTTAGGCTCACAGTGCCTAGATACAAAAGGTGCATCACTGGCCTGTGGTCATCACGTCTACGAATATTTCTGCATTTTGTCGGATTTTACTAGGATTCCGCTTTTGACCCGATGCGTTTACGAACCATTTTATGAATTCAGAGATACACTGCGTTTCGATCGACTGTACGTACCAAAGCATACTTCCGACGATAATAGACCAGCGTCCAATTACCGCCGTACGGCAAACTTTACTTTTCCATTTCTTCTCTAGTTGGCTTTAATTTACATATTTGTGTATGCCCCCTGTAACGACAATTTGTTAAACAAAAAATTACTGGACACTGGAATACCATTTGTATTACTGACAGGATGATGATAATGATGATGATGATGCTGATGACAATGATGTCTTTATTATAAATATAAATCTAATCGCTATTCGCTATCAATTTGCCACTGTTTTGAAAGGTAACATTTGCGGAGCCGAAACAAGTAATAATAATAATGGTGAGCTAGTTGTCTGCTGTGGCCTTCTGTAGCGTATGTGGAGCCTCATTGCTGAACCGAATCCTCTCTGTTCGATAATGCTATGCTTGTCCTGGATTGCAAAGCGTCCAACTGAATAGATGCCGGCGCGCTGTCAAAGAGGCGGAACACAACGTGGTCACTTAGTTGCAATAGCATTGCAGATGGGGGCTCGCGTCATCGCCACACATCACAGATCATTTAGCCTGTTGTTTGTAAAAGCGGGCTCCGGGCCACCGGGCGGCCAAAGTATGGGTGGGGGGGGTATGTGGGGATATAGGGAGAATATGGAGAAAGAGAGGGTATGGAAGAGGGCTGTGTGGGTCGAGCGAAACGGAGAACGCGGGGGGTTGCGGGACGGACGCTAAAGTCAACGTCAAGAAGCTGAACGTCGCATACACAATTTGGGGGGGGATGGGGGGGCTCGAGGGGCAAATGTCGAACGAGAGATGACATTCCGCTGCTGAAAATATGCAATGCGACGCGACGGACAGTCAGCAAGCAGTAGCACCGATGCACCGACGCACGTTGTCGAAGGCGTAATGATGGCTAATGTAATAGGAGGGGGGGGGGGGTAGTCGTAGGCTGTTTGGATTAGCAGTGTAGCCAGTGTGATGGCCGGCACGATCGAAACAGCGGCAACGGGGGGCACCGGCGACGGGGGTTGAGCGAGGGTAGCAGCTGGCTGGCCGCTTGCCTCTGGACCACGCTGATGATGTGTGATCTATGTATGTACGGGTGTTTGTGCATGCGTATGTATGTATCCGGTCAGTGAGTGGCCCTGCAGCGGCGAGGACGACAAACTGCAACATGGCCAATCTCGTGTGCCACGCCATTCTGCACTCAGGCTCGGTTTGGACGCGGTCTGGACAACGTCAACGGCGTCACTACGACCCCGCGTACCGCTGTTAGTACAGCTGCTCTGCCATTACTCGTGCTGATCGGCTATTATTACTACTACTACTACTACTACTACTAAGTAAAGTTTTCGGGCTGACCCTCAGCCAAGATTTAACGTCCACGGAACTGTTTTTCACATTGCTTCATAGACGGACTACCCCCATAAATACAAATCGGTGCAACGGTGGAGCTCGAACCCGCGCACCTATGTGTCTCCTCCCGTTGTGAGGCGCAGACTTAAGCCACCACGGCACCGGGCTCGACAATACTACTACTACTGCTTCTGTTGTTGCTGCTGCTGCTGCTGTTGCCGCCGTCACCACTAAGAATTGGACGAAGACCACGGTTGCTAGATGCCACAAATGTTATTCTATAATCACCCTCGACTTGCTTTTGCAAGCTCGCTGCAAGCTATGGCCGAATCGGTGGCGGTTTGACCGCTGCTGGCTGCAAGCCGCCTGCACCTATTGTTGTTGTTATTGTGTCTACTGATGCTGCTACTGCTGTTTTTGTCTGTGTAATTACAACGTGTTAATAACGTTGGAGACTTTCGTTGTTGTTGTTGTTGTTGCCGTTGCCGTTGCTGCTGTTGTTGTTGTTGTTGCTGTTGTTGTTGCTGTTGCCGTTGTTGTTGCTGTTGTTGTTGATATGCGAGCTTTCGGAAATGTCAATCAGAGATGCACCTCTCTACAAACCAGCAACAGGCCCGTGTTTCTAACCAGTTACCCCAGCCAGGCTTGGCATTGTATGGCACATTTCTTTATAGACGTACTACGTTGGAGACCTGTTGATTCACCATTGAGCTAGCGTTGAACTGCGAGCCGATCAAAACGACAACTTGTGTGTGGCCCGCTAAACGAGAGCACAAAACACGAGAAACACCAGAACGTTAACCAGATGGAAGCTGAGAAGTCACTGTTAGGATTTTCCTAGTGTTCACCGGTGCTCTTCTCATTGAGGTCACTATTGATGGTGTTGACGACAATGTTGTTGTTGTTGTTGTTGTTGTCGTCGTCGTCGGCGTGTCGCTAAACAAAGCCATTCAGGAACGCTTCCGAAGAAACCACAAAAGGAAACCGTTACGACCAAATCTCAGGGACAGTCGGTCGCCGCACGTGAAGACAGGTAGGCTATCTTCCTTTCAGGTCAAACATGTGTAGGCTTGTATGTGCATACGAAGGGATCACGCTCGAATACCTCGATATAGTTCACACGACGTGAACAGGCGCCCTTAGGACAATCTTGTTTGGAGAAAACCCGGGTATATCACTTGCCTGCAACGACTAGCTAATTAAACCTTTATTACTATTACAGCAAGGTCTTTCATTCTCGGAAGTTTTTCTTGTTCTTGTGTTTCTCTTACTTCTATTTTGCAATAACACATTGACTATGGCGCATATAGCTCGTGCCAACGCAGCAGTAATCTTGATATGATGGCGAAGCAATGATGGTTTGTGCGTAACCGAGCTTAGAAGAAAATGAAACGGCATCGAGTTGATTTTGATTCTCTATCATAACGCGGTAGCGCACTAATCGCATTATCGGGTGTGCTAGGGGTTGAAGTAATATTAAAGAATGGTTCCAGCTCCTCGCCTCTTCCTGAGGCCATTTAGGTGAGAGGTTTTTAGTGGGTATTATGCCAACAACATCGGCATCGAGTCCCACACTACCCGCTCGGGGTGTGCGTAAACGCATTTTTCCCTCTCACCATTAAAAAAAAAAAAAAAAAAAATATCGGGTGTGCTGAACAGCACAATCGCACAATCGTCACAACGTTTTTCCCTTCTGTATGCGTAGGGCCGTGGGAGACGGGGCAGAGCTGATGCGGACACGTTAATACGCATATCCACTGGTTCCTCATTAGTAGACGAGCAATCGGAGACGCAATGAAGATTTGAAGGGCTCTCGGTTCTACTCCACACGACGACAACAGCACGAACAACAACAGCAAACGTTAGATAAGTGCACGCTACACAATGTACAATACACGCCGATCTGTATCTATCTACACAGTTTAAGCCCTAAACGTTTTACAATATCCTGTCCGGCTGTCCGCGCTGTCTAGTAGTTCGCAGTTTCCTTTTCTTGAAGACTGAACCCCAATAATATCATTGCCGTATTAGGAGAACGATTTGCCCATGCTTGTCAGCTAGTGACAACAGCTGTAGCACAAAACACACAAAAGGGGAGAAGGACGAGGTTAGCCGATGACCTCAAGCTTGTGTATGTGATTAAGGGCCGACGTCGAATCTGCGTAGCGGCCAGAGGGCCATGTCCTTCGCCTCCGTTGTTTGGAGACCCAAGTCTTAGAAGGGTGTCCTTGCAGAGCAGGTGAAAACATGAGGAAACTACGTACGCCCGTTTGTTGTATGCGCTAACGAGAGCGCCGCTACCGGGCGCTACCCGATATGTGCGAAATGCCGCATGGCACCCCGCTTGTAATTGCCGCTGGCCTCTCCAAAAGAGGCTGAAAGAAGAAGAACAAGAATAAGAAAAATATTCCGTTGCAACCGGTCAGCATGTGGATCGCTGCTGGCCAGCACCGTTCCCGCCTCAATTTTGCTATTTTTGAACGCGACTCGCGTGTGGTGGAAAATGGAAACGAGAGGCAGAATACGAAGAAAAACGAAACGTTGTTGTTGTTGTCACAGGCAAAGACGGGCTGATGAAATAGAAGAGAACATTGCGAAGAAGGAGGAACGCAGGTCGGACCGCAGGTCGGAACGCGATTAACGAATTCGAGTTTTTGCGTACGGGCTCTACTTTCCCTTACAACGCAACAATGAGAGATCGAAGGGAACAACCCAGCAGCCCTGTGTATGGTTCGCAGAGGGCAACGTCTCGTCGTTATTATTACTCAGTTTGCTGCAGTGACGACGACCGATTGACCGATCTTAGTGTGGCACAATTGCTAGCGGGATTCCCCTAGAGAATGTGTTATTTTATGTGAGATAAATTCGCGTTTGCTCACACCTGCTTTCGCGTGTGGTTTGTTTCTGTTAGCTACGTATCATACTTTATTAGGTTGATCTATTGAGTATATACCGAGCAAGATGGCTTAGTGGCAAAGCCTTTTTTGCCTTGCATTCGGGAGGACTGGGCTCGAGGCCCAGACCGGCCACTCTTAAATTGGTTTGCGTGGTTTCCAATTAACACAAGGTAAATGCCGGAGTGGATTAAAATCAGCCATGACAGGAAAAAACCGTACACGGGCAATTGCCTTACGGAAAATCTTTTTAAAAAAATTATATTGATTAATAAATCGACTGCACTCTACTGCTAACAATACCGGTCGTCCTCTAAAGTCGACCAAGCCCACAGCACCGCGTAGACTTAGGGGTGAAATTAGTTTATAGAAAATAGCCGGTTAGAGACCAACATATGGTTACAGGTAACCTCGTGCTCACATGTTTTACTTCGGGGAAGGGAAATATCGCATTATGTTCCTATAATCATGGCCGCGAACAACAAAGAAAACGCCCCTTAAGTTTAAATTCATTCAGGCGTCTGCTGTTGAGGAGAGATGACGGAATGCCTATTCTCGAGCTTCCCGAGGTTCAGAAACGTTCGGGCGAAAGCGAGTATATAACTCAATAATACGGTGCATGTTAATTAGGTTCATATACTTATCGTCGCAAGGCTAAAAACAGAAAACGGGTACTGCACACATTCCAAACAGGTACCCGTTCATAGCGGACCATTGCAAACTTCTACACTACACGCTACAAGTGGCATTAGCAAAATAATATTAACAACTAAAGTGCTCAGCTCAATGCTCGTTAAGGCCACTACTAATATCACGGAACGAGCACGCCATCAACAAAATTTATGTACTTGATATACATATAGACATAACTTATTACATTAATCATCATAAAGAGCTCGTTGTCAAGACAGGTATTATTAATTCGATTATCAACCTTACTCGTAAGCGATACATATACAGTGAGAGAGAGAGAGAAAGCTTGTATGTAAATAGTGTCGACTATAGTATTGCTTCAGGTTTTGCTTCGTATGCAAGCGAGCTACCAGCCCTATGAATAGAACAGTGGCAATATCTGCCATCGCCAAAAAATATCATGCTTAACGCGGCCAACGATATTTATTCAGTGTCCTCTTCATTTAGGCGATGATTTGGCTTATAAGCTTAACTTCTTGCATACGTACGTCGAATACGCCAGCGGGTGCGGACAAGTCATCACAGAGGAGTTCAGCTGATTTGCCACTCATCACGAATAGATGACAGTTCGACGCCGGGCACACTGTAAATAAGACAGAATAAAGCCTATCGTTTTTTTCCAATCGAGAACCAGTGTTATAGAACAGCTAGAACGAGTCAAACCTCTGAGGCATTCATTCGTGCTGCGTGCTGGTTACTAACGCACACGACAACTCCGAGGTCCATAAAAGAGGGTCCAAGACAAGAACATACTGTCTGTGGCACGGTCTCACTCGTGATCAATTCATGGCATTCTAATTGGCCTTGGCTGGCTGTTTTGCTACACGGTCCTGTTAACTGAACTCAGGTCCGTACTGCCGCGTTGACGTTAACGGTGATTGAAAATACACACACTTCTTTCCTGGAAATGTTTCGGCGGGGGGGTTGTAAGCCTTCATTCAGCGGTAACAGCCTTTTTCATCGGTAACAGCCTGACGCGCCACTTTTCGTTCAGTACGATCCTGCTCGAATTAGCTTTTTAACGTCAGCTGTTGTCGTTAGATGATTATTAGGTTATAAGGTTTAAATGATCTCGTATATACATATTTATCCACCACAATATTGGTAGCAGTATGCATCGGATGTTGTGCGAAATCTACACTAATCCGATGTAGTGTGTACGTGATTGTAGCGACGTTGTGTCTATTTCGGTACATACAACGCCATGGTATCAATATCAATATCACATTCTCCACAAATCCACAACCATCTTCTTCACACATCGACCATCGACTTCAAAACACACAAACACACTCAAACAAATGTGGTGATTGTATCCGTGCCATGTCACTCGAATCGTATAGTGGTTAGAACCTTCCGTTGAGCGGATTATATAGTTATGTCCCATTACGCCGCACATGGCATTTAGGCTATATACTCGTATGTAGACTGAGTGACCTGACGTTATCAAGGACTTCGTCGAGGCAACGCGCATGATCGTCGAAGCAACGCGATAATCATAAATTTAAGATGCGTTGTCGATGCACTTGGTGGCTATCGCTTCGTACTCAACTAGACCCTGTGCAAAAATACCGCAATAAACTATGATCTGTTTCCTAACACCTGACACTCGCACTATCGGGTGTGCTGAACAGCATGCGATTAGTGCGCTACCGCGTTATGATAGAGAATCAAAATCAACTCATTGCCGTTTCATTTTCTTCTAAGCTCGGTTACGCACAAACCATCATCGCTTCGCCATCATATCAAGATTACTGCTGCGTTGGCACGAGCTATATGCGCCATAGTCAATGTGTTATTGCAAAATAGAAGTAAGAGAAACACAAGAACAAGAAAAACTTCCGAGAATGAAAGACCTCGCTGTAATAGTAATAAAGGTTTAATTAGCTATTTGTTGCAGGCAAGTGATATACCCGGTTTTTTTCCAAACAAGATCGTCCTAAGGGCGCCTGAACACGTCTTGCAAACTGTACCGAGGTATTCGAGTGTGATCCCTTTGTATGCACATACAAGCCTACACATGTTTGACCTGAAAGGGAGATCACCTACCTGTTTTCACGTGCAGCGACCTGTTCCTGAGATTTGGTCGTAACGGTTTCCTTTTGTGGTTTCTTCGGAAGCGTTCCTGAACGGCTTTGTTTAGCGACACGCCGACGACGACAACAACAACAACATCATTGTCGTCAACACCATCAATAGTGACCTCAACGGGAAGAGCACCGGTGAACACTAGGCAAATCCTAACAGTGACTTCTCAGCTTCCATCTTGTTGACGTTCTTGCTTCTCGTGCTTTGTGCTCTCGTTTAGCAGGCCACACACAAGTTGTCGTTTTGATCGGCTCGCAGTTCAACGCTAGCTCAATGATGAATCAACAGGTCTCCAACGTAGTACGTCTATAAAGAAATGTGCCATACAATGCCAAGCCTGGCTGGGGTAACTGGTTAGGAACACGGGCCTGTTGCTGGTTTGTAGAGAGGTGCATCTCTGATTGACATTTCCGAAGGCTCGCATATCAACAACAACAGCAACAACAACGGCAACAGCAACAACAACAGCAACAACGGCAACAACAACAACAACAACAACAACAACAACAACAACAGCAACGGCAACAACAACAACAACAACAACAACAACAACAAAAGTCTCCAACGTAATTAACACGTTGTAATTACACAGACAAAAACAGCAGTAGCAGCAGCAGCATCAGTAGACACAATAACAACAACAATAGGTGCAGGCGGCTTGCTGCCAGCAGCAGTCAAACCGCTACCGATTCGGCCATAGCTTGCAACGAGCTTGCAAAAGCAAGTCGAGGATGATTATAGAATAACATTTGTGGCATATAGCAATCGTGGTCTTCGTCCAATTCCTAGTGGTGGCGGCGGCAACAGCAGCAGCAGCAACAACAGAAGCAGTAATAGTAGTATTGTCGAGCCCGGTGCCGTGATGGCTTAAGTCTGCGCCTCATAACCGAAGGAGACACAAGATAGGTGCGCGGGTTCGAGCCTTACCGTTGCACCGATTTGTATTCAAGGGGGTTGTCCGTCTCTGAAGCAATGTGAAAACGGGTTCCGTGGATGTTAAATCTTAGCTGAGGCTCAGCCCGAAAACTTTACTTTGTAGTAGTAGTAGTAATAATAGCCGATCAGCACGAGTAATGGCAGAGCAGCTGTACTAACAGCGGTACGCGGGGCCGTAGTGACGCCGTTGACGTTGTCCAGACCGCGTCCAAACCGAGCCTGAGTGCAGAATGGCGTGGCACACGAGATTGGCCATGTTGCAGTTTGTCGTCCTCGCCGCTGCAGGGCCACTCACTGACCGGATACATACATACGCATGCACAAACACCCGTACATACATAGATCACACATCATCAGCGTGGTCCAGAGGCAAGCGGCCAGCCAGCTGCTACCCTCGCTCAACCCCCGTCGCCGGTGCCCCCCGTTGCCGCTGTTTCGATCGTGCCGGCCATCACACTGGCTACACTGCTAATCCAAACAGCCTACGACTACCCCCCCCCCCCTCCTATTACATTAGCCATCATTACGCCTTCGACAACGTGCGTCGGTGCATCGGTGCTACTGCTTGCTGACTGTCCGTCGCGTCGCATTGCATATTTTCAGCAGCGGAATGTCATCTCTCGTTCGACATTTGCCCCTCGAGCCCCCCATCCCCCCCCAAATTGTGTATGCGACGTTCAGCTTCTTGACGTTGACTTTAGCGTCCGTCCCGCAACCCCCCGCGTTCTCCGTTTCGCTCGACCCACACAGCCCTCTTCCATACCCTCTCTTTCTCCATATTCTCCCTATATCCCCACATACCCCCCCACCCATACTTTGGCCGCCCGGTGGCCCGGAGCCCGCTTTTACAAACAACAGGCTAAATGATCTGTGATGTGTGGCGATGACGCGAGCCCCCATCTGCAATGCTATTGCAACTAAGTGACCACGTTGTGTTCCGCCTCTTTGACAGCACTCCGGCTTGGACGCTTTGATCCGGGACAAGTATAGCATTATCGAACAGAGAGGATTCGGTTCAGCAATGAGGCTCCACATACGCTACAGAAGGCCACAGCAGACAACTAGTTCACCATTATTATTATTATTACTTGTTTCGGCTCTGCAAATGTCACTAAATAATAATAATAATAATAATAATAATAATAATAATAATAATAATAATAATAATAATAATAATAATCATAATAATAATAATAATACTTATTATTATTATTATTATTAAAAAATAATGAGGATATACATTCACACCTTACAACTGTATTGCTCTAAGACATATTAAATAAATAATAGTAATAATAATAATACATGGATAAATGCAGAGTGCATATAAATGAATATACAAATCTGCTGCCTTAAGAGCGCCTTTATGATCGAAATAACTGGTGTGGAAATACTGGTTGCATTTCGTGCCAAGATCGACTGCACCGTGCGAAATTTATTTCTGTGTCAAGCCGTCGTCCGAGCTATGTATGCCGAGGAAGCAGTGCCGTATTTTGCTGCTGTCGACTTTTCTAATGGGACCATCTCATCCTGAGGGCAAATTTAATTACATTAATCGTTCACAATTGAGTTTAAACTGTTCGTAACTGACACACTTTTCACAAATGTAACAAGTAAAGACATTTTGTGAAAAAGTTCGCCCTTGTCTGCCCGTTCCTGTGCGAGTGTTAACATTGTGCATGTTTCATAACGGTATTCCTTTGTTTTTAATCACGTGACTTTGTCATAGGTTGTGCTCCGAGTTTCATGCAAATACACATATTTTTAGTATATCTGGCAAAACTAAAGAAATGCATATGTATTTTTTATTCTGTATTCACTTTGTATTTTAAGGCGGCATATTATTGCCATACAGTCGTCATATTTGATAACGAATTTATATAATGATTAATTAATTTGTATCATTGGAACACTTCAGCGACCGTTCTACCAGGCGAATAAGAGCAAAGACCGCCGTTCGTGTATCTGACAGCTCGCTGAATAGCACTTAGCGCATATCTACGAGCAGGACCGGTAACGACCTTGATCGCTAACTTGGTGAAATCCTTGGGTCAAGCATACCATGTGATGATAGCCATGCACAATGTACCTTGCCATTCCATCCTAAAGCTCCTCGGCGAGATATACATCTAAATGCGTTACCTCTTCCGAGGCCTCGGTCACTTTTTCTGACACCACAACAAAAATTGCTAAAGTGGTTCTGTAATTAGTAACCTGACTCTGATTGTTTCCACTGCCGGTCCGCAGCCCTCTAGTAGGTATACGAAGCCGTTTCTTGCCGTCTGCGGCAAGCAAAGAACACGCTTCATATATATTGTGAAGCATCTTTCTAGCTGCGCAGAAATGAACCCACACAAGGCTGTAGCTTAGCACTGGCACAAGCTTAAGCGTAAATATACGCACTGCTGCACTCAGAGACAGTCGTCCGTTAGTCTTTTACCTCTGAGTGAATAGAGGCAATAGCTGCCCGACACCTATTGCAGATGGGCTGGATGAAGGTCGTTCCTATACAGTGTAGTCTCACACCCAAATATGGGAATAGAGGCCATAGCTGCCCGACACCTATTGCAGATGGGCTGGATGAAGGTCGTTCCTATATAGTGTATTCAGACCCAAATATGGGAATAGAGGCAATAGCTGCCCGACATCTATTGCAGATCGGCTGGATGAAGGTCATTCCTATATAGTGTAGTCTCAGATCCAAATATGGGAATTAGATAACAAACTCCAGCGGTTGGCCACAGTATGGTATTAAGTCTGCTGCAACCAATCACCCCCCTACGGCAAAACTTAATGGCTTTCGTCGCGAATTTATTTGCAGGCCCTTGCAGTAAAGGTAAGTTTCTACGACGTCGACAATTCGGTGAATGGCGCCGCGATCTCGGTGAGCCACTTCCGTGAGTCATCCGCATACATAACCACGACTGCTTCTCTAAACTCCTCTCACATGGCGGGCTAGGTCTGCGATGAGCAAGGAGAACAAAAGACAACTGAGAAGATCCCTTTGAGGGTCCCTACGCTTTAACCCAGCTGCAAAGTGTCCTCGCCCCTTATGTTTACTTCAAGCCGGTCTTCAGCCAAGAAGCCGAAAAGCACTCGTAGGAGAGAACCACCTACCCCAGTATGTCAAACTAAATTGACTAGTAAGTGGCGGTGAGTTTTGTCGAAGACTGACACAGCCGATAAAGACGGCGTACAAGTGACCCTCAGGTTAACATCCGCTCAACTTCCGACTGGCGTACATGGATCGCGTCCTGTGCCGCGATTCCTCCTAAATCTGAATTACTCCGGAGCAAGTTCAAAACACTTTCGAAATAATCAACTTAGCGAAAGTTTTCTTAAGGGTGCGTTCCGACGCGATACCGCGGTAGAAATTTGGATTGTCCACGTTGTTACCATTTTTGTTCTTGATTAGCAGAGTAAATTTATTGGGGTACATTTCCTCCACTGAGTATGTGATTAAGCAGACTACACAGCTCATCTGCTAAAACATCGGACGACTCAGTCTCCATGGATGCCTTACAACAATGTTAGCAGAATTTCTAGTTAAAACAGCTTTATTAAAAGTAGCCTTAAGAGAAAAAATGTTACTGTTTGTATAGCTATGGTGCATCATACACTTGTACATTCCACAATGGGGGAGGCAATATGCCGTAACTAGTGCAAAAATAAAGCCATTACCCTAAGTTTGCTTATCGTATTCTGGAACTTCAAACTAAGGTGTTTATAGTTTTAAACAACGCGGGCATATACAGCGTCGGCTGGCGGCAATGTCGAGGCAAACTAAATACATGCGCAGGCAAATCTGTGATATAAAGAAAGGTATGCCAATAAATGAGTCAGTAGTCGTTGGTGCGAGCCAGGCAGAGAACGTGTGTTGTTTGAGCGAAAAACTAGGGAACTCGTAACAGTCGCCGTCCGGTCGTTAGTGTAAGGTGGTGGATACTACAAGCTCGTTTATTTCACCAATTATCGAACAATTGCAGTTTACCTCAAAATCTAAGCTAGAACTGGCGTAAAGGAGAAACTTAGCTGAGTATCATTACATATCTTCAGTGGTGGATCTTTAACTTTAATATTAGCACAACAACCCAATGAAGCATTTAAGTGGCAGGCTACTATAAGTTATGGAGCTCTCTGCAAGCACAAGGCATTTGCCCCCTGCGTATAGTACTACCATTCCATTGAGCGTATTGTTATATAGTACGTCACCGCTTGCTCTCCCAGGACCTGAAGTCTGTGTCAAAGGCACTTTATCAAATACCAAAGGAAAGCCATAGTTCGTTCCGGCCTAGGTTACAGTACGTACTAGTGTGACGTATTGTGTAGTTATAGTGGACGAAAGGAAAACTATAAACGATTTCATATTCTCGTAATTCCACTGAGCAAAGGTAAGTTAATTTTGTCGTTGATTTTCCGCTATGACACTACATGCGAGCGATTCGGCCACAAATGCTCTTGACTCTTACTTTTCCGCAAATGGTCTTGACTCTTACTGATTCCAACATCTGTGAGAATAAGGACACCATAGGGGCATCCATCTGCTTTTCTAATATGCTCTGTGACATTCTACCCAGCATGTCCATGCGGTATAATCTATGTGAGCAGGAGCCCCGACCACCATTGCATAAGCAGCAACTTTAGCAAAGTGATTTATTCTTTCACGTACTCCTCTAAATTCTTTACGAAAAAACATACACGTAACATGTTTTTATATTCCACTTTTATCGTTTACTTCATGAGTCATCCGCAACGCAGCATCTGGTCAGCAATATTCAGTAATTGTGATATCTGTATTTGACCAGAGACGTACTAATATTGTAAATCAGACAATTTTTCCACTTCCACAAACCCTTCAATTTTTTTAAAAACGGTTTTGGCTTCTCTGCCTGTATCTCCATATAATTCCCCTTTGGCATTGCAGCGTTGACTGATTGAGCGTTTCTTAGACGAGAAGTTCTGGGCATAATTAAACCTATTTGTCCTACTAGTTAACTGGTCAATAACTATGACATGCAATCACCGTCGTTTCTGCCATTTTAACCCCTACACAAGGCCGTTCTGTCCTCACGCTGCATTTGCAAATGTGATTTATCCCTGGGGTGCCTTTACGCATGAAACCTCCACCTTGTCTGGAGGTGATCGCCACTGCAGCCACAGCAGCAGAAAAGTTTTTCATATTCTCCCACATTTTATATTTAATCTCCGCCGCTAACGGTATGTACAAAGAGAAAGAGGTCAATTTGTTTTCAGTTTTAGTAACGTTCTGGGTTTAGTCCAATTTGTTAATGGGAGTGTATCTAGATGCTGGCCCTGAATGGCGCATTCAAATAAATGCGCCACAGTAGACAATAGCTCTTGAACCGGTGAGAGGGAGGAGGCGGAAAGACCATAAAATCGGACCGAAAGTGTTTCGTCAACCTTTCTGAGCGATGCGTATGAGGCGACAGCGCTGTTGTTAGGCCTCGTTTCTCAATCAGCTAAAATCGTGGGTGATCGAGTCGCATTCGTTGCCAGAAAACGTTCAGTTATATTTGCGATTAGTTTTTTTCTAGTTTAAAACATTGTCTTCATAGTTTCAGTGTTTTGAATACTCGCGTTTTGATTGTTCATTGTGCGTAAAGTGAATCAAGCTACGAGGTTCGTGGCGTCTATGCAGAATGAAGCATCACATCACCACTGGTGAGTTAAACTCGGCTTGCAAGTGTTTCTCTGTTCACCACGTTTTTGCCATGTAGTAATTGTTAGATTTTAGTTCAGTTGGTCAAATAAGCTGAGCATTACGCGAAATCGTATCTGATAATTTTAAGGAATATTATAATTGTAACGCTGAAGAAACTATAGGTGTAAGCAAACGTGCTTCTATATTAATCAACTCGCTAGTACTTAATTTACTTGTATTTTTAATAAGATTGCAATAGCCTAGTTTGAAGTTAGTTGTGATACATTTTCATTATGAATATCAATCGTTGGTTGATATCGCTCTCGTTCTGACCGGGATTAGGGTTAATTACTGGCTTCTTGCCATCGTCATCGCTAGACCTAAGTACTAAGTACAGCCAGCACACAATGGTCAAGAATGCTTTAAGCATGGATTCGTCTATGGCCGAGGCTGTGTGCTTGCCTAAAGAGCTTGGCCAGCCTGCTTTCGTGTGGAAACGTCGACCAGGCATTTTGCGAGCTGGCACCTACAGGCATTGAATTAAACGAAGGGGGATAATTTGTCAGTGACGCCAGTGAGGCTAAAACTGGCTTGACGTTTTGGGCGTCTGAGATAAGGAAGTCATGCGTGCAACCCGCCCAATTTAACTAGAAGTAGATTAAGAGAGCTCCTCTGGTAAAGCACTTTAGTGACCTGAGGAGATCTTATCAACAATAGTCCTCTGTGAGCACCCAGAAGTTGCAAACGAACCGTGACACAAAAAACTGCATGTCATTACTTGAACCAGTTAAACGTTTTGATATGTAATTAAATCAATTACGTTGTCCGTTTATAAAATGTTTACATAATTTAAAGTCAAACATGCACATAATTGTTAGAAACCTTTTTTTTGTAGGCACAAGCAATATTAAAAGTTAACATGCAGCTGGATATTAGTTCATCAATGACTGCTTGTACAACGTATACTATGAATTTACAGATCTTAAAACGATTATTCATGCAAATAATTAGTCTATGTCCATAAATCAATGTATGGTTAATATTATACTGTAATGCAAAGTTCGTGTGCTGATATTTAACATTCAGTCAGGCAGTTTATACTGTAGGAAAATTGAAAGCAATATTATTCACGACAGCGTTGCATGCTGGACCAAACAAGTTCCTCTAATTGGTTACATTTCCCTCATCGTCTAAGATATTTTAGTAGTTACCGGACTCGGCAAGCACTATTTTCTGGTATTGCGTTTTCACGCTTGTTTTTGGTAATGTTAGTCCGTTTGCTGACATAATTAGTTGAATGAAAATTATTGTAGTTATTTTGCATTCACCTTGTAGTGAAAACATAATCGTAATTAGACTCTGCGATTTTTTTATATACATTATAGCGAAGTGGCGTTGCACGAAATTTGTATATCAACTGTTTATGGTGACTAAAATAACCTTACTCTCCCGATTTAAAAAGTTACTACAACGTGTAGAATTCACAGTAGTAAAGTGCACGGAAAGAGACGAAATGCGAAAGGGAATGTCTACAGTAAACGTAAAGGACACGTGTCTGTTAGAGTAGAACAAGCAAAGAAAACAAATTGGCAAAAGCGCGCGGAAAGATTGATGATGGGATATTTTGGAAATTTGAGCTTAGATTGATGATGGGATATTTTGGAAATTTGAGCTTAAGTTGAATTAATTGCCAGCACCGTGCACTGTGCTGTAGCTACTGTTTCTGCTGGTATCAAAGTCATTAATCGAGCCATAGCAACCACTGCGTTTAATTTATTTGGAGTATTTACCATTCTACTTAATATTTTTGTAGCGAACCTTAGGCGTATATATCTATATATAACGGAAATTGAGGTTAAAATCATAGAGGTTTGCTGCCAGCTCCGTGTGAGTGGAGGCGAAAGCGAAGATAGAGAAGACAGTAGCGCCAGAAAGGAGAGCGATAAATAAACGAACTACCGTGTTGTGCTGGGGTACATAGCAGAGTCGCGCGCAGACGATACATTTGCCAGAATCTGCGCAGTGTGTAGCGACCAACTTCTTTGTTTTTCGTTAGTCAGTTTAACCAAAACCCTGAGGTATGTATCTATATGTATTGTGGGCTTCGATTGTCGCCATTTTGCTATTTGGCGTGTCTTTGTCGAGTATGAGTGGACTTGCACCGGGGTCCGTCTTATTAAATGTTGGGTGAGAATGGACGGTTCGTTGTACATACATGTCGGTACGTTTGATCCATAGCAAAAAGGGCAAACATGGGCATCGACACAGACTTTCGATGAAGCTAAGGCTGAAGGCTCTCTCCAATGAGCTTCAAGTAGTAGAGAACCAGAACCAGAAAAAGCCATTGAGCTTTGCAGTGGTGCCTGCCCCAAGTGTCACCAAACTGGAATGTGCCGCAAAGTTCTGCCCGTTACGCCTGCAGTTCCAATTTTTTTGCAATATATTCCGCGTGTACCATGTGGAACGCGAATACTGCTGATAAAATAAATAAATCAAGATTAAGTCTGTTTTAGATGTTCCTGCTATCATCATGTGTCAAAACGTTGCTAGATATGGGGCAAACATTTGTAATCTGCACCGACCATTGGGGCTAATGAGTCGGGTACAGTTGCGTCCTAAACAAGCGTGTAGCCACGCTCAAAGGGGATCAGAGTGAGACCGTCAGGTTTTTTCCCATTGACCCTGGATAACCCCGGAGGTTCCGGTACATACAGAATGCCAGCATATCTCCGTGCTCGACTAAAAATGTAATTTAAAGCCGAGCGGTATGCTCGTCGCCTTGTACTCAATTATGTTATTATTATATTTTTACTCCATTATGCTATGTCGATTATGCCAATAGTTCAGGTTTTGCTTATATTGTAACGTTGGCAATATACATCCCCAAGCTAGGTCAGCTTGGGGATGTAGGCTCATACGGACGAGTACTGCAGCCCGAGGGATTCGGGAACGATGAATGACGACACGCGGCATGAGGTCTAATGCAAAGCACAGCCGAGCAACGGATGTTTTTAAGCCATGCTGCTCGATATATTTATTGGTTCACGAGGCACCACGGCGTGCTGACATCTCAAAGGGTGTCAGAACCCGCTCTCAAATCGGTCGAAATGTACAGCAGTTTGTGTTTGTTTCGTATAGGAATAGAGGTTAAGTCACTGTTCGATTTGGACTGCCGATCATAGGTCGACCCTCTCTCGATATCGGCCGATGATCGTTTGGACGGCGGAGAACGTTGGGGCTTCGGCGCGAAAGGCTGTGGCTGGTCTCTGCTGGCTGGTTGAGAGGTGTCTTGTTCTGTTGAGACATGTATCGGTCAGTGAACGTTGGTTAAGATTTTGGCGGGGGCGTTGTAGCCGCTGGAGGTGGTCGGTTAGGATGCGTACACAGTAACTTCGTCACAATATTATTCAGGCTGCAGTAGTGGCTCTAGTCGTCATCTCTAAACGGATAGCTAGGCTTCGCCCAATTTACCGTATGTGATCGGGTTTTTTTTCTGTCTGGTCTCCGTCGGTGAACCGTAATTTAGTTTTGCAGTAGTCACCTTAAGCCATTGAGAGTAAAACCTGCTAATTGACTTCTTGTAAACGTTATTTGGAAGCCATTCATGCAGCTATAGGGGCATTCTATAGAAATTGTTTCAGATACGTTAGAAATTATCTTTGGTGCTTACGATAGTTTATCAATAAGGCATGCAGTAGACAGTGTGATAAGACAAGTTTTTTTTCTATTCCGGCCATGTGGTCATGTGCTAACATAAAGCCCTGAGATCATCATGAATAGACTAAATTGAGACGGTGGTACTGTTAGCCGCTCTACGACTAGCCAGTCAGCTTGTCAGCACGGGAGCTGCACACTGATCTGTCTTATGGTGCACCAAATTTTCACCTATCTTAGATCTACTTTTAAGGCTCTACGTATTGGTAGAATTATTACATTTTGCTAATGCCACGACGATCTTGTTCTTACATGATCTATCTGACATAACTCGATCGCCGTGGTCGAAAGGGTAATAACATATTCAGTATTGTAAACGTGATTTTGGGCCTGTTGTAAATATTAGAAACAATCCTGTTTACACAATCGTTAATGTTCTATTTGTTTCGCGTGATCGATGAAATGTAACTACCTATTTTTCTCATTTAGATACACTGTGTTTTTGAAGAAATTGTAAGCTATTAGGTACGTTGCCACCACCTTGCCGATCAGAGTTACGTGCAAATATAGAATATGTAGCACAGGTAAATAATTAAGAGTGTAAAACAGTCGTTTTGTAGATTTTTTACAATGTTTTCATTTAATCAAAATATGGTGTTCTGCTTTATAAACGTAGCGTTTATAATACTTCTTGCCGTTTATCGCAGTACAAACATGTATAAAAGATTTGGCTTAAGATATAGAGAAGCTGCTATAGATCTTTGGCGCAATAAAGGTATTATACATTTTTATAACATCTGTATTTGCTGTATACCGCCTAATGGAATATAATCAATAATATGCCTATATTATAAAGAATATATGGTTACTATTGATGAAGTTAATATTATTATGGTTACTGGTGATGAAGTTAGTCAATACCACATCTGCCTGGCGATGCTTAAATCCTTGCTGTCACATCGTTTTGTAAATATTAAATTAAAATTTTCAGGACTTTTCGTTTTTTAAGGCTCCCATTAAAACACGTAGTTTATGCTCTGATGAGTATACCTGGGTGGAATTTGCGGCGACGCGCCCATTGTTAATTTTATTACGGGGCAGCGAATAATTAATTGCACAAGAAAAACGGGTATCAGGAAAACTTCTTGGGGCTTGCTGTAAGCGATTTATTGATCGCTAAGTTGTTTATTGGCCACTCTAATAAAAAAAATGCTTTACCACATTAGCCTTTTGATCATCGACATTATTTTGTTGTATTGGATTCGTTTTGCTATTAACTACTCTAGGTTGGACTGGTGGAAGACGATGGCATACCACCGCCTTTTTTTTATTCAAACGGGAATAATGAAACCTTCGTCAAATTCGATTATTAGCGGGGTGATTGCAAGCAAATCTTTGATAATTTCCGTAATATTCAGGTGTGTGTATTACTAATAGTGTATTAGAATTTTTTGTTGCTTTCCCGCCTAAGGTCGCGTTTAGTAATTATATCTCTTGGGCCTAATGCTTTAGCTTAGAATCCATGGCATTCCTACTTAGCATAGAGCCAGCAGGTCCGAGCCATATCGTCCTTGTATGGATGGTCTTATTCTTTTATTCTCTTCTTATGTCTCTGGGTGCTAATGCTAGGTTTCGCGTTTACTTAGGCACTAATTTTTGTGTCTAGTTCCTTTTCATAATTGTTAGTGTACTAGTGCAGTTGGAGCACTCTAATAAGGCATGCTTTCACTTCTGTAATCTCAATAAGAACTTGCGGCAACTTTCTCTAAGGCGCAATGAACCTGATTGATTGATAGGCGTAGCTCGCAAATAATCATAACTTTTTTCTCTTTTCAGCGCTGGGCTTTCTGGCCATTGCGGTGGCCATGAGTCTGTGGGTATTAATGACACTGGAATTGAAACGTGTTGCGCCTCCAGCTCTAGAAAAGGATTCAACGCTGGCAAAAGTGTTTGCTCGCCCACCGGTTCCGTCGTACCAATATATTTATGTGTTTAACTACACAAATGCTTCTGATTGGGCGAACAACAATCCAGCACATTTTGCCTTGGAAGAGCTCGGACCTTTTGTATTCAGGTTAGTCCAAAACATTTTTGTTACCTATAGTTAAGGATTGGTCTGGTATAAATCTAATCTGACATTTGTACCCCTGGATAACCTCATCCCATATTTTTGCAGGTAACTTAGGGTTTGCTTTTCGTCGGTGCCAGACCTAATCGGTTCCCAAGTGTCATTAGCAGGATTTATCTTCTATTTTGGTACCACGTATTTTACTGTGGCGTCCCCGCAAGGCCAGAAGAAACTGGCTGCGCATTGAACACATTTCCGAGCAATAGATTTGGGGTTTGCGCTGAAAAAAGCAAATACATTCATTTTTGGACATTACAAGAAAAGCTCAACCAGTTGGCGCGTGCCAAAATTGCTGAATTACAATTAATTGAAATGAAAGCCTTAGGAATAGGCTGAAGGGTAGTTTTTGTAGTGCTATTTTGTCTATAAGTTTATATATATATATATATATATATATATATATATATATATATATATATATATATATATACATTTATTAATTGCAATTAATCACAAACGGTGGGAACATGACAATTGGGTCCCTGCGAACGTGAAGGTTTTTGTAGTTATTATTCTTAACGACAACACCACCGGGCTCGAGTTCCACGCTAGCTGCAGAAGACCGCAGGTGTACCATATCAATATCAAAGATGAAAAAGGTCAATAAGGTAGAAAACACCGTTTATGTCGGCTGTATCATTTTGCCTGCCATTTTTTTTCAATTTCGCTAAAACGGTGTAGAATGCAAACATTTATGTCGTTTTTTCGACTTTGTTGGGCCAGAAATTCTGTCCGAATGGTGTCATATTCGGGCGACGGCGAAGCTACCCTCAGACTCTGCTAAGTTTTCTACTATATAAATATTGCACTTGCCTATTAGGCGATTAGTTATGTTTTTCTTACACAAATACGTATCGAAAACAATACTAATATTACCATAGTAATGGTACCGCTAACCCTTTTATGTGTGAGTAAAAGTCAGTTATGTTATCGCAAATGTTGAATGATAAGAACAAATGTACCCATCTAATAGCAAACGCGCCATCTCTACTTAGGCTAAGGGAGGCGGCCATCAGCGTGTTGAGGAGCGCTAGCGAACCTCAATAAACTTACCAAAGGAAAGATTTCGAAAAAGACGATCAGAGTTTGAGAGCAGATCTTACTCGTGCTGCTCGCGCGTTCTTCAGTGCCCAGACGTCAATCAGTTAAAAATCGAAATACTAAGCAGACATGTATTGTACAAATTCGTTGGTGCGTGTACACGTAACCCTTGCCATCAACACGAGGCGCGATTGCTCCTACTGTACGAACTCTATGATGTTGGTTCTTTTGACATATCATCGACATTTTTTTTCTGCTTGGGCTCTTAATTTGCAAACTTGATCGGCAAATTAACAGCACGAGCGCACAGGCCAGACAGAACACGAGAACCTCATATTGAGCTGCCTTGCTTCCGTTTCCTGGTCAAACACGTGTCAACATCACGCTGGAATGGCGACATGGTCACTAAATGTTTGTAAATGTGCTGGCGAGTTGTACGCAAGGGGTCCGTGCCAAAAGCAAAAGGCATATTCGAAAACCGCGATCGTGTCTTCTTCAGAGGTAGAATGCATTTGGTACCGAAAACAGATTAAAGACGGAGACAAAGGCGCAGCACGAGGCCGATGCAAGTAGATGTGCAACCAGCGAAATCACAACAACAACACTTGTGTTATCGTATAATCTATGACAGCCAAAATGTAATGAAAAGAAAGAGTTGCCTCCTCGTTGTGGACACAGAAACAAAGAAGTATGCCTTATTGAAACAGACAACATTCGATGATTCATAGCTACTCAAAGTACCGATAACTTCGCCGTTGTACTAGCACTGGCTCTGAAACGATTTTGCAGTTTAGGGAATATCAATCTGAGTAAATCTTTTTCGGATCTTTTTCTTACTACCCTTGCAGAGGCTCACTTCCAGCTTTTTCCTTTGAACTTAATTTGGCACCTATTCTATTTTATACGTTTTAGTAGGATCTACTACTACCCGACAAAATCAATCGTCACGGAGCGAATACCAATCCGGACTGGTTCACTCGTAATTTGTCATTACTAATAGGGCATTATCAAACACTGTTGAGTAGTCCTACCTCTTATTGAGGCCGACTTGTTTGAAGTTTTTTTTTAATTTGATATTTTGAACGACCTTCGAAATTGTAGGTTCATTTTGAGCATGTTACATTCGACCAATAGATATATACGCGTGTACATACATAGATACATATGCATCCGTGCACCTGCACAACATACATATACGAGTTCCGTTAATAGGCACGACGCCCACCGGGGGTGGTTCCCACTGTCTGCACAAGCATCTCAGTCGAGAGTCTACACTCGGTTGAAACATATAAGCCTTCTCCCCAGAATGACTCTTCTTAATATGATTGGGGCCATTTCTCCACGATTCATCTTTGGCCCTATTTGCATCTACTTCTGTTTGGCGTTGGCTGAAAGAGGACTACCATTACTATTCTATGTTTTTAACGCACTAACAACCATATTTCAGACGCTCGTAATAAGCTCGTGACACGATAGCGTATAAACGCACCCATCGTCGTTGCGTTTTTGTTACTAGACTTACGAGGGCGGATCGAAATATTTTGATCTAACTTATAATATATTTATATATATACATTTAATTTGTCAAAGTGTTTTAGTCCCCTTAAACTATCGCCCGTCTGCTGCAGTGCACTCGTACCACCTTCTTTCACTCACTTTTCGAAACATTTTTTAACGCGAAAAAGACCGCAAGTCCGCCGAATAGGTTTATACACCGGCCAATATTCGGACATTTTCTTATGGACGCTCATTTACTGGAAATTTATTTTTTTGAAACGATTTTGCTGCCAGTCCCTTGACGTATAAAATATTAGTAAATCAGGCTTGTGGGCCTGCGCTAGTTATACTGAAGCATCTCTGCTGGTCCACTACTTGATCGCGTGTCGCGTTATTATGGTCTATGAGAGGACCCCGTTTGCTTGACGGTTGGCCGCCTAACAGTGCGCAATTCAAAACAATGCTTTGCTCCATTTGTTGTTATTGCTTTACTCAACGTTTGTGTACCATATTGGGTGAATATTTCACTACTAGCTGATAGCGAGTCCATTTTGCAAGCAACAGCGTAGACTAAAATAGCGGCCGTTGAGCGCTGTTGCTTGCACGTTGGACTGGAGAAAGATTACAGCTTCTATCTACAAAAGCTGCTCTCTTTCATACCAAAGGTAATTTCTCCGTGAAGTGGCTTTATGACGCGCTTGCCAACGTCTGGTCGCACTACATTCCCGAGGACGACCTTGAGCAGTTTCGCAGAGGCGGATACTTCAGCCACCAGGTCAGCCCGAGGCTTAGAATCATTTCCCTGAATATGAATTACTGCAATACGTACAACTGGTGGATGCTGATCAACTCAACGGATCCAACAGGTACGTTTGAGCTGCGTGGCTGTCCCTATGTTGCCTACTGTAATGAATATAATTTATATGCTGTTATGCCTCTCAGAGGAAACTGTTCATGTGCATTTGTATATGCTAAACTGTTTATATATACTAAACGTATATTTACGCACGCATGTAGGCGGTGTGCCTAAGACAGAGAAAACAATTTATATATATATATATATATATAATTTGCATTCGTACCTAATGTGTAGCCGTACAACAATTGTGTCTAACACATATATAGTTTCCCTTTTGGGGTCGTCTCGACAAAGGTAAGTATATATATATATATTGCAATAGTACAAAATAGCAGTAATATTTCTCGTAATTGAGTAATGAATATGAAATATAAAAATCTAGAAATTAGTTTTAATTAATAGTGGCGGTGAGCGAGTTCACGTTTGTACGCTGAGATTTGCTAGATTCCTGTTCAATCACTCCCCGTACATGACAGACTAATAAATCCAAATCGGGGCTGTTCGGCGGCCATACGCGCTGGCCTAAAACCTGCTTAGATAGCCATTTCGGTACTAAACTGTTTCGTCTGCTATCTATTAACCGGATGCATTCCTGATGTGTGGCGGCGCGGTTTCGGGGAACAAGGGGTACGCTACTCATTTCTGTCATCTGCCGATGTCTCCGGTTCGATCCCCTTTGCTGATCAAATTGTCTTTAAGTGATGCTCGTTGCGAATAGATGGCAAACCACATACCGCTAAGAAGCAGAGGTCATGCGGCCATAAAGGTTGTAGCAGGAGCCTTATAACATGATAAGGAGAGAGAAAGAGAGATGTTGAACTGGGAAGGCAATTTTAGCAGCGAACCAATCGGTTCCGCCTTTGAATTATATTAGGCTGGGCTGTATTTAAATAAGATTCATCTGCAGTAAGAAGTTGCAGGCAATACAATACTGTAGTAGTATTTCAGAGTTTGGCTTATGTGTTCATGAGTCTATAGGTCAGCTGGAGTAGCTGACTAAGCAACTTCAGGAGTGCAAAGATGAAGAAATTTAGGTCCATATCCTTGGGCACATCCCTCCCGGTCAGATCGATTGCTTCTGAGTCTTGAGTAGGAACTTTAACGACATCCTCAACCGATACGAAGCTACGGTGACCGGTCAATTCTATGGTCACACACATTTAGACAAGTTTGCCGTTGCTTTTGACAAAACGAACAAAACGAGGGCCATCGGGGTTAACTTCGTCGCGCCGTCCATTACGACGTACAATGCTGGTGGTCCCACGTTCCGCGTCTACAGTATCGACGGAATATATGGCAACTCTACCTATCAGGTCAGTTAGTTTTTAACTATACTTGATATTTTGATGAATAGCATTCCAGCTAGCTCTCTGTGTCCTCTCTCTCTCTACATATATATATATATATATATATATATACGAAGCCGGATCGAAAGGTTTTCATACATATTTAGAAAATACAATACGATGTGTGTTCCAAAAGTATCGCGACTTTTGTGTTTTTTCAAAAAATATTCATTTATTCATGAATATCTATTTTGTCCCCTTCAAAGTAATCCCCATGAGATATTATACACTTGTGCCAACGGTTTTTTCAATCTTCAAAGCACTTCAAAAGAACATTTTTTTTATCTTGTTCAGCTCCTCCTTCGATGCCGTCTTTATCTCGTCAAGCGTAGCGTAACGTCGTCCTTTCATGGGCCTCTTCAGTTTAGGGAACAAGAAAAAGTCACAGGGGGGCAGATCTGGGGAATACGGTGGCTGCGGCATCATTAGTGTGTTGTTTTTGGCCAAAAACTCGCGCACAAGCAACGATGTGTGAGCAGGGGCGTTATCGTGGTGCAAAAGCCAATTTTTGTTCTTCCACAAATCCGGGCGTTTCTGGCGGATTGCTTCGCGCAAATTGCGCATAACTTGCAGGTAATATTCCTTATTGACCGTTCTACCCTGTGGCAAGAACTCATGATGCACCACGCCCCTGCAATCGAAGAAAACTGTCAGCAAAACTTTCACATTCGACCGAACTTGGCGCGCTTTTTTCGGTCTTGGTTCGTGCGGCAGCTTCCATTGAGATAATTGAGCTTTGGTTTCCACGTCATAACCATAAACCCACGATTCGTCACCAGTTATGACCCTCTGGAGCAAATTTGGGTCGTCGCGGACAGAGTCCAACATCTCATTAGCAATGTTCATGCGATGCTGTTTTTGGTCGCAATTGAGCAATTTTGGTACGAATTTCGCGGCGACCCGTCTCATGCCCAAATCATTGATAAAAATCGAATGGCACGAGCCAATCGATATGTTTAGGTCCTCAGCAACTTCTCTAACGGTGATTCGACGATTGGCCAATACCATTTTCTCCACTTCATAAATTTTTTCGTCTGTTGTTGAAGTGCTCGGGCGTCCGGCACGCTCTTCGTCGTTCACATCTTCTCGGCCTTCTGAGAACATTTTGTACCACCGATAAACGTTGCTTCGGTCCAAGGTAGCTTCTCCGTATGCCACAGTCAACATTCGGAATGCATCCGCGCACTTAATTTCGTTTTTCACACAAAATTTGATACAGGTTCTTTGATTCATTTTTTGAATAGGTAAAAATCGAAGACGATCCAAAACACGTGCAAGCAAAGCAGCTGTCAACAAATAAGTGAACATTCAAAATGGCCGAGCTTGTCGGCATAAGTGAAAGACATGAGTACCAACATAACGCCACAAAAAATCGAAATTCGAATATACGTAACCCGCGAAAATTCAAAAGTCGCGATACTTTTTGAACACACCTCGTATATATATATATATATATATATATATATATTCTTCCAAAATGTTTTGTTTCTTTCAAAATAGCTCCTGGCCGCAATACACATGTGCCACTTTCTTTCCCGTTCTCCAAAACATTGTTACACGCGTCTTTTGGAATCGAGTTGAGTTGCTCCTGCAAAATGTTTTGTCACCTCTATAGACTCGGAACATTGTTTCTTCAATTTTTTTTTCTTTGCGAACAGGAAAAAGTCGTACGGAGTTAGGTCCGGTAAATAGCAAGGTTGCGGAAATATGCAAATAACAGTTGTTTTTAATCAAATAATCAGTAATCAGTAATGATGAATGCGCCGGTACGTTATCGCGATAGGGGACTTAGGAGTTATCTGCCCAAAGTTCGGACCCTTTGCGTCGGACGTGCTCGCGCAATCTTCTGAAAGATTGCGGTATAAAAAAAACAGTACAGTAACAAATTTCGCTGTTGCATGTAGAACTAGGTGGCAAACATTCCAAGCTTGATCACCATGAACTGTTCGTAACATTTCCACCGCTTATGATTTGCTTTTAATACGGAACTTGATGCAGATTCCTTGCTTCTCTATTATCGGTTACTTTTACCTAATCTTCTTCACTTTTTTTAACTAATCTTTGACAGTGATCGCCTGTTTGTAGCTGATGAATAGCGCCTGTAAGCAAAACGAACCGGAAGATCTTGGCATCAGTTAATATATTAAGGTTCAAAAGACTAGCACTAGCTGATCCGTTTCTAATTATATATATATATATATATATATATATATATATATATATAATACGCCTCTTGCGCAAGGCCCAGATTAACGAATGGAGTTAGCTGTTTGAAATGATTCGTGGCGCAGAGACAGCATGTAAAGTCAATATCACTAACTATATTAAACAATCAGGTCTTGGATTATGAAACGTATGCAATGGATCTGGACCTGGCGAATCAAAATCCGCGCGAGTCGTACACGCCAACGTGGGAGGTTATCCGTTCGATCAAGGAATTGTTCAAAATGGATTCTCTGCAACCGGCGGAGTGGGCAAAGCTAGTAAGGCGTCTACGCGATGACGAATCTGCTTTTAAGGTTCGTAGCATTGTCCGCTATATGAGGCAGATGAAGTGTAAGAGAGTATGATGTGCCAAATGTTCAGACAGCCTTTTAATTCGTCGTTATGCAATACAAAAGTCTTCATTAAGACTGAAACGTCAAATATGTTTACTTGAGTTTGCTTCCTGCTTTATGCAGTTCTACATAGATGCTGTCCGGCTCCGTACGGTCTAGCAAATGGGATCGCATATGCGCTTTCTGATAAAGTGAGGTTTATTTCTTTGAATGACTTAATGAGGCACGAGTGAAAGCACAGCAAACCATGGTATATATAGTTACTGTTACTCACAATGATATTATGCTTACAGCCAACGCGTCGCTACTATCTCATGACCGTTTTTTTCTTAACTGCTTGATGTGCGAATATTTTGAGCAGGTTTTCTTCAGCATGTATACGAAGCGTCTGCCGCACGCTAAATAAACCTCGCAGGATCGTCGACGTATTTTGTGCCGACTCATCACGACGAGATCTGGAACGCCGTGTTACTTATAGAATAATTAATAAGTAGTTAGCTAATTCAGGTGATCAAATTGCACATTTATAAATATTATTTATATGCCAATAAAAAGTCTATGGAAAAAACACCTCCGTCTTACTTACAAATGAAGTAGAATATCAGTTACGTTTGGTGCAGTATAGCGAACTATAAAGTGGAACAAGGCGAGTGAGATCAAACGAAAATAAGAAGCAAAATTATTTCTTAGGCAGATGTCCACAGAGAATACAAGCTGTTTTTTTACTTTCGATAACACAAATACTGTGCGTTGCTGTGTGTTTATTATGGCTCAGTGCTCGCAATCACAGATTAAGACGGTTTCTCGCTGGTTCATATTTAATCGTGTGCAGACGAAGCTTTCATGCTTTAAACGTGCAAGAGCACGCCAGACCTGTATAATCATTACTACTACTACTACTACTACTACTTCTACTACTACTAAAATTTATTATAGTTGTATTTACTATACTACTGTAGTGCAGAAGCTGCTCTCGCACAACAGCGCTCAAACAATCCTCGATCTAATTATCTTTGCGCATTGCTGTGACAAACTTTGCAACCTGACGTCCGTTTCGGAGTAAACATTAGGAAGTTACGGGTTGACTGTGCTTAGTGTGGTAGACTCGTAGGTAGACCTAGGTAAACTCTCTAGTTACTTAATACGCGTTCAATAAAGCATTGTCACATTGCCACGATAGAAACGCAAAGGGAGTTGTTTCTGCGTCGTGAATAATACAGAACATTAAGGGGCCTGATTTGGCAGAGCTCGAGGTTAGTTAACTATGCTTCAGTGCCGCTGAATGTCGGAACTGGATGTACTCTTAACACTTCTCGGACCGTTTGCAATATTTCTAAAATAAGATTACAGCCAAACGTGTTTTAAAACAGACGTATATGATTCTTCATACATATTCATGCACGTTTAGCCCTTGGTGTGGTCCGGTGCTCTATTTGCACGAGGTTGTCGCTGGAGTAAGGAATTTACTTCTATATATTTCTAGGCATTCCAACTAAGTTAGTGCATAATACACGTGTGTCGTGTACGCAAAATACCTCAAAGTTCTAGACTATCAATCGTTCCCTACGGGCTTGGAATCGCTCCGAAGCATTCTATTTTCAATGCACCGAGGGCCAAACATGTTGAGATATGTAGGGTTTCTCCAAGAATTTTTGTGGCAGCATGACCGTTGACTTTTAGCGGCATATAGTTTATCATCTATTTTCAATCAGCATTGTTTAAAGAAAATTCGATCAACAGTAGCCTCCTAGACTGCTATCTCAAGGTTCTACTGCTTAGTTATGCCGAACTCCTATTACGTATTCAGGAAAGTCGGAGGGAATATAACTGGCATTTTAACAGGTGGCTACCCTTTCCGTAAGTGGATGGGATGGCTAATGGCCTGATGAAAAGTAAAATCAATTGATATTTCTACAGTTTGCACAAACGATATGATCGCAATATTTTAATGTAGCTTGCCATTCAATGAGATAACATAATGCCTGACTAACATAGTTGTGGCCAGTGTAGGACAACTGTAGCTATATTGGGAAAGAAAATAGTGACGAGTCCTCTAATAACGGAGAGATTTTCACATGCAAATGAAATGTACTCCATTAATATACAAGAGCGGCTATAACCCAAACCGATTTAACAATAACAGATCGCGTGGCCCCACACGGTACAGATCTAGAGCAAACCATCGGAGAAAATTCGGAGGAACATCCGTGTCCTCCATTCTGCTGACTGAGGCAAAACATCTAACCTTACAAAGAGAGATCACAAAGACGTTCGAGCGTTTAAACATAGTAATTTGCAAGTATAATGTTCCAATATCCTAGTGAGTGACCAAGACGGTGCGCGAATTGTGCACCAACTGACTCGAATGTCAGCTGCTTGAGCAGAACTAAATTGGAATTTTAAGCGGATGTAATCAACCTTGCCTCGACCAGTAGGGCGGGTCTGCGCAATTGTCCTTCAGACGGGAGGATACTGCGGCATATGCAAGCTGTACAAACCTGATACACACAGCGCGCGCGGGAACCCCTGCCTGATGTTCGTGCTGGACAGAGATCGCCATAGAGTTTCCACCGAAAACATTGCTTTTGAATTTCTTTTTCTTGACAAATATTGCGGTTGATGTTAACTGGGCGTCGACTTTAAACGCAAATAATTTATTATCTCACTATATACTGACTAAATATCTGATGATAGAAGCCATTGGAAAAGCAGTAGTTTAGATATGGTTGCGGCCAGTGTAGGACAATCGTCCAGTGTCAAATGGTGAGCTTGGTGCAAACATAATTTGTTTGTAAATACCAAAGAGTGTTTAATTAATTTGGATATACTTCAAGCCAAATGCTCAAACTAGACACAGTTTGTTCCGTAAGAATTTATATCTATACTAAGCCCACTCGCTTGTGTCAATTCATCTAGCTCAATGGAGAGCTCGGTTCCCGTTGTACCCTATACATACAGGGTACAACGGGAACATCAGGTACTCTAATTTAAATTTACCTTAACTGTACACTCAGGGTTAACGTAGATGAGTATCTACACACCCGCATGCGCGAGTGTGCACCATACTGTCATCGCGATGCTGACTAGCAAGGATTCACGGACAGGATTGAACGCGGCGGTGCACGCATAAGATTGGATGTAGCGGCCTATGAGGTAGCACACTGTACAACTCGTAGTAAAACTACTGCTGATGGCAACCTCGCTCAGATTGAACCTGCACATGCATTCACTTATGTCAATAAAGTCGCATGGTTTTCTACCTCTGGTGGCATACGAATAGAAGATGCCTGCATGGCGCTGTGATTGTAGACTTTATACCCTCAATAGTATATATAGCCAATGACGGTATATTTATATTGTTTTCACTCTTTTTATGTAAAATGTTCATCTATCTAGAATGTCTTGTTTTTCGACGCAGAAGGAGGTCGAGATAGCATTTGATACACTCCAAACTTTTAACGAAAAAAATTCCTCTGCGAAAGCGATTGAAATCTTCACTGCAAGGGCGGTTAAACCAGCCCATTACTGTAAGGCCGCAGGCAGCTTTAGGCCTTTAAATAGCACCAACCTAATTTATCCTTTGTGGTAATGACATTTTTTTAGGGCAAATGGGCTTTCATATGTTTCGTTCTTTAACTCACGAAAATGGGCAGCATTGTTGACTTAATATTCGTGCGATGGGAATACATTCCCTAAGGAGCTGACTGCAAGAGTATTGAACGAACCTTGTTTGCACAGGATTCGCCTTATAGAGTAAAACTTATCTACCAACAGATACTACTCACTAGCCTAGGATTTACATATTACAAAGTGGTGCATTGTATTGTCTACGCAGGGACAAACGATAAACCGCGAGTAGACTTTTGTTTTCAACTAGTTAAACTTTGTAAAAGAATATATATATATATATATATATATATTTATATATATTTTCCCATTCTCAGCTAATCACATTAACCTTTTTAAAGTGCCTGGTTTTACTGTTATTGTCTCTGTTTATCTCCCTATCGATTGACTTTGCAAATCATGCTTCCATCCTATGCCGAAGTTTTAATTACGTGGGGCTCTCACAGTGACAAATAAATACATTTTCCCTGATCGCCAACTAGTAATCTTCATAGCTATCTAGCATGAACCAAGTGCCAGCCAGTGCTTCTGTGTCAGTTCGGCGAGTCTTCTTCAAGTGCATCTTGATACACTTCCGTGTTTTCGGCAATGGCTTGTTCAACGATAAAACCGTTACTTAGTGTTCTCTACCGACCTTAGACAAAATGCTTGAGATCCAAATGTAGTTGTATTCTTAACTTGTGTATAAACAAATCTGCCTATGTAGGTAAATGCGTGGGGTGCATTATACTGTTAGTTGAAAAGTTTTTCTGTACTAATACAGCAACTGAAGCAGTGACCCGTCGCTGGTATTCTCACTATCGTAATTTTATTTTGGTTTTGCCCTTTGGTTATTAATTAATCTCGGTTCTCACCGACATTAACATCGTAATCATTGAGTTCACAGTCTTGGCTCCACAAAAGTGGAGCCGAGACTGACCCGGCCAACAAGCGCGCCGTCTCTCTCACAGTGGTGACATGCAAAGTTTTAGAGAGAATCGTCTGCTCTGCAATACTGAGTAACGGAATCTGCTGAGCAGCGCGCAGTTTGCCTACCGCAAGGGCCGGTCGATCGCTCTGCTTATGTACTTCAGCAACGTAGGTCCATGAATTAGTAAGAGGCTCCCCGTGGGTATCATTTACTGTGACTTCAAGAAGGCTTCGAAACTCTGCCCCGCGATCTACTCATCTTCGTACTGCCATCTAAAGGAGTCGGGCCTAAAGTCACCCAGTGGCTGTCTGATTTTTGAGGGATCAGACTTTCAGAGTGAAATTCGGGGTGACATTATCGAGGGAGGGTAGTATCCTTACTGGCTGTGCGCAAGGTACTGTACTAGTAACCTCTTGTTTATGTTTTTTATCGATCAGTTTAAACACATCATATCCTATAAATTGGTTAAGTATATAATATACCTCGAATATATCAAGCCTCACGTGCCTATTCGGAATTATAGTTATTCAAACCTGCTACAGTGTGTACTAAACGACTCTATTGTCTGGTCGTCGAAGATAGAGCTAAAAGTACTCGCCTATAAGTGCCTCTCGGCATAAGAAATACCAAGCATAACTACTAGACGGCCTTACTCTAACAAAAAAATGAAGAATGCGAATTACTGGTATACGATTCTCGTTGTCATTGTCATTTACTGAGCAGCCTACATATGTTGCCGCAAAATGTTCGCTGTTGTGCAACTGGATACTCCGTGCGTGTCTTGTAAAAAGTGCCTCTGCCTATTTACAATTGTAGAAATCACATGTTGTGCCACTATTGATGTACCCGTGCAGCTGGCCCAGCTTGAGCCAGGGTTCAATTCGATATCAACTTCCAGAAGAAGTAGGTGTACCAATAATCTAGCCTGAAAGAACCGTTTTTTGTCAAAGAATGTTTGTAAATAAACTAATTACGTCATGATATTTAGCCGCCGGTAAGTAGGGTGATCCATCCTAATTATTATCGGACGCTTTTGGAGCATTTCAAATACGAGGTAACATAAAGATCAAACGATTGGTTGACTATGGGTGATTGATAACGATATAGAGACACCAAATAGAGAGCCACACGTGTTTAAGACTCTCAACTATACGCCGGGGCTATCTGCTTCAGTATTGCAGACAAATGACACTTAGGAGCACTTCGGAATGTAATGAACCATACATGTGCTCACCACATTACCTTTTACAACAGGAAATTTGTTCAATGAAACAGGCTACAATGAGGGTTATTTCTCATATCATCCTTCTTTCTTGAACTTGCCTCACATGAGCTAAAGGGCGGCCGTGGTGAGGGAGGCCTGAGGAGATAAGTAAGTAATTCCACTATAAACTCGTCGTGAACCCTCTGAGCCACCTCTTGGTCCAAACATTACCTTGTGGAGCAGTGCCTGTCCTATATAATAGACTAACGACAGGCAGTCGGGAGAGGGAAGGCGGGAAGACTGCGGGAACCAATGTTGCCCGTTGCTGGCGAAACGCTATTAATGACGCAGAGGATCAAACAGTAAAGCCATATAGCTAGCCCAACGGTAGTCCCCTATTTCACCGAGCAGTAACGTAGCTTGACCAATCGCTGGCGTCAGGCCTGGAAGAGGAACAGAGTGAAACCGAAGAACGCCGATGTCACAGGTGAGGCTGCGATTTGTTACTGGCCAGTCTTATCATTTGTGACGTTGCACGTTACGTACAGCGCGGCGTTTTATGGACGAGTAGTCTTGGCAACAACAGTAATAATTTTAATACAAATAGAGGAAAGCGCTTTATCAAAAGGACTTAGATTATGTAGCTAACGTTTAGAAAGAAATAATAAACTAACCTAAGAAGAATCCGCGTCGGCGTCTAATGAGCATCCACCAACGGGAACGACTGAGAATATTGGATCTGCCCCGACGATGGACACAGATGTACCATGTGAAACCACCTCAGCATACCAACCAAGCGTTGGCGCTAAGCGAAGGAAGCCAGCTTCGCCACCAGAAAGCGAAGCCGACACTCAGGAGAACACACAAAATGATGGATTCGTGACCGTCACATCCCGAAGGGAGAAAAAGACCCTCTCAAGAGAACAACGAGACCTAGAAAAACTTAAGGAAGATTTATCGACGGGTTTGGTAGGTGCGTTCAAAGTAATCATTCGACGAAAGGAGACGTCGGAGTGCACTGAAACAGAATTCCCCGAGGGCTCGCTGCTAACTATATACAAGCACATCTTCGCCTTGTCATCCAAGTCCAAGATATCCGGGGACCGAAAGTCGATTATAGTGTGGCTCCCTGACGTAGAATCGATTCAGAAGCTGTTGCCAATCACAAATCTTGGAGACTTTTCGGTGTCTGTCCACTGTCCATCATTATCGTCGTTTCGAGCAACCATTCAGAGAGTTCCAACCTGCCTAACAGAGGACGAAATTTTAGAGGAACTAGCACCGCTTGGGGTCAGTCAGGTGAAACGACTTACGCGGTTGCACGGCGGTGCTAGGGTCCCTATGGGTAAAGTGATCCTTTCGTTTACCCGACAACCCCCAACATCATTATTTTTGGGATTTCAATCACACCAGGTCGTGCTTGAACCTGACCAGCCTAGGCTCTGCCACAAATGCCTACGGCCTGGGCACTTCGCGGAACGGTGTACACAACAGCAAGTTTGCAAAAAGTGCGGCACCTCAGGTCATCTTGCTGCAGACTGTACTAATCAGGCGCGGTGTATCAACTGTCGGGGCGCTCACCCGTCCGGGTCGCCTTCGTGCCCCCGCTTAGCCTATCTCAGAGAAAGGAACAGGCTATTTCTCGAAGCCAGAACTTTGCAACAGGTTCGGGTAACGCACCCAGCAGCAGAGATCACCGATGGTCGACCAAGCCCCACGCCCCAATCAGACACGTCACAGCAACATCCAAGGGGGCAACCAACGTACGCCAACGTGGTTCGCGGAATTTCTCAGTCTCCCGAGGACCCTAACCCGCAGCTGCTGCTGCCTGCTCCAAGGCCACTCCCCGCCAAGAAGCTAAAGAAGCGTACAGGGAGACCTTACGCCAACAGGGAGACGTTTGCCCCACGGCGACGACTAAACTGCGCCACAGCCCGCCGAGCACCCAAATCCGCGCGGCCTATCCATGTCTTGGCCGACGCTGCGACTCATTTGTCGCAAGTCGTGTCAGGAGGCGGATCAGACCTGTTGGGCCAGCTTAGGGCTTTAGTGCAGGCTTTAGAACCCCTCCTGCAGCTTTTGCCAATGTTGGAGGGCCTTAAACGAATAATGCAATAATGATGCAGCACGACCCCAACAACATATCTAGCGGCGGATCAACTGGGTCGACGACACACTCACAGCAAACAGCATGCCCCCTATGCAACGGACAGTACACAAGAAGAGGGCTTACGAGGCATATAGCAGCCAAGCATCCATCAGCCTCACTCAGCTCATTCGCAACTTCCTCCACGCCGATCGATAACAACGCACAACAGACCGCCCGCATCATCGAAGATATCCAGAGTGTAGCAAAGAGGTCAAGACTGTTAAGAATTGTTCCGAAATCCGTAAGAAAACAGGTAGCGGAGGCATTGGCAAATGTTCTTTCGGGAGTCATAGCCGATAATAACCAACAAGCGTGGTATACGCTTTTCTCGTTCGTGCCAGTGGTTCTTCGGCTTCCTCTCTCCCGCAACGATACGCAATCACTCTCCGTCATTATCCGTCATAATTTGCGGGAATTCTCCAATGGATTGCGGCTAGCCGATGTCGTAGCCCCGGTCACTAAGAAAAACCGCACTTTTAAGAATGACCGTGTTCGCCAGACTATTCTTAAGCTAACTGAGGGTGACGTTTCAGGGGCAGCTAGGTTGATTGGATCGTCGGACGTACTGGCTCCCGGCACAGATCACCTGGCAGCCCTTCGCAATAAGCACCCCCCGGCCCCGCCAGACCTGGACTGGCCAGACCTCCCCGGGATTCCGCTTCCATGTACCACTTCGGGAGAAGAAGTTATTGCCGCAGTCAAGAGTTTTGCCCGAAGCTCCGCCGGGGGTCTTGACTTCATCCGACCACGACTGCTAATAGACCTACTCTCTCCGACATTGGGGGACACAGCCGGCCGGTTGGCGGCCGCATTGGCCAAAATCGTAGATTTGCTTTTGTGGGGCGTCCCTCCACCTCAACTGCGACCTATAATCTTTGGAGCCAGGCTGTTTGCCTTACAGAAGAAAGACGGGTCAGTGAGGCCAATTGCGTGCTCCTCCACCCTGCGCAGGCTAGCCGCAAAGATTGCTTGTAATAGAACCAGAGATAGGATCCGCGAGGCGATTGGTCCCCACCAGCTTGGCTTTGCGGCACAAGCCGGGGCCAAGGCCGCCGTGCATGCCGCCCGAGCCTTTATCGATTCACGCTCACTACCTGGGGTTCTCGTAAAGCTGGATTTTAGGAATGCCTTCAACTCTGTAAGACGGGATCACTTGTTAAAGGCGGTCGGGGCGCACTGCCCCCAGTTGGCACACCATGTCCATCAAGCGTACCGTTACTCTTCTCACCTGGTTCTCCCGGATGATCTCATATCTTCGGTCACGGGACTGCAACAGGGCGATCCTCTGGCTCCTCCATTGTTTTGCCTGAGCATCAAAGAGCTTGTTGACTCCCTTAACAGCTCACTAAACATTTGGTACCTTGATGATGGCGTACTGGGGGGAGACGCATCCATGGTTGCCGAAGATATTCGGCGCGTGCTTGAATTTCGCCAGATTTCAGGCTTGAAGCTGAATCCCGAGAAGTGCGAGATCTACGTTACGGGTGATAGTGCGCAGGCGCCTGACCTCCGTCCCCTCCAAGCTTTATTGCCGGGTTGTAAGATTACCCACGACTACGACCTGGAGCTTCTGGGAGTCCCCCTCCGACCGCAAGGACTCCCACGCGTTCTCAAAAAATGGCAAAGCGTGTTAAAGGACGTCGCTAACAACCTCACCCCGCTCGGCGCTCATCGCGCTCTCTTTTTACTTCGTTCGTCGTTCTCAGCCACTAGGGTCAACCACCTTCTTCGAGGAGCGAATCTAACAGGGCAATTGGACGACCTTCGTCCATTGAACGAGTTAACGCTGAACACCCTCGAGTCCCTCCTTAATCTTTCGCTGGCACCCCCCGCTCGAAAGCAGGCGCAACTACCGATTTCTAAGGGAGGCCTGGGGATCCCGGATCCACTTATCTCGGCTGGCCCAGCGATAGTCTCCTCTCTTCTCCGATCTGAGAACAAGGTCATTGCACTTCTAGACGAAGCCGGCGCTGTTCAGTACAAGGACCTCACAAGACGCCTTCAAGAGGAGTTAAAGACAATTTGCAGTGGTGCCCCGGACAATCCTCGAAGCCAACACGACTGGAGCGCGTTGTTGCACGAAAAAGCATATTGCGGCTTACTCGCGGACGCCATTGACGACGCCGCAAAGGCTCGTCTTCGGGCGGTCGCAGCTAAGGGATCCGGAGCCTGGCTGCATGCGCTTCCAAGCGCCCCACTGGGCACCCTTTTGGACGACGAAACTACCCAAATCGGGGCAGGACTTCGGCTCGGCTGTGATCTTGTAACTCCTCACCAATGCAAGTGTGGTCAACCTGTTGACAAGTTAGCCCATCATGGGTTGTCGTGCGTCATGAGTGCAGGACGGCGTGCCCGACATGCCAGTATTAACGACACTTTTAGCCGAGCTCTCCGATCTAGCGGATTTCCCTGTATTCTAGAGCCCCAGGGTCTTTCCGCCGACGACGGCAAACGCCCGGACGGGATGACTCTAACCCCCTTCAGCCGGGGCAGGATGCTTGTCTGGGACGCCACAGTTACCGACTCATTAGCACCTTCAATGGTCGGTGGCGGGGCGGCCTCGGCAGGTTACGCTGGTGACCTAGCCGAGACAAGGAAGCTCGCAAAATACGCTTCAATAGAGTACCCACATGAATTTCAACCGCTAGCGTTTGAGACCTTGGGCGGCCCAGGCAACCTAACCCGCAAACTCCTCCACAGAGTCGGCGAGCAGCTAAACCTCGCAGCTGGAGACAAGAGATCTGCGGCTTTCTTGAGACAGCGCCTTGACCTCGACGTCCAGCGAGGGAACGCGGCGTCCGTCCGCGGCACGCTGCTGAAGTGGTGCCAACCCACTCTATACGAGATAGAGTAATATTCCCAGTGCACACGTTCTCAGGAGACAATTGTCGCTCCATCGGTATTCTTAATAAATTGTCTATATATATATATATATATATATATATATATATATATATATATAAAAAAAACCTAAGAAGATAATATTCTTCTTTCTCTTCTTAATGAGACAATTTTTGTTCTATGTCCGAGTAGCATTGCCGTCAGTGACAACAACCGACTGTATAAATAGCTATAACAGATAGTAGGACAGGCGCAACTTTGCGCCAGCGTGCTACCTTATCTGCATAATTGAACACCGTGATTTAGGATCTAGTCTATAGTACGGTTAAGTGGTGTACGATAGGCTGGTAAACAGCGTAGGCATAAACGGCAAGTCAAGAACATTCCCAAAATAATTGGGAATTTCAATATACATGTTGCACTAGAAAGGCCTTGCATTAAACCTATTCGGAAAGGAAAGCGGTCACAGCAATGCCAATAATTGTCTCGCATGGGATGCTTGCTGTATGTAAATATATATATATATATATATATATATATATATATATTCCTCGGAGCCTATAATAAAAATATTAGTCTGTTTTAAGCTTTAGATGATGCAAGCTCCTCTCTGTGTGCGCTTCGGCATTATCGAATTATTAAATCAGCAGGTCTGGCGGTAACGTACTATTTGGCCCCAGTCCTGAGGTAACGGGCCTAGTTGCCCAGATGAGGGAATCTGAGGAGGAATGGTAGAAGGCATAAACTCTGCTCGACTCCGCCATGGAGTCAAACACACAGAAGGAGAAGGCGAAGGCAAAGGACTTGGATAAGAACGGGTCACGACGGTTAAGATGAGGACCCGATGAAGAGGGGGGGGGCAGGACGCGAGATCTTCCTTAACGGGGGAAGGCTTTAGACATGAGGACCCGCGCCTACAAAGACTGTCCGGTAAGACTGCAGTTACTCCCCTTTCACGGTTCCGAGTCCATTGCCAAACATTTCCGAATGTGGGCCGGTGGTTATAAATCCGAGTTCAAAGGGTTTATAAATATCACACTAGTCGCTGTTTGGTGCCGGTGACGCATATGCGCCATGCACTTCCCGAAACCCCCTATTTTAAAAAAAACCATTTGCAGACTATATTGTCGCAGTACAGTATACTTAGACTCTCATATCGGCCAAATCCAACGACAAAATATAACGATCTTTATCTTAAAGTGTTAGCCCAAAAAGCGGCCTACCAAAATCAACGATGCTAGGATATTGCGTTCGACTCCGATCTTAAACCGAGTGAATGACTTGGGCTTCGCTGCACTGTCAGTTAATAAGCAGACAACGCAACTCTCACCTCCTACCAGCCGGCTTGGGTAGTGAGGCCTGGACTAAAAAAAGTTTTCGGGCTGACCCTCAGCCAAGATTTAACGTCCACGGAACTGTTTTTCACATTGCTTCATAGACGGACCCCCATAAACACAAATGTGCAACGGTGGGGTTCGAACCCGCGCACCTATGTGTCTCCTCCGGTTGCGAGGCAGAGACTTAATCCACCAAGCCACCGGGCTCGACTAGTGAGGCCTGGACTGCACAGCTATGCAGCTTACAAGATTTATTTCTATTGATGTTTATAAGGCTCCAAGAACAAAAACGCAGTCGCTCTCATAAGTCCAAAAGAGTCAGATGCTACTTCTGACACACTGCTACACATTCCATGGAAACCCTGCAGCCCAGTTCAGTAATAAACAGTAAACCTAATTAAATTGTATACAGTCGTTGTTGTTGGAGGCTGTTTTTGAATATCTGAATACACTTCTTTTGAGATAATACGTTCATCGGCTTATCGGCTGGACATTCCTGATAGCACGTTTATCTATTCCAATCGGTTTTTGAATCGCGCGAGCACCGTCTGTCTGTCGAAAATTGTTTCGATGTACGCTTTTATTGTTACCCAGTGGACCTTTTGCATGACCCGTTTGCAAGTATATTCACAGCTTTGACCAGTCCGCTGCGGTAACCATATTCATTCAAGCACACGTTAGACGCCTTTTTTTCACCCATGCAGGCCGCGTTTCTCAGTCATCAAAACATAAACACATGATGTAGCTCTCAAACCACGTATTGGCTTCCAATTATTGTACTTATGCAACATGATGACAGGTAGACCGGTATTAGTGTTGGCAGATATCACAGACACAAACTCATAAATGACTTTGTCTTAGAAAGATTTGAAGGGCGATAAAGGAAATTGTAAAGCTCGTTAAAGCAAAAAAAAATCCAATTGAGCAGAATCTAAGAAGTTTTGTTTTGGAATGAGAGTGAAATTACTAATCAATGTATAGGTTGACCGAAAATGGCAAGTTCATCGTTCAATCCTTAATAATCTTGTTTAATCCTTGCCATGAACATTTTTTTTAGTAAATAAAGTCCATCTGGTCATCAGTGGATGTATACCTAAGCGCAGCTGGAAGCCCAATAATGTCAAAGAAGAGCTGGGACGTTATTTAGTTTAGTTTTATTAACTACGGATTGGTTTACACATCTACATCATAGGCATCACATTTCCACACTTGAGACAACGGGATTGCTTTTTCGCAACGCTGAAGGTGATATAGATCTCACGGGCGGCCACAAAGTTTACATATGCACTCCGGTGACATCTCATGAAACTTTTCGCGCACACAAATCTTCAGGTGGAAGCCGTGGACAGCAAATCTGGTAACTAGATGTCGGTTCTCGTAACTGCAGGCTCTCTTCGAATCCGATGTCATTGCTTATGTTGTATTGCTTAGGCCGCCCTCTTTGGTAGGTTTTGTGTCCATTGCCAGTCCTCAACGAATAACGGCGATGACGCCACTAATCTATTCAGGCTAGCGCGGTGGACGTTCAATGCTCTTTTTAGGAAAGTGGCTTTGAGTTGATCAAACGCCGTTAAGTTCGCTATCAAGAGATAAAGCCAAATCACCTGAACACCATAGGATGCGGTAGGTGCAATCTTCAGGTTTTCAAGGTTAAACAAGCTAACAGCAATCTCCATCGACAACACGTAAGGGTCCTTGACACTGTAAAAGGATTGTAGGCCTTTTCGAACTCTATCCTTAATATGCCTGGAGAAACGTGTGCCACGTGTCGAAAACATGACCCCCAGGTAGGGAAAATAGGAAACGATTTTAATTATTAATTATTCGGGTGTTAAGCATACCCGCCCTACAGTCAGCAAGCAGCCTTGAGGCTTACGAGTTCATGTATATATAAGATCTTTTCGGCCGTATTAATTTTTTGTTGCCTGCACAATTGCAAGAATGTCTTTCGTTCCAAATCCGCTCTCCATCTTTCCTCGGCTGGCTTGTCAACCTTCTTCTTTATATCCTCGATTACCTGGATAATTGCCATGACCTCGTATTCTTCAAGGTCCCTCATATTGCACTTAATTTCTCGTTCAAGAAATATAACTTTATATATATATATCCCATTTGCTTATATTTCTCTCAGTAAACTTTGCTGTGAGCAATGCGGCCGTCCAGTTTTGTTCATCAGTACTCGCAGCAATATCTTCAGACGACCTACATACGATATCTTTGCTTGTGCTTCCCGTGCCCAGGAGCTAATGATTTCGATTTTAATAAAAAATGGAAAGTTTTGTAAGGAGGATGTTCACATTTTATTCGTCAACAAGTTTCTTAGGTCCTGATTACTATTCATTGCCTCTCAGCAGAATCCGCGATAAAACCTGAGCTTTATTTAATCGCATACTGCACAAGCGCCACCAAGAGCAACGTACGGTTTACACTGCGCCGTATTAACAGTCTCCGTCAATGGCAGGTAGATCGCGCGTATCCCAGCGACGCAGATGTATGATCTTTTAATTGTATTAGGTCTTCAGTTGATGCTGACTACAACTTCTATAATCAGTTGTTTCAGAACGAGTGCTCAAACCATGATACACCAGTAGCACTACGTAGTAACTCATACCCGTATAAATTTAATTCATTCGAAGTATAGTCCCAGTATATTGGGATGCATTTTAATAGCCACAGAAATGACAAAAAAGCTGCGAAAGTTCACATCAATACGTATAATGGTATATTGCCCATTTGCTAATCAACTACAGAGTTGTTTTACCTGTTAGTGCACAAATACTTTCACGTGTTTACGCAGAGACTCTTGTGCACGAGATTCAACCATTTTATAACTCTAGTGTTAGATCAATCATAACATCTTGTCATGCTTTATAACGGTATGTTATCGCACAGAGGCCTTCAGCGAGGTGTGGATCCCCTGGGACCTCCACTTTTCTATTTGTGTATCAAGGAGTTGGTGGATTCACTGCAGTCCCTCCCTAATACCTGCTACCTGGATGACAGCGTTCTGGGCGGAGATCCCTTAACTGTAATTGACGATATTCGGAAACGAATGACTTAAGTGTGATTAGCGGTCTGACCCTATATCCGGTTAAATGTGAAGTATATATATATATGTTCATTCATTCATTCAGCATTTATTTCACCACAAAATTGGTAGACAGTTGAGTCAATTTTCACAAGGTGTCACAATGAGACTTTTTGGTCTCACAATATGTATTTAACTTTGGATGATAAGGACGTTCCGCAGATTTCTGGGCAAGTATATGATAGCGTCCAATATCAAACTCTCCGCAAAAGCTACAAACACATTCTTTAATATTAAAACAGCTTGGCTTCATGCATATGTAATGGTGGTACCCGTGCCAGGTTATTCGGCAAATTAGCGAGCGGTTCCTTTGCATGGCTCCTTTCCATCTACGTGAACAAAAGGTCGGGCCATCAGTATTATTCTCAGCTACAAATTTAAAATTTCTGTTCTTTCTGTAGGCTCGGTATGAGTCTAGAACATGCGCTGTACATGGTGTGTTACTAAGTGCTAGGTCTTCAATAAGTGTTCTCTCTCCGCACATCTCTAAGTCAAAAGTTGCCGGCGCGCACTTTGGAAACCACAAAACACGCCTAACATATCTGGCCTTTAGCTTGTCTAGACTTTTTAAATAGCTGAGGGTCAGGTATGGTGCAATTGTAGAAAGGCAGTATGTTGCTACAGAGAGTACTTTGATTTTAAAGCAATTAATAGCTGTTTTTACGTCCACATCGTGCATATTGCCTAACAAAGACATTGCAGACGTAGCTTTTGCTTGTATCTCTTCGATATATCTGCTAAAAGAGAGCCCGGGGGTTAGTGCGACGCCTAAATACGAGAAGTGGCTAACTAATTTGAGTGGTTGTCCGTATACTGACAGATCATGATCCCTCGCCGCGTATGACCCTCCTCTGCTAAAGCGTAAAACCTGTGATTTTTCAGCGTTAATCTTGAGCTTGTTTTCTTTGCACCACTTCGCAGTTTCGTTGAGGTAAAACTGTAGATGGTTACGAGATTTTGCTAAAATGACTAAGTCGTCAGCATAAAATGCAAAATGAGCTTTAAGATTACGCAGTAAGTCCGCGAGTCCAGCCGCATGCAAAATAAAAAGAAATGGACTAGCTGAGTCTCCCTGGGCTATCCCGACGGTTTGTGTTACGGGCGTTTGTATGTAGTGGTCGCCGTTTTTAACCCAAATTATATTGTGCGCTAATATATTATGAACGAGATTAAAAAGGGGGCCTGTTATGTTAAAATGTTTACAAAGCGTGTCTAATAAACGGTCTCTTGGCAGGCAATCAAAAGCAGTTTGGAAATCTATAAACGCAGCGTATGTCATTTTCTTGTTAGAGAGATGTTTTGATACATGGTTTAAAACAAACTCAACTGCATCTGACGTCGATCGCCTCTTTAAAAAACCGTATTGTTGTGCCGGAATTTTGTCTCCCACGCACGGGTACAATCGATTAACAATGAGTGACGTTATTATCTTGTAAAGAACGCTTGTAAGTGCTATGCCCCTGTAATTCTTTAGGTCAGTTGCATCTCCCTTTCGCTTAAATATAGGCTGTAGATAGCTATTCCGCCACTTACCAGGAATTTTGCCTTGTCGAACACATTAATTGTATAGTTTTGTCACAATAGGGCATAAAGCGTCAATATTAGACTTCAGGTATTAATTAAGAATACGATCGGGTCCTGCTGATTTCCCGTTTTGCTTCGATATCATTGCGGTCTTGACTTCGTCCTCAGTAAAATCAACAATTTCTTCTAAAATGGCCTGATCTGGCAATATGACGTCTCTTGTTAATAGATTTGTAAAGTGGGCTACCCGCTGTTCGTCACTTATTAATGGGTTTGAGCGTACTGGTCTCCTTGGAAGAAGTAGCCACGGTTTCCGCACGCTTTCCGAATTTAGCCTTATGCGTTGTTGTTCCTCGTAATGCCGTTTCTTTTCTTTCTTCATACTTCTAAATATTCGTTTTAATTCCGCTAGTTGTAGAAGTTCAGTTGACGTTGTGGGTTTATACAGACATATCACGTTCTTCATTTGTCGACACTCCTTGTCAAACCACGGCTTGTGTCTCTGCAGTCTCACGTTCTTTGGTTTTGCAGCCGTAAGGAGAGACCACTTCATCGTTTTTTTAAATATAGTCTTTATCATCTGTGCTTGTTCCAGTATATGGACATCCAATGAGAGAGGGTCGATTGATTATAGGTGTCTCCATTTCCTGTCTTCGGTGTAATATGAACTCCACTTGACAGTGCTTACGATGTGCCGATTATATTACGGTAAGATCAAAGATAGCCTCGACCGTTTGTGGTATCGATGATGAAACATTGTCGACCGCGCTGTATCCGTTCCAGTTAAAATATGTTGGGTCATTGCATTTATTATGAATGCTTAATCCAAGTTCGTTGACCGCAGCTTTAAAACTTTCTTGCCTGGCACCTTCTTTTGTCAAATCACAGTTAAAACCACTACCTATAATTATATTTTTAGTTACATTTGTGCAGATTTCTATGCAGTTATGTCCTATGTCCTGTACTATTTGATGGACGCCCGTTCTGGTGAGCTATAAACACATATAAGATAGTAATCGATTAGTACAATTCTAGTACAATCTGCTTGGCGGTGCTACGGAGAAGCTTGGCATGCTCCTTCGTTCGCACGCCTATGCTCACGCCCCATTTTGGTCGTTCCCGGCTCTCTGATTAGTTCGCTAGTCCATGAAGCATTTTATGACTTATAAAAGGGATGCGTGTAAAATCTGTTTCAAATGTATCGGTTAAAATTTTATGTCATATTCACTAAACATACTCTCCGCTGACGTTCGGTACAGACTATTTAGGGACTCTACATTCCACAAAAGACATTTTGATGACACTGTCATCGAGTTCCGATTTCCAGGCGTAATATCGAGTCACTTGTATGTTTCCATTTCGTCATTGTTTATATTGTCTGCACTTTCCAAATACCAGACAAAAATAATTTGTACTGTAAGTCGTGCTTTTGGAGAGAGGTGTCAATAGATGTCTCAAGAAATACAGGCCTGGTCAACTTGGCATTCTGTGATTGTGTCGCAAAATTTGAAGCCCTCAAATAACAAATTGAAGATCTTACAAAGAAGATAGTTAGCAAGAATGGCCCGACTCCAAAATCAGCTGATCACCGAACCATCCAACGGCCCACTGGTAAACAACAGCAACATCAACAATGTTAAAACACAAACCTGCCTTCATATCGCAACGTCTTTACACCACGTCGCCTTCACTTCAAGACTAGCCAACAACGCAACGTCGTAAGTGCACCCGGTAGGAAAAACACGGCACGTGACAATTCTTGGCGCACAGTTGGAAGAGGAGGACGTATCGTGCACGTAACGACAGGTACGAATAAAATGGCTCAGCTAAAAGCTGTAGAGGCACGCAATATACCTGAACGTTCAAAAGTCAGAGCTCTTTTTGGCAGCAACGCTGTTCCGCCCATGCGGGACACGCCAGAGCTGTGTGCTCTAAAGTGTCCTCGAGTCCATTGCCGCAGTGGACGCACGTGGGGCTGGGGGCTTTCCCGATCCTAAACAGGTACGACTGAAAGTCGCCGTGCCCTGTCAAAATCTGGGTGGTGTGGAAGGTGAGCTCCCCACCGGGCCGGTACAGCCAGTCTTTGATGTTAGGAACCAGCTTGCGGAGACTAGCACCTGGGTCCCCCTCCGCCAGGGCATCCCACTCCCCCTGCCATAGCTGCAATGTGTGTTGCCGTGCCTTTTCCTTCTTAAGGCTCTGGTCGCCCCACAGGCGGCGGCGCTCTTCTGCCTTCAAGTCCCATGGAATAGTGCCCGCGAGCACGAGCGCCGCCGCTGTGCTAACCGTGCGGTACGCCATGGTGACCCTAAGGGCTCCGACCCGTTGAGCCCGCCGTAAGCAAGCTCCATTTGCCTTAGTCTTCAGAGCGTTGGTAGGCCATGCCGGAACCCCGTATAGGGCGACTTACTCGGCCACGGACATAATAATTCTTCTTCTTGTTTGTTTAGGGCCGTAGGTGTTTGGCATAAGACGCGCGAAACGGTTGGCGATCTTCAATGCCCTCTCTGATGCCCACCGTAGCTTTTCAGTACCCCGGAGGCTCCAGCCCAGAAAGACCCCTTTTAGCGGGGGCCAAGGTTAGCCCCGTTATTTGCATCCAGTGCACAATGTCGAAGAGGGCTTCATTCGCACGCGCCTCAAGCTGGCCCATTGTCCGAGCCTGGACGGTGAAGACCAGATCGTCAGCGTAGGCGAGGAGTTCAACCTCGGGTGGGAGATCCCCCAGCCGCAGCACGTCATTGTACGTGATGTTCCATAGCAGGGGGCCTAGTATTAAGCCCTGCGGCACCCCTGCGGTCATGTTAAAAAATTGGTCGTGTGGATGGATAATCCTGTCATGTAGGTAGCTCGATAAAATCCGTCTTAAGTAAAAAGGCACCCTTTTCCTGTGGAGAGCATCGGGGAGGACTCTCCACGGGAGAAATAGATCTCGTCGTCCGGGCGGGGAGTCGTAAATGCTTTCGGCCTTTAGTTGGATTTTCTTTATCGCTGCAATCGTGGAGCGACCTTTACGAAACCCATATTGGACCTCGGAAAGGAGGCCGTTCTCCTCCGCGAACTCTCGGAGTCGTGCCTCGACGATGGACTCAAAGGCCTTGGCCAGGGAGCCGAGAAGGCATATGGGCCGGTACGAGCCGGGGCCCTTAGGTATTAGCACGAGGCCTGCGGCCTTTCATGCGATAGGGAACAAGCCCGTCCGAAACATCTCCGTTGCCGCGGCGGCCACCGCCTCTGGGTATTCCTTCAGCAGGAGCTTACCGCGAAGACGGGGATCCCGTCTGGGCACGGTGCCTTTTCCGGCTTGAGGCATTCCCCCGCTGCGAGGACTTCGTGCGGGGTTACCTCTGGTATGCTGGCTTCAGACTCCCCTGTGTCTTCTAAGTACGGGGTTTGGTCAAAGGGCCTGTGCCGCGGGAAGAGTGCCATGGCTGCTTCCCGGGTTTCCTCCGACGTAAGCTCCACCCTTCGTTTGAAGGGGGGAAAACCCCGCACCATCTTATACGGGCGGCCCCATGGGTCGTCCTCCAGCTCTTCAAGAAAGGCTCTCCAGGAGCGTTCCTTGCTCCTGGAGATTTCCCTACGCAGACAGGCTCACAGCCTTTTATATTTCGCGCCGTGTTGCAGGGCGGCTTGCCCCTCAGGCGCGGCTCGGCGAGCGCGGGTGAGGAGACGCCGTGCCCAGATGCACCTTTTCCTGAGGCCTCCTATTTCGCTCGTCCACCAGTTTTTCAGGGTGCTTCGATGCAACCGGTATGTTCCGCGGCTTGTGACGACTCTGCAGACGGCCTTTAGGAAGTTTTGGAGGCCCGCGGGTGTTGTTGGCATCCCGTTCTGGTTGATAAGGGTCCTAAAGGACTCCCATATCTCGTTGACCCCTTGGCGCCTGGTTGTAGGACGAAGCGTTGTGGGTGGTCCCTCGCGGGAGATGGTCACGTGAAACTCAAGTATATGATGGTCACTTAGAATTTCCTCATCTAGTAAAACCTTCCAGTTTAAAATCCTATGTGTTTTCGTTCTTCTTGTTATTGTAAGATCGATGCACGAGGTGCGCCTAGCTCTGTGGAAGGTGTGCGTAACCGTGTTAAAAACAACTAGGTCCTCCGCTGCCAGCTACTCGAGGACGGCGTGCCCTCTTCGGTTGGTGGCCGTAGAGCCCCATGTAGTAGAAGCTGCGTCAAAATCTCCGGTTAAAACTAGAAGTGGCGTCGTCGTGTCGGTTAAAAGACTCTGTCAAATTGTCTAAAAACCTATGAAAGTCTTGGAGAGGGGCGTTGGGACTGCATTAGCAGCAGTAAAACCACCCAACGCCCGTTAGATCCACCCAAGTAAAACCGTACCCGCTGTAAATAGCAGCTCGACGCAAGGCAAGCCTCGTTGCTATCAGTGAGCCAAATAAAGGTAGAGCAAGCACACGAGAAGGTTGGTACACTGATTTAACGTTTAGCGCTACTATCATTAACACCGGCTCCCTACCAATAACCAAACACGGAAAAGGAGCAGGATACGTGTGGGTAGACGTAGCCAACAAGTGGAGACTGTACTCGTGCTACATCAGCCCGAACTGCTCACATGAGGAATTTGAAAGGTGTCTTACTGAACTCTGATTGAGATTTGTTAAGCGTTCGTTGTAAGTATGAGCTAGAAGATAAAGGTCGCAGATCGCTTGGGGATGTGGCATTGTTAATTTTAGAGGAAAGAACGCTAAGCGAGCAATTTCATGGGCTGTGGCAATATCGCTAATTAATAGTATGTTAAGAAGACAACAAACAGCTTCTAACGGGAGTTTACGGAGGGACGAAAGACAAATCCCGTCCAAGCCTAGTGCTTTAGAAGGTCCGCGGAGAGCTACGTGGGTTTCCTTTAGGGAGATAGGGAGAAAAATCTCGAAAAGATCCGAGTTGGGAGTGTATACGAGACAAGGGAGTGGTTCAGGGGGTTGTCATCGTGTTGGCCCAGTGTTCTACAACTTCGGTGGCCTGCATGTTGTGTATGGTGTGTTTCCAGTCCAGCACCTTATGAGCGCATTTGAATCGGTCTTCACGTCGCTGTTGCCTTTTAGATACTCGCGCTTCAGTGAAAGGTGTTTCTCTAAAGGCACGACGTCGGACAGTGTGTGTAAAATGTTCGTTTAGAAAGTCGTTTAAGGCGATAGTGTGGTCCTTACCTGAGCAAACTATATCTGGCAGATGAGTAAAGTCTGTTGAAATCATGTTGCGTTTGCGAAATGTGTTTTTAAGGGCTTGTATTCTGGATATAAAAATTTATTTTTGGGAGGGATTATAGGGGCCATCTGATTCAGAGTATCGAGGCCGACTAGGCCCAAGAAGCTCAGATCCGTCAGGGATGAAATCCAGGTGAGACAATTTTTTACGGAGGTCCTCTACCAGATTCTTATGCGCCTGAGAATTACGTTGGCTTCTAATCACCCCAGGTGTGCGTGAGCTAAATTTAGTAGCTAAAAGGTGGTCAATTTTTTTAGGTGTTTCGTCATTATTGTTTAATATAAAATCTGCTTCTAATGTTGCTAAAAGTTCACGGTCTTGTGGGTTCCATCTGGGCTTCTTAAAGGGGGGGGGGGGGGGGGGGGCTAAAATGTTTTCATTATATTCATCCAGATAGGTTTGATTGATTTAGAAATAAAACCCTTTAAGCAAGTACCAGATGGACATCTTAAATTTGGCTGGGTGACGCGTGAAGTACTAGGAAGGTTAAAACTATTATTAGAAGCAGCAGTGTTATTTTGTGTGGAATTTAAAATTAAATCATTAGTCTGTGATCGGTTAAGAGTTGGGGAGCTGGCATGAACTTCTCGTTGATTGTGAGTTAATCTAATGTGGCTCGCGAGGTCCGCGCCAGATTTGCATACTCGCCCGCAGGTCTGGCAGCTGAGTCTTCCGGCGGTGTTGTTGCCGTCACTTGATGCCATCGTTGTCTTAGTCCACAGCGGTGGTAAGATTTATTTAAAAGTTTCGTTTGTGAACGATGGCGCGATTTTACGCAGATGTTGTTCAAATCACAAAAATTAAGCGGTTGTTAGACCATCATTCTGTTTGTCTCTACCCAGGGAGCACTATGACATATCTCGTCACGTACTGTATTTATGCAAAATAGCGTCGAAAGTAGAAGTTGAAAATTGCACATTAATATGTAAAATAGTAGTGTCTGTCTAAGATATATATTTGTGGTTGTTAGATGAAAGACTAGCATTAGACAGATTAATTGCTGTCTCTTCGATCTAGTGGAATTGAAGCATCTATCACAAGTATATAGTAGGTATGTAAATAGTCAATTAAAATATATAGTGGTTTAAAAACATATGGCTGCCCAATATATCGTTGCTTATTGTATTCTCTACACTGTGTTCGATTTTAGAGCTCAAAACAAAGCGTATCGATTCACCACTATAAGTATGCACTGGGTATTGAAGCCAGTACATACACTATATTTATATAGAAGTTAAGGTTTGTGAAATATAATAAGGGCCGCTATATATTTTACGAAAACAACTATAGGTAGACTCACTTTACCTAAATCTAAGAACCGGCACAATCACTTTCACTTAAAAACGCTAAAATTCACATAAAATAGGCCTTTGCAATGGTGAACGCACTGCTAACCTATCTAACACAGTGACGCGGCGAATTATAACAATTTTGCATTTTTTAATGGTCTGTGACACGATGGTCTGTGACAAGACTCTTGTTAAAAAGCCAGACATAACTTGCGATCTAGGCAATTTAAGCGGGAGCTCGCACCAGTGCGACTGTCCGGCTTAACAGCTGAGTAGAGACTATATATAGTTATGTTAACATTTATTAAGAATACCGATGGTACGACAATTGTCTCCTGAGAACGTGTGCACTGGGAATATTACTCTATCTCGTATAGAGTGGGTTGGGACCACTTCAGCAGCGTGCCGCGGACGGACGCCGCGTTCCCTCGTTAGACGTCGAGGTCGAGGCGCTGTCTCAAGAAAGCCGCAGATCTCTTGTCTCCAGCTGCAAGGTTTAGCTGCTCGCCGACTCTGTGGAGGAGTTTGCGGGTTAGGTTGCCTGGGCCGCCCAAGGTCTTAAACGCTAGCGGTTGAAATTCATGTGGGTACTCTATTGAAGCGTATTTTGCGAGCTTCCTTGTCTCGGCTAGATCACCAGCGTAACCTGCCGAGGCCGCCCCGCCACCGACCATTGAAGGTGCTAATGAGTCGGTAACTGTGGCGTCCCAGACAAGCATCCTGCCCCGGCTGAAGGGGGTTAGAGTCATCCCGTCCGGGCGTTTGCCGTCGTCGGCGGAAAGACCCTGGGGCTCTAGAATACACGGAAATCCGCTAGATAGGAGCGCTCGGCTAAAAGTATCGTTAATACTGGCATGTCGGGCACGCCGTCCTGCACTCATGACGCACGACAACCCATAATGGGCTAACTTGTCAACAGGTTGACCACGCTTGCATTGGTGAGGAGTTACAAGATCACAGCCGAGCCGAAGTCCTGCCCCGATTCGGGTAGTTTTGTCGTCCAAAAGGGTGCCCAGTGGGACGCTTGGAAGCGCATGCAGCCAGGCTCCGGATCCCTTAACTGCGACCGCCCGAAGACGAGCCTTTGCGGCGTCGTCAATGGCGTCCGCGAGTAAGCCGCAATATGCTTTTTCGTGCAACAACGTGCTCCAGTCGTGTTGGCTTCAAGGATTGTCCGGGGTACCACTGCAAATTGTCTTTAACTCCTCTTGAAGGCGTCTTGTAAGGTCCTTGTACTGAACAGCGCCGGCTTCGTCTAGAAGTGCAATGACCTTGTTCTCAGATCGAAGAAGAGAGGAGACTATCGCTGGGCCAGCCGAGATAAGTGAATCCGGGATCCCCAGGCCTCCCTTGGAAATCGGTAGTTGCGCCTGCTTTCGAGCGGGGGGTGCCAGCGAAAGATTAAGGAGAGACTTGAGGGTGTTCAGACTATATGTATATATATATTTACACGATAGCTTCTGACAGGCAACGAAAAACAAATTATTTGAACAACGTTAATCACCATAGAGCTAGGACTGTTCCTAGGTGTTCGTTCTGAGCTTGGTCTGGCCCGGCTGATTTGTTAGAACGACGGTTTGCAATTGCGTTATTTTGCGTACGATGGAGCCCTGCTCTGCTGGGCTACGTTTCCTCTATCTCGGGCTCTAAAGACAAGAGGCTCTAACGAGTACTGTGTAGTTAACAGAACTTTGGGCATATGCATCGACCTTAACCATAACTGACACCAAATTTTACTCCTAAGAGCAAACTGAGAGCCCTGATACATTGGTCTGAAGCTGCGGCCTGCTTCTAAGAGCTGACAATCGGTTTATTCGCACGTTAGGCTTTAGAAAAACTGTAGTGCGTTTGGACGTCGGCGCCCTTTATCAATGAGTGACTTTATCGTCGGATTATGGCTGTTCCTGCTGCTCACAGAAAATATATCGATGACGGAGAAATACCCCTGAAACGTAGAGACCGACTTACTTGTATGCTACTATTTTGCTTTTTTATTAGTATGCAATATTAATATGCCGTCAGCGTTTTCCAACGGCTCTTTGTACATAAAATGCTGGTCCAGCCAAGCGTTGTGATTGCCTGTTATGATAAGAGGTTTGTGGTAAGAGAGATTAAAATACGGCGTGTGGGTGTACTAGAATTAGTCTCAAGAAGTCCTCGAGTGCCAAAGAGGAGTTGTATATAATGCGCCTTCTGTTACCAGGCGCGCTCTGAGATAGGTTAAAGTTGGTGAAGGCACCGTGTAGGATTTGAGTTGTGTTGCAATGCAAACAAAAACCAACATAGTCATTCATAAATATTAGATCAATACCCGTTGGATTTTCCATAATAGCACGGGTGAAACATTCCTTGTATCAAAAAAAGTTTTCAGATCTTGTTTGACGGTCCAAGGTAAAATCTCGACTATGAAACTTTTCTGGCTGCAAGCTAACTGTCAAGGACGATCTGGAGCTACTGGGAGTGCCAATTTGCCCCGAGGGGCTCCCAGCAGCAATCGAGCGTTGGAGATTGAAACTAGAAAACGCCGCCGCTCGCCTCCCTCTTCTGGGAGCTCATCGGGGACTTTTCTTACTCAGGTCTTCCTTTTCGTCCTCAAGACTAATCCACCTCCTTCGAGGGGCCGATTTATCTAATTGAACCGACGAGTTGCAAAGGCTCAACGACTTGACACTGTCCAACCTCGAGTCCTTGCTGAATACATCTCTACCGCCTAGCGCGCGAGAACAGGTATTGCTACCCGTTTCAAAAGGGGGTCTCGGGGTACCAAATTTACTGACCCTGGCCGGGCCTGCTATAGTCTCGTCGATGCTAAGCGCGGAAAACAGGGCAATCCCTCTTTTAGATTCAGCGGGAGTCGACCAGTTTAGAAACCGCTTAGCCTGTCTTCAAGAGAACCTTGAGGCGCGCTGTGGGGGTAGGCCTGAAAACGTACTGTCCCAGCGTGACTGGAGTTCCCCTCTGCACGACGAGGTACAACGACGTCTCTTTAACGAAGCTGCCGACGACACAGCCAGAGCTCGCTTAAACGCCGTATCCGCCAAGGATTCAGAAGCCTGGTTACACGCGCTTCCCAGTGCCCCCATAGGTACCCTTCTTGATGACGAGTCGATTCGCATAGCAGTAGGCTTACGACTAGGGGCAGACATAGTTAGCCCTCATCGGTGCCAATGTGGTCACCCCGTCGATAAACTAGGACATCACGGACTATCGTGCATTATTAGTGCAGGACGACGCTCGAGACATACCGCTATTAATGAGACCTTTAGCAGAGCCCTTAGGTCGTGTTGTCGTCCGTGCATTCTTGAACTCCCAGGCCTCTGCGCGGAGGACGGCAAACGTCCAGATGGTATGACACTCACACCATTCGAGCGAGGCAAAATGCTAGTTTGGGATGCAACCGTTACCGACTCCTTAGCTCCTTCTATGGTCGGTGGCGGCGCATCCGAAGCTGGTTATGCAGCCCACCTTGCGGAGACTAACAAGTTGAGAAAATACTCATCAATCGGCTATCCCCATGAATTTTGCCCTCTCGCGTTTGAAACCCTAGGTGCCCCTGGCGTTCGGACCAAGCAGCTGATCCGCAAAGTTGGGACCTTGTTAAACCTGTCATCCGGTGATAACAGGTCATCGTCCTTTTTTAAACAACGCCTGGATCTTGACATACAACGTGGAAACGCTGCCTCCGTTCGGGGCACACTCCTGAAGTGGTCTCGCCCTGGCCTCATCGAAACGGACACGTGACAGTCACAATGCGCATTGGCTTAGCTAGTTGATGTGTGTAACATATACCTAATGTATTATATGGAAAATAAACTTTATCTTCCCTCCATGGAGACGACAAAAAAAACATAAAACTTTTGTTCCACAGAGCTTAAAAGACAGAAAACAATATCCTATAAAGTCTCCAAGGCACGGTATATTTAAATCAGCCACAAATATGGTCAAAACAAAACTCTTGATTGTAGGAGTTAGAAGTTCGAAGTACGCGTTCGCCTCCATCCGGTGCTTGAATTAAATGCATTTGGCTGTTCCCTTATTTTTCTTGTCTCTTGCTGCCCGGATGTTGTTGAATCTACTAGTGAAACTACATTTTATTAGTATTACCGGCTCGAGGTTTATTAATTAAAGTTCCTTTATTTTCACTATGTCAGATAACTTAGGCGCATATCTATTAGAACAAAATTAAGTATAATGACGCAATCAACGGTACTTCGGACTTTGCTATTGTGCGTGGCTACTGCCGTTGCGCGTTTTCTCATCCCAATTTAACGGCCTATTCAAAACGACCAGTTAGCTTATCAGACAGCCTATAATATATTGGGTGCGAACGTTATGACGTTGTGTGGCCAACTTAAAAATCCTCATAGTTATTAAATCAATAAACGTTGCATTTCTCTACGATATTACGGTGAATTGTGTCTTGTAGCGTCAATAGTCTTTTGAATCTTGCTTCAAGGTCCAAGGTAAAATCCCAACTTTTCAAAACTCCTATTCCACAAATTCCAAATACGAATGAAAACCATCTCTTGTAGATCTTTCTGGCACGGTGGCAGTAATCTTCTAAATCAAATGCAGCCGTGGCACGTTTCTGGAATTCAAATAGTAGGTAATCTAATTTAGGTTTTAGCCTTTATTAGGTTTCTACGCACTAACAATGGAGGACACAGTAATAATACTGCTGTGTAAATCAGTAATATTTTACTTTATTGGAAAACATCATCTCTTTTTTCCAGTTTACAAGTAAATTTACTCTTATACGCGGAAAAAATATTGAATGCTAATTTGCTATTTGAAGGCATCAATAGTTAACGGTGCCGCGAAGCTTCTATTGTTTACGAAATATTCACAGTATGTTTATCAGGCGTGCGCAACTACATATATATATACATATATATATATGTATATATATATATATATATATATATATATATATATATGTATATAGGTCTGCGTTCATGTGGCAATCTCGCCCTCATTATGCCTATTGAGCCAAGGCAGCAGGCGTCCCAGACGGTACTCCCGTCTGGTTGCTAAAGCCTGGGGCATTAACCGTCTGGCCTATAATAGTAGCCTTAACAGCCCTCGAATGGGCCACGACAAAATGAAAATAAGTATTCGTTGCCACTTAACCGATATCGTATGCCTTGCCTTCCGCGCCAACAAAAGTTACCTTGGGAATGTTACTATTGGGAGTTTACACCGTCTAACCAACTTTCAAGTGAGCGCGTGAAGGTCTTCGCAGCGCGCGGAAGTCGCCCACCAGCGCACCGACGCCGGAAAGAGAGGCATAGTTTTTCCCGCATATAATATATATATATATATATATATATTTATATGTCTAGAAATGTATGCCTCTAAATAAATGTGCATGTATACTTTATGACAACAAAAATGGTTTGCGGTTAAGCATTCTCAGATAAAAATTACTTATTTTAAGTAAGAGTGACCATATATTTATTTCGATTGTAGTCGTACCACGTGGACTGCAATTATTTAGTTACTGTAAAACTCTGAAGTACAAGAATCGTATGATAGTAAATTAAAGTAAGCCCTAATATAAAGAGTGACAAAGTTTTCACTTATAGAGCTCCGCACATTTGCCTCTACGTACATGGCTAGTGGGATATGCAACTAAGCATTGTTGTAAAATAACTGGCCTGTGTTTATTCACCATAAGCGTTTTAGAAAATGTTTATATATATTAAGCGCTAGTGTGTACATTCATGACAGGTCGAACGGGAATGGCTATATAAGGCATAACCTTTAGAAGTGATTACTTAAAAATGGCTCTTTATAGTTGTAGACCGGTACGTGTTTGATGTTTCATACTGCAAAGTATGTTCATATGCACAGTTCGTCTGTGTCCAACCTGGCCGCATACATAATAATTCGTCTTCTCAGCTGCCGCGGGCCATATCTGAGACGTGCGAAGTCATTGGCTGCCTTCGTTCCCTTCTTCGTCGTCCGCCGCACGTGCTCAGAACGGAGACCCCTGCTGTTAAGAGCAATCTTTACAGTAAAATCGCGAGAAGCAAGTTCCTTCTAGGCGGGGATCGTAAAAGAGTTCAACCTGCGTCAAAATACGCTTTGTTGCGCAGACGGTTAGACGGCCCTTACGGAATCCGTGCTGAGTGTCGGACAGCAGATCGCTCCTCTCCGTGAAACCCCGGAAGCGTCTTTTCACGATGAACTCAAATGCTTTAACCAGGGAAGCAAGCAGGCAAATCGGTGCACATATCCGGGGCTCTTGGGTATGAGGACCAGGGTTCCTTTCTTCAATGCGGCAGAAATTAAGCCCGTCCGGCACATCTCAGTCGCCGCGGCGGCTACCGCTTCTTTCATTAGTAGCTTAACCGCGGAGACCGGGACACCGCCGAGGCCTGGGGCCTTTCTATATTTAAGGCGTGCCGCCGCGTCCCACACTTCTTGCAGAGCGGCTTCCGGGAGGTCTTGTTCATCCGTTCCTAAGGTTTACAAGTAGAGGGCGCAATCAAAGAGGGGCGTCTAGGAAAGGCAGCCGCTATTGCTTCCTTTGCTTACTTCGGCGTGAGCTCAACCCTTTGCTTGAAGGACGGGCACCATCTTGCGCGGGTGGCCCCAGAGATCGCCTTCCAGTTCCTCCAAAAAGATTCTCTAAGAGCGTTTCTTGTTTATGGAGGATGTCTCCCTGCGCAAAAGAGCCCGCAGCCTTTCATACTCGGCGCTATGTTGTAGGGTATATTTTGCCTTGGACGCGCGCCGTCGGACGCAGGTGCAGAGGCGTCGTTTCCGGATGTTTTTTATCCTTAGGCGTGCGCACTCCGCCGTCCATTAGTGCTCTGGCGTGTTGCGAGTCCTGAGATTTGTGGTACGCCCCAAAGCGGCACTACACGCGGTCTCCAAGAGTTCCTCGGGGCTCGTAAGACTCGCGCCGGTCATATGCAAATCCAAAGATTTTTTTCAAACTTGGTTGCTCTCTGGCCTCTCGGTAGGCGGTCGCGACGTTGGGCGTGGTGGCCTCAGGGGGTGACTTGTGATTTTTTGCCGGCCCTATGGAAGGTGGGGATACCCGTGTTAAGAACAACCAGGTCTATGGCCGTCAGCCATTCGAGAACTATGATAGTGGTGATAGCAATGGATCCCCACGTGCTATCAGAGGCTATAAAATCTCCCTTTTTAATTGAAGTTATGTCATTTTGGTTAAACAATACGATTAGGTATCCTAAACGCATGACAAGATCCTCAGACGGAACGTTGGGGCTGCAGTAATATGAGTAAAACGTTCAACGTTTGCTATGTTAACCCAGGTAAAACCATAGCCATTGCTGTGTCTCGAGAGCCTGGAGCAGCAGCGGCAAGTTGGTCCGGGAGGCGCTCTTCTGTTTACATGGCATTCTAGGCTCTGCTGAGCTCACTGACCGGTAGTACGTCTGCCCTAAACCTGCTGCCAGTTCAGCTGTAGGACTTTACGTAGAAAAATCTTTAATATTTAGTGATGAAAAAACTGGAGGTCTGCAAGCGGTGATCCCTTTATTCTCTTGCGGCTTCTCTGGGTTACCAGGGTAAACCTTTCAACATCCACCGCGACACTGGGATGGTCCACGGGAGTGTATTAAACCGTTGCGGGGCAGGCCGTTGGCCTCAGGATGGAAAGCGCAGGCGATAGTTGGGTGTTAATCCTGCTGCTGCGGCAACAGCGACCCGCCAGCTGTTTTCTGAACTTCAAATATGCGGTGACATTGACTGAGACTCTAAACTGACGTGGGCCTTTTCACCGCAATATGAATTCGTTCCATGTCGAAAATTTTGGCGACGCTATCCGGGGCCATAAGGACCAGAGCCTTTCACCGACAGGTAGCTCTTTTCTAAGGGGGAGGGGTCAACAGTCAGTGGTCCCGCTAAATGCGCCGTCTTACGGAAAGCCTTCTCGATGTTCTCGACGGAGGTGCCCTCGGTAAGGTCCTTTATGGCTCACGGTCCTTTACGACTCGAGTCTGCTTCCCCGGCTGACTTCAGGGCCTGGAAAAAGATGCTGGCTCTTCTTTTAGGGAAGTTTTCCAACTTCCGTCTGCTCTCCCTAGCTAGCCATTCGACATAAACTAGGTCTAGTGAGCTCGCAAGGACCCTAAACTTTGTTAACGCTTAGTCCAGGAGGTTTATGTCCAGGATTAACTTTTTTACTATGCTTTTAACCACGTTTCTCGGCCAATAGGCAAAATCGGCGGTCATTCGTCAGGTTTTACCTGTGGGCCGAGTAGTCAAGCGCCTGTCCCCTTACCTGGAAATCTTGTCCAGGTCGTTCCTGGGTGCCACGTCACCGAGATTAGCCACTAACCCGCCAGGAGTCGTCGTAGAATTCGTCAAGGTCTGCGAAGCTTCGCCGGCTTGGGTGGTGGTTAACGGAACATACTAGTCGCTACCTCGGCACCAGGTGCACCAGACCTGGTGCCAACCTATCGCACTAAATTTTGGTAATCTATAAGCACGAGCAAGTGCAGAGCACATATATATATATATATATATATATATATTTGACTAATGTAATATTAAGAAGAGTTGGAAAAACTTTCGCGATTTTGACAATCATTTTGTTACCAAACTTATAGCATTGCGAGCCCCGGTTGCGGAATAATTAAGATTTTTTGGCCAGATTTGGAGACTAGCCAGATCACGAACACAATAGTGTACTTAGTTTCTGTATAGGATGACTGGTTATAGTAATTTAACTCTCATTCCGAAACAAGACTTCTTAGAGACCATATTCAATTAAGGTAGATCCAGGTAGATTCCTAGAAGAAACCAGAACGAAGTCTGGTAGGCGTATTGAGATCTGCGATGCTGCCGCCACAGGAAACAAGCGGAAGAACCTGGTCTAATGAACAATGCAGGGCAGCCAAGCAAGCTAGTAGGCTGACGCAAGAATAATTAAAGACCGTCCCGTTGATGAGTCCGTTGGCAGCGTTGATTAAACAATTGGTTAAGAAAGCGCAGAAGCAGGAGAAAAAATAGCACTGACAAAGGAAAGAGTGGGTAACAATAAGGGTTAAGACTGACGAACATTTCAGGCAAATATTGGCCGGGTCGGATACAAATGGATTAGACAACGGAGGAAGCGATGGTTTGGATAAGGAGGGAAATCTCACTTAGAGAATCTCACGTGTTGGAGGGTGTCCCGCTGCTGACGAAAGGCCTACAAAAACAATGTAATCTCAAGAAGACGTGCGCCTTTAAAGTTTATATGCGGAACTTTGAAACCAAAATTAGTGAGGTGGACTTAATTATTTATGAAACAATGACGAATACTGAATGGCGGGGTAGCGGGGTAAAAGATCGAGATCTAACTACGGCCTTTTGCAGCTCACGGATTTCATCTCGTTCTGTGCAACGTGGAGGCTTTTCATGAACCACAGGATGAGTGCCAATGCAACAATGCTGGAGCAATGATCGATACCACGTCGCGATATGCCCGGCGGTTAGGTCTATAGCAGAACTAGCAAAACGCTAGATTGTTGGTGTCTCGAAACATTTTTATGTAACATAAACACATTTACCCAGTTTGGGTGTTAATAAAACAAATGAAAGGTTTGCTTGAAAGGTAGTGACAACTCTTGAGGTAAAAAATGCTATTGCCGTTGGAAAGGACAGTCGTCGAATGCCGCCTACATATCCGCACTGTCTCGACTATGTGCGCACTGAAGGTCGTGTCGGTATGATAGAAGCAAGGCCACTATGAATGAAAGAGTTGACAAACTTCAAGAATTGGCCGCCGCAAAGAATAAAGTCTTTGGTAGCCAATATCTTCTGAATTTGCAGCAGAGTCAAAAAGGTTTAGCTTAATAGGTCCCTTCGCAGGGTTTCCACATCAGTCTACTGGCTACCCGTCATGCTCACCCTGTAACAGTAAAATGTGCTGACTAATGAGGCTTGAAATCACACTCAGAAGAAACTCACTAACCTGCCTGTTGGAATATTTTCTAAGAGATCTCGAGGTTCTTTGTCGAAGGCAGTGATCAAGTGGCAGATCCTTAGTCTTCGGTTCCAATGTGAACGGGTGCTTAATTATTGCAGCCAGGCGTACCATGTTACAGATATGTAGATAGGCATATAGACCTGCCAGGTGACTCGTCACCTGTTCGTGGCTGACTCAAACAAAACAGAACTCACCGTTACAACAACCTCTGTCAAAATAGAATTTGGGAGAGGTAGAAAACACTATGTTCTTCCTCACCGTTCATTCTCATTCATTGCGCCGGCAATATACGTTTATGTCTGTAGCCGTGGTCACTAGAATGATAATCCACCTACTGGTCTACCACGACCTCCGGCAAGAAGAACTACCGGCTGGTGAAGCCTTTGTATCTTATCGATATAAAACTGTTTTAGCTGGTATGTTGCCATTAGGTCTGGCATGTCCACTTGTGTGAGCATGTAACCGGCGCCAGGTTCATTGCTCCGTTGAGTCCCTCACGTTTCCATAGAAACAACCTCAGTCAGTACCTATTGAACTCTTCAATCACTTACAAACTGCTTACATATATACTAAAAAGTTATTAAATAATTATTTTTGTTTAGTTAGCCTAATAATAAAACAATACTCTTAGACCAGAATTCATTTTTTGCTGTACCCTGCACAAATAAAGCTTGCAGAAAACTAAAACTGTCGATGAACAAATTGCGTAAATTGAATTAACGTTAAAGCCGCCAGCCGTGCTATGCTCAACGCGTTGAGCCTACCTGGCCAACATACTTTGTGATTGCCCACTCGGTCAGCTACGCTGTCTTTCTGCAAACGAAATGTTTTGTCCTCGTGCTCCGTTGAACTGTAACAATTTCAGCGCTGTTTTTCCGTCGTTTCCTCGCCTCTGCGGTAGTCTGTCGCTTCCCTCTTTCGTTGGTTAATTTGTTTTCTTTGCGTATGATATATTTGAGGAAATATTTTTGTTTAGTGTCGATAAAACATCTTCGGGGGTCTCGGGGTGTGCAAGTTGTTGCGGGGGAGCCGATTTATCACTTGCGACCTTTCGCTGAAGCTTTGGGATGCCCACAGTTTTACGACGTTTAACTGTAGTACGCAAACGTTCTCTCATCAGGATCCAGTTTGTTTTAAAAAATATATCGTCTTCTCCAGACGGTAACTTTATTTAAATTCCATAATTATTCGTTATTGTTTAAAATTTATATAATAACACATTACAACAATTACAATAATTAAGAGGTCTTTACAGAAAAAGCTATCGCCCGGCTGCAAATGTCCTTTACTGCAATCTGACGTGTCTTCCCTCCTCCGCCTAAAAGTTTCTTACTGCTATGTAAGTGTAGTTTTCATTAAAAACTTAAACATAATAAAATAAAATAACGCAAATAAATTATGTTTGAACTAAATTGAATAAATACATACATATGGGTGGACGGATTATAATCTTTTGATCTTCCCGTTACGAACACATCTAGCGGTTGAGGCTAGCATTTCTTCTAAATGATCTAGGCGTTCAATAAAGAAGCAGACCACCCAGGAATGCACACGTCGCGAGCGAGCAAAGACACGCAGCTAACGCTGTCCAACAAACGATGCTTCGTTGCTTAATCATTGCCAGAAGTTTAACCACATCCGATGGTAAGTTTGCCTGGAGAATCCACAATAAATATATATCTGTGTAAATATATCAAAGCTATTATTGTATGCATTTATCGTATTATATTTTATTCATTGTGATCTTGGATTACTTGGATTGGGTTCGTTTGCAAGAGTCGCCGCTTATCTCATAATTCCATTTGGTCTACGATATATATAAATACTACATAACAATATAAGATAGAAAACATCAAAAACAAGCATTCCGTAGTTTAATTTAGCATTTTTATTTAAAAATATACGGTTGTGCAAATTAAAGCCAAAAATTATGGCTGCGGAGAAAGTGCATCAGCGCTGGCAATCGTATATTCGTGTATTGATTAATTTAAATGTCCCGAACTACACGTGATACTTGCTCAAGACATCCAGTTGAAATCTTTACGCCAGAAATTGCTAAAAAAACGGCTTCTTTGGGTGACCAGGGGTTCATCCTGGTCACCCAAAGAAGCCGCAAGAGGATACAGACACCGCCTACTCCTCTGGACCCTCGACCAAGGCATCTAACAAGCAAGCCACGTCTACATGTGTCCCTACAGGGACGTAAAAATCTTGCCCACTCTGATGTACTCTTGCAAACACTATATGATTCAAGCATACATTTTAGCAAAAATCCGCCCGGAGATGACTTATTTTTATACTAGATTAAGTCGTGACTATAAAAAGTTGTAAAAAACGCCATTAAAGAATATGAAGAACGAAAACAATACAAGCTGCTCCTAGAAGCGCAACAACGACCTCATAAGTGGCTGCAGACAGACAGGCGCGTTACTGCGTGTCCTATCCCACATGATATACTAAATGCTCATTTCCGGCAAATGTTTGCCAGTGCCATTACCGTTCCGAGCTGCGCTCCTGTGATAATGTCAGTGTGGGACGAGCGCGTCACTGACGCCCGTCAAGCCCTGTCGCGGCCTTTTAGCAATTCTGAAGTTATCGACTCAATAATGAAAGCACCGTCCGGGAAGGCCCCGGGGCTCGATTTGGTCACAAATGAGCATCTCAAGCAAGCGATTCACCTTGCGCCTTGTTTTACCAGACTTTTTAACGAGGTGATGAAAACGGTCCAACTACCCTCGGAATGGAAAACCAGTCTTCTTAGCATTATCCCTAAAGGAAAAGGAGATCCGCTAGCACCGTCGTCTTACCGAGGTATCGCAAAGAAGAGCGCAATCTACAAACTTCTGTCGGCTATCCTAGCCCGTAGATTAGAACATTTTCTTGAGATTAACAGAAAGCTGCCGGAGCAACAACATGGCTTCAGAAGGGGCCGGTCAACCATGACAGCATGTGCTGTACTTCTAAATTCGATACAACGGGCACTTCGAACTAAGGGGGCTTATCTATTTGCTGTATTTGTAGATTTTAAAGCGGCCTTTGATACGGCCGCACGAACAATTATACTTGACAAGCTGGCTTTTTGCGGGATCTCATTGAATATATTGGAGCTTATTAAAGGTATTTTACAGGAAGGACAAGTTATTATAGATGACGGAGGCGCTAAGCACATGGCGATCTTACAGACCACTGGTGTTGCCCAAGGTGATAATCTTAGCCCCCTGCTGTTTTCGGTGCTGGTGAGTGACCTTCCTGAAGAGATACGGAGTCGGCACTCGCAGGTAGACGTCCTTATGTATGCAGACGACTTGGTGCTATATTCTCGCAGTCGATTCCATTTGCAACAATCCCTTGCGACCTTGCAGCATTACGTTTATCGAAACCAGTTGGTAATAAATTTAGATAAAACAAAGGCAATGAAGTTTAGACGCGGAGGGAAATTGGCTGGAATCGACGAACTACGGTTAGGTTCAAAATCTATAGAATTTGTCTCGCACTTCTCATACCTAGGGGTTATGTTCTCGTCTCGAGATACGAACTTCTCGAGGCACATTGATGAACGAATTCGGAAAGGACTACAGTCCTTTCATAGCATCCGAGGCCCTCATAAACTATCAATGGACGTTGCCGTTCATCTCTTTAACCTGAAGATTGCGCCTACTGCTTCTTACGGTATACAGGTGATATGGCCGCATCTGACGAATTTAAACTTTAAGGCGCTTGACCAAATCAAGGCCGCTTTTCTAAAAAAGGCGCTAAGAGTCCACCGCACTAGTCTCAACAGATTAGTCTATTTACTGGCGTCGACTCCGCTATTTGTTGAGAATTTACAAAAAATCCACATGTTACCGAAAACGGCAGCTTTCAACGAGTACATGTCTGAATGGGAGAATAAGATGGCAGACATTGACCCGCTCTTTTATGAAACCCAGGCAATGACGTGTACTTCATGGAAGCGCTGCAACTATGAAAATAGACACCTAATTGCACGATTTGCTGTACATGGCTTCCACATGAAGATCTGTATTCGAGAGAAGTTCCATGAAATTTCCTCGTTATGCTTGTGCAAACTTTGCGGGAGACAGTGTGACTTATATCACCTTCAACGGATGCGATAGAACAGTTCCGTTGACTCGACTTTTAGAACCGTGATATATATGTATATGTGAATGTGTGCTTTCTCTGTACGCGCAATATTGTAAACCAACCATCGGTTAATAAAGCTATTATGTACATGTACTTAAGCGATTACGACAAACTAAAGTGCTGGAGCCGTGGCAGCCTATTAAATTTTACGCTAAGATAATAGTGAAACCTATTAAACAAAACCTAGGAAACAAGACTGCCAAAAGAACGAAGTCTTTTGCTTACGCGGTGCGATTTTCTTAAATAGTGAGTCATCTGCTTAGCGATAAGCAGTTATTCGCCTCACTGCTTCTCCATATAACTGCAAAACTGTAAGGATGAGGCGACGAAGAGATAGAACGGGTTCCGGATACCAACACTAAAAGGGAGGAATTTTCAACGGAGTGCATAGAATAACCTCCATTACCAGCGAAGCAAAACGAAAGTAGTTACGATGAATATGAATACAAAGATATTCAAATAAAAAAAAATAGCATCATGATGTATGAACAATTGCTAGTAGTGTGGCGTATCGTCAGGCTTTCGCTGCAATATATCGTCTAGAAAGGTTTTTGTTTTACAAGTTGGCTATAAAAGGGATCGAGCACGTGTCTGACTAGATCCTCGACATTTAATAGTAAGTGGGGTTGCAAACAGAGGATGCAATCTGTGTACAACGATTTTTTGGAAGAACCTGGAGGTGAATTGTATGCAACATTTATATATATATATATATATATATATATATAAATCATGAAAGAACAGCTTGGTGTTCCGCTAATTCCCCGCTTCTCTACGGCGTCACCGCCCCTGACCTAGACACCCTGACACCGCCATGTCTAACGAGCGTTCCCTTATCCGCCACCTGGGAACGCGATGTTAAAGCTTTTCACAATGTCCTCGTAAGTGACTCACTTTTATATGTACACCGTACCACTGTAGGTGAGTCGAGATAAAATTGTGGGAGACCTGCAAGTGGTCTAATGTAAGTGAGCTGCCTCTTCTGTACTGTTCTGCTTGCCGCCAGTCAACAGTGCGAATAGCTCTGGGATGTTGTGAAATAATGGGAAGTTATGCGAGCTCCGGAAAACTTCCGCCTCGAGAGCAGTATAAACCCGTGATTTCCTGGTGGGTTTGAAGCTGACATACGATCTGTATAGAGCTCCTTACTAGAGCGACAGTTTGCTTAAAAGGTGGTGTTACAGAGAACGCGGTCGTCGGCATACAAAGCGCCAACGTTCAGCTGACAACTTGTAATTGAGATAAAGTGATGAATGAGTCTAGAAAACGGAAGCGGTATTAAGGTATCTTCTTTCGCAAGTCGAATGGTTAGTCCCAGCCTCGAGTTTTTTCTGTAATATATCCGATGAAACGCTAAAAGTACTCCCGCTAGGCATTCCGACTGAAGCTAGGCGTTTTAGTACCAAACATATGATCCTGAGTCGAACGCAATCTTGAAATCTACGAAAAAGGCGTTTAACTTTTCCGAGATTGAAGGTATGTCATAGTCGTGAGAAGATCACTAGTGGTCAACATCATATTAATCGGCGCAGCAAAACATCCCTGGCCTAATTTATTATCTGGGGTTAGCTGTTATGATACGACACCTAGAAGGACGCAATTGTATTACACATTTGTCTACTATTGAACTCTTTATCGGACCAGTTACATACGAGAGCATATTAAAAAAACAGTCGAACTGTGCGGATGTGTCTGGTTGAGCTGTGTAGTAAATGCCGGAGGAACTAGTTTTACTACGGGGTTCCCGGTGTGTGATCTGTAGTAAAGTGAGACCTGCAACAGTTTTGCTGTGTACTGGTGTGTGTTTTTGCGAGTTTTTTTGCACAATTTTAGGCGTCTTGGTTTAAACTTAGTATTGAGGGTCCCAACGACGACGAATAGAGCATCAACTTTGCCCTTGCCTATACACCCTTGCCAACAAAGATACTGTACTTAATAGTCCTTTCAGATACCAGTTAGGGTCGGGTCTGTTAAAGATAAACGGAGCTCATTGTTTAATTGCTTCTCGATCGCTAGGCTAACTCACGTGGGGCCGCCGTATTGGTTCCGGTTGCGGCTACTAGGGGCGGCCACTGCTAATTGGCAACGGTAGTTAGCGAGGAATGCAGAGGGAACCGGCATAGAGGAAAGGAAAGCGGTCTTAAAGACAAGAGTGTGAGAGGAGGCGATCATTCGGAAGCTCAGCAACGGAGCGAAAAAGGGTGAACCAGCCAGGAAGCAGCTAAAGAGGTAGCTGGGGATAAGGAGGCTGTGAGGGAAAGGTAGCTTCAGAAAACCTTTAAGACGATGCGCCAGCACCCATAAGAGGTGGCCAAAGCGGAAACTCGATACACATATTCTATTGTAGAAGTTGAGATAGACAATGGTTGTACATGGCTGGGAGTCACGGTGGCAGATAAATACCAAATCACCAATATACTTTCCACGACATGCGGGAAAGCTGCTCCCTAATACTATCGTGAGCGCCACTACCCTCCTAATAGGTGAAACGAAGCAACTGCAGCTGCCCGCAAATCTTGCATAAGGTTTAACAGCAATTATACAAGAAGAAGCAGCTGGTTAGCGGAAAAAAATAGAGAAACAAGAACTGAATCATAATTGACGGAGTACAAGACTGCTCAATTGAGACACCGAGAACTCATTGCCAAAAAGTAAAGCTTGGGCATAGAAAGAGCTTATAGACACGGTGGAGAGCGATACGTAGGGCCTGCCGTACCCACTGGCTATGGCCAGACTCCAGAGGCCTCCCCCGAAGTGTTGCGGGAGACTGACCCCGGTCTATTTCCAGCACAGCCGCGGAGAGGAAACGAGAAGCTCTCTGTTGTCTCTATCGACATCCCAGAGGTAACGTCGAAAAAGGCCGAACAAGCTCGGCAATGGCTAGCAAACGGAAAAACGCCCGGGCTAGATGGAGTTCCCCAGAGGTAGCAAGGTAATGCACCTAACAGGCAGAAAATGGACGACCGGCGTTTACTTCGTGATAGCAAGCCACCTGATAAAAACAAGAACGAATGTAAATTACCTCGCAGTGTTGCTAGATACGGGACTGACCGGCACCGATTGGCACACGCAAGCAACGTGGCGGAAAATGTCCTGGATTATGCCTAGGGTCGGTGTGGTGGCAAAGCTAAAGGAAAGACCTTGGTGGCCGAATCGGAAGAACCCAACGAACGCTGGCAATTAGGATAAACCAGGCGTATCGGACGGTCTTGACTCGTCCTACCCAAAAGTCTGCCATGGAACCTCCTAGCGGTTGAAATAAGTAAAATGTATCTAAGTGAAAATCTAATTCTCACCAGGGTCAGGAGTATCACAATATCGGCCTGACACGAGAAATGGCGCATGTAAGACCTGGCGTGAGCACAGAAAACTAGACTAAAAGTCGGATACCGAAATTTAGGGTGTAGTACGACTGCCGACAAAGGAAAATTTTATTGGACGACTCTGGACATGATCGGGCATGGCCAAGTTCAGAGATGCAAGTCAAGAATAAAGAAGGCCGTTAACGAAACATGCCTACTGTGTGACTCCAGAGAGGCAGATGCTGTGGAGCATACCGTTCTGCAGTGTGATGTTCTCAGGAAACCGAGGGATGAAGGACTAACCGCTGTGAGGGCTGACTCAACAGAAAGGTGTTCATCTATATGATAACTTCGGTGGAGGCATGGAGAAAGGCGATGAACTTATAGAGACGCCTATCCCATAGCTTCGAAGTAATACCAAAGTAGCACGGAGCTTGGGAAGGTAGGGAGAGATGCCGGGATTAGTGGGTTTGTGAGTCCCACATAAGTCACTCAGGCCGGTCGTGACGAATCATGCCTTCCCAAAACTATCTATAAAAAAACAGGTACGCACAGGCCAAGTTCTGCGCAATCGGTAACGTTTGGCTTAAAGAAGTGGAAACGAGATTTGGCAGTTTTTAAGGAGCTTAAAATAGAAGAGTATCAAATTTGCATAAAGTTAAATTATTATTAGAAAATAAAACCCAGATATTATTTTCTAAAGAGAAGGAAATGTTATCAACTACTCATAAGAATTAAACAGTAACCTGAAACACTGTGTATACGTAGTACTGTTGATTTCGCGACGCACGTAAATAGACTAGACACGGCCCCTGTTCGAGAATGCCACCGACGTCAATAACAGAAAAAAACAATAAAACACGTCGTGCTATTGTATCGGAAATGAATAAATTAAACATGTATGAAGTAGCAGAAAATGACCGTGGCGGAAAACTCCCTGTAGAGTCACGGAACGGAAAATCAAGTTTTACTTCCCGAACCTATTATTATTATTCTCACATTATATATATATATATATATATATAAATGTTTTTCTTTTTTTTGTATATTACGATACGTATGCGGGACACATTACCGAAGATTAGCTACGCTATTGGGCCTGGCGGATAAGACGCGTGTATTGTGACTGTCACGTGTCCGCTTTGTCTAGGCTAGGCCGAGACCACTTCAGAAGTGTGAGTGTACCCCAAACGGAGGCCGCGTTTCCACGTTGTATGTCAAGATCCAGGCGTTGTCCTTACAAAAAGACGACGATCTGCTGACACCGGTTGACATCTTTTACATAGTGCCGACATTGCGGATCAGCTGTCTGGCCCGAACACCAGGAGCACCCAAGGTCTCAAACGGGAGAGGCGAAACTTTTTGAGGATACCTTATTGATGAGTATTTTCTCAGCTTGTTGGTCTCCGCAAGGTGGGCTGCACAAACAGCTTTGGATGCGCCGCCACCGACCATAGAAGGTGCTAGGGAGTCTTGTTACGGTTGCATCCCAAACAAGGGCTTTGCCTCGCTCAAATGGTGTAAATGTCATCCCATCTGGACGTCTGCCGTCTTCCGTACAGAGGCCCGGGATTTCAAGGATGCACGGACGACCGCATGACCTAAGAGCTCTGCTGAAGGTCTCAATGATAGCGGCATGTCTAGGGCGTCATTCTGCATTGATAATACATGATAGGCCGTGATGCCGCAGTTAGTCGACGGGGTTACTACATTGACACCGATGAAGGCTACTAGTTCTGTTCCTAGTCGTAGGCCTACTGCTATGCAGATCATCTCGTCATCAAGAAGGGTACCTATAAGTACACTGGGCGCACAAGCGCGTGTAACCAGGCGCTTGAATCCTTAGCGGACACGGCATTTAAACGAGATCTGATCGTGTCGTCGGAAGCTTCATTAGAAAGACGTCGTTGTACCTCAGCGTGCAAAGGGGCACCCCAGGCACGTTGGGATAGTACGTTGTCAGGCCTGCTTCCATACCGGGCCTCAAGATTTTGGATTAAGCTGAACTAAGCGGCTTCTAAACTGGCCGATTCCTATTGTATCCGATTTTTATACGTTTTTTACATCCTGTATTTACCGAGCAAGATGGCTTAGTGCCAAAAGCCTTCGGTTTGCATTCGGAAGGCCTGGGTTCGAGACCTAGATCAGCCACTCCTAAATTGGTTTTCATGGTTTCTAATTTAAACAAGGCGAATGCTGGACTGGAAGAGATAGCGCATTATCATCCAACCCTCCCCCATTATCTAAAAGCGAGATTGCCCTGTTTTCTGCGCTTTGCATTAGTTATCGAAAATGCAATTGCATATTAGACACCAATGCACTGGCTATAAACGCATTTTAAGCGGGATTGAGTAAGAGAAACACATACATTTTCCGTCCAAAATATAGGCAGGATAATGTTCGGCACCGGCTCGGTTGGCAAAGGTATTAGCCTCATATTAACTTGAATCCTTATTCGCATGTCAACTGTCAAACCGGTTCTCTGAAACGACAAATGACTAATTATTTAGCCTATACTGTCATTGTAACAGTGTGGTCAGTTTAGTGGTCAGTTATATTGGTGAGAAAGAGCAGCTAGTCATATATCATATGGCCTTTGATTTATCAATTAGTTTTAATCATCATACAAAATGTATTAATTATTAACACTTTCACCTCAAGTGCTGTTTGCCAATTGTGCCGAGACCTAATTCTAATTTATTTTAGAAGACAATGTCTTGACAAATCGTTGACAAATTACAACAAACACAAATTACTCTAAAGCCAATTTAATAATACCGACTGTTACTCTGCTTTGGGGTGGATACAATGCAAATACATTTGCATCGTATATATGCAAATACTATATGTCCCAGCAAATTTGTTTCAGCAAAAAGTGGCTCCAGGTGCATTACTTGCTCTTAACCAAGAAATAAAACGCAGCGTTGGTACACGAAGGTGGAAGTTTTCCTTGACATTCCATGACATAGCTTACATTTATAAGTGACGTCGCCGATGAGACACAGCGCGTTAGGAATACAAGATATATAGAAAGCGGGTCGGATCCTGTTTAAAATATTTCTCAACTTAATTTTTACTTTTGCATCCTTTAACAGTAGCCCACTACAGACCCGCGATATGTTTTACTCGATTGTCAGGTCAGTAAAACTCTTCACGACGACAGCAACATTGATATACGCGCAGATATTCTGCACAGTAAGCAAAATGGCATAATTTGTGGAATACAACCTAGGTTCGGCCCACGCCTACGAAGTAAGAACATAGGTAGCACAGAAGGTGGTAAAGGCGAAGCAGAAATCCAGCTCAGGACATAATATTAAACAAATCAGTACGTATAATCTATCGTTTATACATTTGCAATAAGTAGCCGTACAGAATTTCAGGCAATTCAGAAGCAAATAAAAATTCTTACGGCGCTTTCTTACGCGCTTTTAACTACAAAAACCACTTTGCTTCTGCGCCTCTTCAAGACCCTGGATTGTATCGGCCACTCGTCTCGACGTTCAATTTGGGCTTTTCGGTGTTGATCTGCTCGTGTCTGTCTGTTTAAGCGTCAGCTGATCAGACTCTTGCCTAAGCGAATTTCTTTGAGCGATGCTCATAGGGAATAAATGACAAAGCGTTAAACCACTGAGAGTCAGCAGCCATGCTGCCAAAAAGGACTGTTCGGGAAACCCTAGATGTTTCAGCCGGCCCTCAGTGTATTGAGGATATGCCTCACGGAGGATTCAAAGTCCATAGGAAACGGAAAATATATACTTCATAAAAATGTGATTAGATTCAAAAGGCATCTGGGACAGTGAAAAGAACTCGTCCCTAACATTCTCGTCCTTCCGCGGAACAAATGTGAAAGAACGGTTTTCGTCGTTACAGAAAAGATTATACCCGGCTTTTATCGGCACTAATCTACTACATATCAGCAGCGCTTTCGAAAAGGCATTCTCGTGCGCTCTCCTTATTGGCCTTTATGTGATACCTGTCTTTTACAGCGCCTCGCGTATTGCCTTTCGCAAGAAAGGATGGTGGTGTTAAGACCCATTCCAACCGGCCTTACATACTTCACTTCGCCATTTAATTGGAACGTCATCATCAGAAAGAGCATACCGGACGTCGCCGGATTAGTCTCTTTGCATCAACTTAGCTGCAGAATTAGGGGAGGTGCGGAAACGGCTGTTTGCTGACCATAACGGTAGTGTTACAGGCAAGGTGATCGTTAATCTAGACTTCGAACAGAGCGGCCAAAAAAATGGGCCATTTCCTTGCCACAATCTATAACGATGCTGGCCAATGCGCTAGTATGACACGTACTTTCCACGGGCAAGCATGGTCTTACTTGCAGAAGAGGCGCCAATGGGTTCTCAAGACACTCAGCCCTGGGCGACGTAATACACCGGGCAACGCACTAAAGCTGGACTGTCAGAAAACAGCTAATTGTAATCGGATAGCCTAATTCTAGTTCCATGGAGTAAAAGCTGTTGCCTTGCATACGATGTCACTGTGTCTTGTATCGTATGCTCTTCATACCAATCAGAGAGTTAAAATAGCCACCTGTTTTGCATAAGACCACAAGCTGGCAAAATGTTGGGTAGAAAAAACGTTACTGTTCAACTGGTCGTAAGACATTGAGCCTAATAGGTAAAATCACAAAGGGTTTTCTGGCCGGGGTGAACACCAGAATCGCTAAGGCAACGGGTGAGAGGACGACAAGACGTGTTCTACTATAGAAGATACAAGTAGAAATTTAATGCTGAAAGTCTGCGTCAATTAATGATTGATTTAATGGCCAGGAACTCGCCTTTCTGCCAAAGCCGAGTCGAGCTGGCGTTGGAAACTTATTTGTACCCTAATGACAACTAAAAGAAGGTATATTTAAAATGATATGACATTACTTACAGCATGGACATCAAGGTAGAAGCGGTGTTTTTTTTCATTAGGACGTAGGCCGCTAACGTTGACTAACAACGCAGGATCCGCGTAAAGGAAATGAGGCCGGCTAAGCACAACTGGAATAGAATAAACCCTCGACTTCCTACTAGTACTGCCGTAGCTGTTCCACTTGCTTGCGTCGAACGTTCCCTTTATGTGCGTCGGTGTTGGGCAAAAACAGCTGTACAGAAATAAAATGTAAAGCATTATGTAGCAACTAACATTTTCCACTTTGCAAAAGAGATCCCCTAAACAAATATTTCATAAAGAACTGCTTACAAAGAACACTATTAAAACTAACCCAAACGCTAAAATGTTTTATATATGACTTAAGCGGTGTTATTCTTTGTTGGCCTCGTTTTTCTAGCTAAGCAAAAGGTTTTGTCAACGGCTATGTTTATAAATAAAATCTCCTACGTAGCGGGAAAAATCTCTTAGATTCTCATGAAACGCGAAGGGATACCAGCCAATCCGTTTACTAAGCGCGTTAGCCAAAGGATATGAAGCAATTTTCCAAGAAAGGATTAGACTGTTTGCGGAGGAGGCGCAATTTGGCTTCGGTAAACATAAATCGGCCCTAACGGCATTATACAAGATCCCCAGTTGAGCCGAACAGGTTCGTTGATCCACCATCTGTTCAAGATAGCTAATCATGGTCACCACCCATGGATGTAAAGAACACTTTTAACAGCCTACCATGGAAGACCACCTTGGACACGTTACTTTGTAAAACGTTCCGCCATATCTAGTGAATGTCCCTTTTAGATATCTTAAGGAGTGCCAAAGGAATACACAACAAACCAGAGCTTTGCACTCAACTGCGGAATGGATGAAGACCGCAGGACTGGCACTTAGAAGTGAGATCATTCTCTACACTGGCAAGAAGAGAGTTCCACCATTGCACATACAGGTCCGCAGGACAAACAATCAAGTTCGTGCAAGAAGCCCTGGGATCACGCTAAACATGTCCATGATCGGTTCAGAACCCCCCGCAAAATGGCATAATTTGTGGAATACATCCTAGGTTCGACCCGCGCCTAGGAAGAAAAAGCATAAATAGCACAGAAGGTGCTAAAGACGAAGCATAGAATGTGTAAGGAGAAGCAATTTTTTTTATGCCGACGCGGCTAAAGAAAACCAACTGAATTAAACAGGTTTGCAAGGGATGGGACAAAGTGCCCTTGACAGGTGGGAAAACCTGTGAGTGGTCCGATAGGGCACTCACTATATCCCCTGATGACCCATAGCACCGTTTCATGGAGATCTAGGCCATTAGAGAGTAAAGTTTAAGGGAGGAGGTGCGTTTAGTGGGTATGAGTTTCATTGGAGTAACATCCGTGAAGGTCGAGTCCCACATAGCTCAAGATGGAAAGTAATTTTTCCTAGTCGCAGCGGTAGTGCGAAACTACATTTAATTGTCCTTTGCAAAAAATATACTTAAATACCATACTTATCAATTTCGCGGTTTCCTGTTTCATTGAAAAGGTCATTGCCTCCGCCAAAGCGAGCGATTAATTCGCCGTCAATAGCGTATTGTTTTTGTAGATATAGAGGCCACGGTTTAGCAATTTCCGGGAAGAAAATCTTCACGCTTCTCGGTGGTTTTTGGAACGCTGGGAAAAGGTCGCCGTCTGCAAAAAAAAGTGTTACCGATCGTAAAGCGTCAATATAAGCCTAAAATTTACCTTGTCACATGCCCGGCCACTATAGAGAAGGTCCGCATGTTAGCGGTATTTCTGGATATTCACCTATACATATATATATATATATATATATATATATATATATATATCATACATTTTTTTACAGAACGTTTAGTAGTAACAGTACATATTGTAAAAAAAAACTAGAATGTAGAACTGACAATGCAATAGCAGTCAGTGGGGGCTGAGGATCAGTCTTAAAATGTTTTTCATCAATTCATATTACATTTTGTCTAAGTAATATGAATTGATGAAATCTACAATTGTCAACGAGTGGGGCATTTAGCAGACAGGTGCACTTTTCGCAAGGCCTGCAAGAAATGTGGAGGTTCTGATCATCTGGCGTCCAGTTGCACCAAACAATTGAGATGTGTCAACTGTGGTGGCCCCCACGCGGCCGGATCGCCTTCTTGTCCGCGTGTGGCTTATCTCCGTGAGCGTAACAGGATCATCATGGAGGCGAGAGTTCTTCAGCAAGTTAAGACAACGCACCCGAGTGCATCGATCACCGAGGGACCTGATGTCAAAGCCACAGTCGCAGAAGACGCACAAACTAACTGTTCCAACAGCAGCAAAGCTTCCTACGCTGCAGTTCTCAGGGGCATATCTACCACGCAAGAAAGCACCTCGCCTCAGCTGCTTCTTCCTAATCCGCGACCATTACCAAAGCCCAAACAAAAGCGAGCCAAGGCATACATGAGTCGCCAAGTTCGGCCGCGACGCGCTTCTAAATTTATTACGAAGAGAAACATCCATACCAAGACGTCGCGCAGAGATGTCGCAGGCGCCTTAACAGACGTCGCTCGGATGTTAGAGGGCATCAGTCCTGATTTGGCAGCAACCTTAAAGACGATTGCAGAGGCCCTAAAACCTCTCTTGGCCCTCCTTCCTCTCGCAGAGAAGCTCAAATCTCTTACATCCTAATGCCAGATAACGAAAACTCAAACGATACTTTTGTTGTTGGTGACCCCAACAGGGCTACATGTCCTGTGTGTAGAACTGTCTTCACGAGAAGGGGTCTTGCCAGACATATATCGGTCAGGCACGCCGACGCCGTCAACAGGCCGTCCACATCCCACCAAGCTGTGGCAGAAGAATTTGATGTTAACACACTACTAACCGACATACGGGCAAACATGCGTCATGCCAAACTGTTACGCATTTTACCTAAATCTGTGCGGCCTACTGTTGCGGAGGAGCTCACTAAGGTCTTCCTAAACGTCGCCAAGGACAACGAACTCTTCGCCTGGTACTCTTTGTTCTCCTTCGTTCCGGTCGTGTTGAGACTTCCTCGGGCCAGGAAAGACGCTCAATCCCTGTCTGTCCTGGTCAGGAAGAACCTACGCGACTTTACATCGGGACTAAGGCTCAAAGATCTGACGCACGAGGAATCAGGACGCAAAGTTATGGCCCACCGCGATGACGACCTTCCCAGACGAGTGAGGGTCAAGCTGTCAGAAGGCGATATTTCCGGTGCTGCCAGATTGGTGAGCTCCCAGGATACGCTAGCGTCAGACAACGAAAATACGGAAGCTCTCCGCTCTAAACATCCAGACGCGCCATTGGATCTCTCCATGCCCTTACCCCCGGCAGTCACACTGCCTTCCTCAACCTCACGTGAAGAGATACTGAGTGCAATGAAGACTTTTAGCCGAAGTTCAGCTGCCGGCCTAGACTTCATAAGACCTCGTCTGTTGCAGGACTTGTTGTCTGGTGCGCTGGGGAGCACGGCCAGTCGACTACCGGACGCCATTGCTAAAGTGGTTGATGTGCTCAGATGGGGCTCGCCCCCGTCTTCTCTTTTACCACTCATCTTTGGGGCAAGAATGTTTGCACTAAAAAAAAAGATGGCTCATTACGTCCGATCGCTTGTTCTTCAGTCGTTCCGCCGACTGGCGGCCAAAATCGACTGCTACGATAATAAGGTAGCTATTTTAGCAACCCTTGGTCAACACCAGCTAGGATTCGCTACCCCCGGGGTACAGAGGTAGTGGTCCACTGTGCCCGTGCATTTTTGCAGTCGCGCAAAATGCCAACGGTAATGGTCAAATTGGACTTCCGAAACGCCTTCAATAGCGTCCGGAGAGACCATTTGCTTTGAGCCGTCAAGTCGTGGGCACCATTACTGTTTCACCAGACGAACCTGGCCTATGGTTCAGGACCATCCCACCTAGTAATGCCCCAGAGCATTATGCCCTCGCAGACAGGTCTTCAGCAGGGTGATCTCCTGGGTCCCCCACTTTTTTGTTTGTGTATCAAGGAACTGGTGGATTCACTGCAGTCCCCCCTTAATGCCTGGTACTTGGATGACGGGATTCTGGGCGGGGACCTCCCGACCGTACTTGACGATATCCGGAAAGTTAATGATTTTAGTGCAATTAGCGGGCTGACACTGAACCCGGTCAAATGTGAAGTAGATGTCACAGCTCCCAAAGAATTTGAGCCATTAGATTTAAGTAACCTTTTTTAACTTGCTCCCGGGCTGTCGCGTAGTGGACAAGGTTAACCTGGAGCTGCTAGGTGTCCCCTTATTGCCGGACGGCATTGCAAAAGCATTAGACAGTCAAAAAGATAAACTCGACTTCGCCACAGGCAGACTACCCCAATTGGGCGCCCACTGCGGTCTATTCCTTCTTAGATCTTGTTTTTCAGCCACGAGGTTAACACACCTTCTTAGAGGTTCCAACCTGTTTTTATCACCAGAGCTTTTACAACCATTTAATGGACTTAGTTTAGATATTTTAGAGATCATACTGAATCTTAAGCTGACTGATGCGGCAAGGGAACAAGTAATGCTCCCGGTTTCTTTAGGCGGTCTAGGTATGCCGGACGCGGTCATGATGGCAGGACCCGCCATCGTAGCGTCATTGCACCCAGACGGCGGACAGGGTTAAAACTTTATTGGACAGTGACGGGTGATATGCCTATAACGTTGAACTTAAAAAGCTGACCGAAGAATTGTCGCTGCTATTTGATTCTCCTCCGGAGGATAGGGCTAACCAGGGTAGTTGGACAGCCCCCTTACTATGAAAAGCGACCTAGCAGGCCTGATTAATAAAGCACCTTCTGTTGCTGATAGAGCCAGGCTACGAGCTGTTAGTAGTCAAGGGGCTGGGGCTTGGTTACAGGCCCTACCCTGATCATCCTGGCTGCTGAGAGAATAAAACCTGGCAAGGCTCCTGGCGAAGATGGGGTACCACCGGCGGCCACCAGGGGTGCTCCTAAAGGAATTCCCTGACATGGTCGCCGAGGTGTTCACGGGGCTGATTCAGAGAGGGAGCCTTCCCGACGTCGTGGAAACGCGCCGAGGTGGTGTTGCTGCCGAAAGGCAATGGGTCGTTCCGGCCCATCTGCTTACTAGGCACACTCGCGAAGGCCTTTGAAGCGGTGATCGAGGCACGGCTACGGCGGCACGCCGAGGAATTTGGACTCCTGTCGGATGGGCAGTTTGGCTTCCGGAAAAACCGGTCTGTCCTCTCTCCTATCCACAGGGTCCTGTCCAAGGCGGAAACCCTCCGGAAAGCAACGCGTAAAACCCGGGAACTGTATCTGGTCATACTACTCGACTTACGTAACGCGTTCAACTCCCTTCCATGGAAGGTGATTCTGCGAACGCTGAGAGCCAGGAGAGTCCCCCACAGTACTTGACCAGGATGATCTCGGACTA
>QVRM01005423.1:15000-42968 GCA_003439945.1 Dermanyssus gallinae | reverse complement strand
CTAATGTATTTGTTGTTGTTGTTGCTAACGTATTTGTTGTTATTGTTAACGTATTTGTTGTTGTTATTATTGCTAATGTATTTGTTGTCGTGGCGTTGTTGTGAGGCTGTGAACTTGACTGCCACCCGGATCGGGTGGTCGGGATGATGTTCACGCGCATATTCCCACTCCGCTGAGGCACGATAGATCGCCAAATTACCGGCCGGTTGTAAGTACAAGAACGCCTATCATGGGGTCATCCATTCCTACGGGTGAACGCGGGGGGGAGGGAGGGGGGGGGGAAGACGGCGTCATCTACCGTGATGGATGACGATGAATGAAGACAGCTGTTCGCTGTCTCAACAGCCCCACACTTGTATTCTGATGAAACAAAAAACAGCAGCGTTTTTCGGACTGCTTGTGCTACCCGTTAGCAAGCAACACTTGATATTATAGTGTTGTTGTCGTCGTCGTTGCTCTAGCCTCGTAAAAATGCCTTCACAGAAGAACAGATAATAAGGTGGTAGAATAATTTGCCTTACGACGATAGAACAATCAATCAATAGAACGCAGCTATGGTTAGTACAAAGTTAGTAGGAAGCTATGGTTAGGAACGCTGTTGCTGCTGCTATGATTAGTGGCCGCAAGATTGGGACGATGAGCCTGGATGGCTTGATGAGCGAGAAAGCTTCATCCTCGCTGAGGGTATATGCTGCGAACTGAGTCGAACTGAGTTGTTGGCTGACTGACGACTGCATCGCATCGATTGTGCAAAACGCTTCTCTCGGTCATGGTAAACTCGGGTCGGTCGGCAGGTGTCCGGACGGGATCGTCGGAATACGACAGACAAAACAGAGGCAGAAAACGGAGCGCGAGCACCAACCAGATCGAGGTGTGCGGGCGTGGAATGGACGACCCCTCAATGGCAGACGCAGCCACGCCGCAGAGTCTGCGGAGTTCAGAGTCGGAGCAGCGGCTACGGCCGAGTTGATGAAGCCTTGACGATGTTTCCACGACGAACGAACGAACGAACAGTGGAGAAGTCAGGTTGCTGGCTGTAGAGAGACCGTGCTCATTAGGTCGCGCAGCTAAGCCTCGTCGACTAGGCCTTCTAACTCAACCCTGTATCCGGCCGACATAGGCCGAATGATCTGCACGACAACATTTTCTTCTTCTTCTTCTTCTTCTGCTTCTTTTTCTTATTCTTGTTCTTGATCATCTGATTGTACTTGTTCGACGACGGACCGCTCGTTGAGGTAGTCTGAGAGCGTGAGCCTCACCAAACGAAGTCGGCGAGCCCGTGAGCGAGACCAGTCAAGTAGCAGCCAGCGCGCGGAGCTTCAGGGGTGATAGAGACTGAGGTGAGTGCGAGGGAGGACGGCAAGAGAGAACCACAGCCTGATGCAGTGATTCAGGCCGTGTCCGTCGAGGACAAGCGGCGGCGGCGGCGGCGACGACGAACACGACAACAACAACAAGTCGCTCGGCAATTCTGGCGCGCCTGACGCTTTGAACTTGACTGGCTCTGATCGCGCGCGCGAGAAAAAACCAAAGCGAGAGAAGAAGTTGTTGTTGTTGTTGTTGCTGCTGCTGCTGCTGACGCTGTCGTTGGTCTTGATGTTGCTACGATGACTACTAGTCAGTCGCGCAGCTCCCCCTTTATTCTCCTCTCCTCCAATCGGGTCGGATCTCACCGCCAGACGGCATATGGCGAGTCCGTGACTTGCTAGGCCGCGATAGGCGTAGAGCAAACAAACGCGGCTCCGCGCACCATGCTCATACACAGATCGACACATCCACAGACTCAGTTTGTGTGTATCATCTTCTTATATATATATATATATATATATATACATTCAGCCACTTATAGACGCACATCGACACTACTACAACCGCGGCGACGACACCGACTACTACAGCTTCTTGTACTTACTAGTGAGTACGGGTGCGTCTGTCCGCCATCCATTCTGGTAAACAACGACGACGACGACGACAACAATGAGCTTCGGCGGCCGTTAGACCCCGAGAGGTGCCCCCCCCCCCCCGAACCGCTAAGCAGGAGAACGAATTCTGCCCCTGCGGCACGAATCCTCACCTTCCTTCACCTCCTCGGTGTCTATGATTGCGACAATGAGGGGTTTCGTCTTATTCTTCTTCTGCATCTTCCCTCTCTTCTTCTTCTTCTAATTCATCTTCTGCGCAGGCTTCGAGTCGGCTTCAGTCCTCGACGTGGTGGCGGCCGTTGGCTGGCTGGCCGGTGAGGTGAGTCGCCCGCGAGTCCCCGGAACGCGTCCGAGGCTGACAAAGTCCACTGCCACAGCCAGAACCGCTGCCAGTTCGGACATTCGGGGGGTTTCGCCCCAGAAGCGACACGAAGAAAAAGAAAACGTCTAAGACGAAGATAACAATAACAACAACCACAGCAACAACGACAACAAGCCCTCAGCCCTCGAGCACCAGCGACAACCCAACTCGCAGAAGCAATGGCGCATTTCTTGCAGCAAGTAAATAATAGGGATCGAAAGCGACTACTGGCGACTACTGTATGTATTGCTACTATATGACCTACTACGTTGGTTATGAAGATTGGCCGATCAGTTGAGGTGGAACAGCTATAGAGCACAGCTACGGTTGGGTAGGCAATGGTTAGAACCTGGAGACCAGCATCGACAACAGCTATAGCAACAACAACAACATCATTATTATCAACATCATCATCATCAACAACAGGCACCCACTCGGCCGTTTGCCCGGCCGTTAGCACAGGCATTCGGGATCATCGCAGCTAGCTACCCCACAGCCCCCCGGATGAAAGTGTACACATGTATGTACACCTGAGCCCAATGCGTTTGCGCTCAACCTCAACCCCACACCAGCAACGCCTGTTTGCCTGCCCGCCTCACTGCCTGTCTGTATGTCTGTATGTCTGTCTACTACAACAATCAGGAGAAGAACTAAAACTCGGTTACCCCCGAACGACGAAGCAACTGAACAACGGGTTAAAGCCACCTACTTCGGTAACACCACTTCGGTAACAACGGTCGATTGCGACGACTGTTATGACCGTTAGTGTTGTACGTATACTATGTGCGTTGAACGTGTGAACGCGCCTGAGTGTTTGATGATGCCTGACGAACAAAAATGTCCTGATAACATATATATATATATATATATATACATACATATACGATTTAAAAATCGACAAACACGTTGCACGCGTGATACGTAATTGATTACATGAACGCTATAACACGTAGTCATGACCGAAATGTGGCGCCCTTTTATATAAGTTTGGCGCGTTTTAAACGGAATATGATGATTCACAACCTGTATGGATATAGACGCATTATAACTACGTTGAGTAAAGCGGTGTGTGTGTGTGTGTTTGCAACAAAGTCAATCACCAACATGGCCAACCATGCCATGCTCTTAACAACCAAAACTATATATATATATATATATATATACATATGTTGAGGCTCTATTGCAAGCGTGCAAAATTCGTTAAGGCCCTACTCCCCTAACGACCTTTGCCTTTTTCATAGAACGGGTCGTCGCCTTGTTGTTGTTTAGCACTCTGTTCCTCGTCGCGGACTAGTTGCCTATAGCCCGCTCAGCAGGAGAGCCAACTCCAGCCACTCGTAATGGCCGGCTCGGCTTCATTCATTCATTCAATCGACGACAACTTCTCTTACCTGTCTTCCGCTGCTCGCGGAGTTGCCTACCTGCTGCAACTAACTGCTCGGCTGTGGACGCCGTGACCTTCGATTAAAGCACAGGTCTGGTCCTCTACCCAGTGTGAGCGCGAATTCGGCCTGTAAGTACATTTGAGCCGTTGCGAAGGTTGGCGCGGGCACTTGAACGCCCAACCCCGCTGCTGATACATACAGAGCGCCTATGTCGATCGGTTGGTCGGTCGGTGGTGTTCGTTAAATAAACGAATCTATTTATTCATTCAAAGCTCGTGTTCTGTGCGCGCGGTATTCACGTTCTCGCGCAGACATTCCCACACACTAGCGTCGAGTTTCATCGTTTCATCGAGCAGTGACTGGTTAGCTGGTTACTTAGTTAGGGAGTTAACTAGTGATGAAATTCGTCACAGTCGGCACATATATAGCAACGCGCATCATAGGCTTAATTATCACTTACTAATCAGTGATGACAGTGATCACACGATAGCCCAGATTGCCTGTATTTTTGGCGAGTTGTCCAACGTCGCCGTTTCTACCCGTCGAAGCAGGTCGTAGTCGATAGAATAGTGTGCAATACATCTTATCAACCATGCCATGCTCTTGCCGCGAGGAGGCAACCTCGAAAATCCGCGCTCTCCACAAGTAAAATCCGCGCGGATATTACTTGCTCCGTAATAGACCGGATGACGTCGTGCCGCCAGGATGGGGATTCCCGAGAGCGTGCAAGTCAGGAGATGCCCTAAACCCTACTACTGCTACAAGCTTCCACTTTACGATCATTACTATCGTGTTTCGAACTATTATGCTATATAGAATCTATAGGATATTGAATGAGAAAAAAACAGAAAAGGAGAGGCGGTCTCGAGACCGTCGATCAACGTTCGACGGCTCATGGTCGATGTCTTATATAGACGAGATGGAGAATCGCTTTGTTGTCGTTGATCAGTGAATTCATACTGTGTAATATTATATAATGAATAGACTAATAAATTGTGATACCTGCACATATACATTAAAAAAACCCTCAATTAAGATACCACCCGTACATATAAATAATAAATTCCTATCCTAAAAAATATGATTATTATTAGAATACTGAGAACATCACTGCCACAACGACTATTACTGACAGCACGACTACCGGCAACAAAAAGATAATAGAGCTACAGTGATAACAATATGATGGCGGTTGTGGTGGTGCTGGTAGTGGTGATGATAATGCTGCTGCTGCTGTTGCTGCTGCTGGTATACGAGCGAATCTGAATGCAACGAACGCAACAGGAACTTCTCGCTGGCTCGATCGCAAGCCGCAAGTTTGTCCGTCTCTCGTTTCTTTCCGTCCTCGCCAAGATGGACACAGAGAGAGATAGAGAAAGAGACTTGAGAGCAGAGCTGAGCAGAGTTGCTGAGCGTTGCGCGCGCTGGCGGCAGCAACAACAACAGCAGCAGCAAGAACAATAGCAACAACAACAGCGCAACAACAACCATAACCACCACGATGGACCCCATCGCCATTGCCCACCTATCACATCAACATCACCATCATTGTCGGCATGCCGACCTGGCGATTTTCGACCCGCAATTCAACAACAGACAGACGCAGCCGCCGCTGCAGCCGCCGCAATGCCTCCCTTCTCTAGCTGGTTGGCTGGTTGGTTGGATCCTCCGCGCGGCTCGCCTGACAGCGGGCGAACGAGTGAGCGAGCGAGCGAACGGATTCTCGTCGCCATCGCCTTTTCCTTTCTTTCATTCTTTCTCCCCTATTTCTGCCTACTTGCCAGGCCCGAAAGCAGGCTGTTTGTCTGTCTGTCTGTTGGTCGATTCTGTTTCTTTCTGTTTCGATTGCTCGACGCGTCCGCCGGATTGCTTGCTGGTCGCCATACGGCGGGCCGCCATACGCCAAACGACGACGTCGACGACAACGGTGGGCGACGACGATGGCGGCGACGATGGCCACGATGATGGCGGTGATGGCGACGATGGCCACGATGATGGCGACGATGGCCACGATGATGGCGACGATGGCCACGATGATAAGTAGTAGTTAACCAATGATTGGCTTACGAATATACATCATAGACATCGCATTTCCAGAGGTTGAGACAGCGGAATTCAGCTCTTTCACGCCGCTGAAGGTGGTGATATCGATGGCCACGATAATGGCGACGATGACGATGGCAACGATAATGATGGCGATGATGACAACGACGACGACGACGACGACGACGACGACGACGACGACGACGACGACGACCATACCCGATCGGACAGGCCGGCGCTAAAGGCTCTAAACGAATGTGAATCCCTCCCTGCTGCTGCAAGTAAGCAGCAGCAACAACCATCGAGTTGCGACGAGACCCACCGGCATCACTCAGGAGCCGGCAGCCGAAGCAGCGTCACCATTCGGCATTTGTCTGACACATCGACCATTGCTGCTACGGCTTCTACTACTACCACCACAGCATCTACTACTACTTCAACCATTGCTGCTAATGCTTCTACTACTACTGCTGCTTCTGCTACTACAACAGCTACTACGACTACTTCTACTAATGTTCCTACTATGAAGAATCTGTCAGTTGGCTGGCGCACACAGTCAAGCGGCTGCTGCTGCTGCGGCGGCGACGACAACGACGACGGCAAACGCCGGCAGGAGCAGAAGAAGCAGCGGCAGCATTGGCGGCGGCAGCGTCGACGACAGGCGGTACAATGCACCTTTCAAATTCAAACGAGTTTTTCGCGCGGTTTTTGAATGTTGGCGCGTCGAGCCGCGCCCGCTGATTGGCCGCTCAAATCGAGCGCCTCCTCGGAAAATGCGCGCTCTTTTTGAGGGTGCAGCGGACACGACGATGACGACGACGACGAAGCGGCGGCAGCAACGACAACGACGAACGACCAGCTCTAACGATGAATGGTGAATGAATAAGTAAGCAAACTAGCAAAAGCTATAGAGCTTATCGTTGCTGAAAGTGATCGTAGCCGTCGTGGTGAAGAGTTGCGTTGCGGTGCGCGTCAGAACCCCCGCTCACTGGTTTCAACAGCTTTCAGCGTCGTCAGCGCCAGCATTAGCAACAGCTACCACCAACGTCAGTCAACGGCCAAACTATAGAATCGAGTCATCGAATGGCCATGACACGTACAGAGAGAGAGAGACAGAGAGAGAGAGAGACGGAGAGAGATAGAGCAGAGCGAAACGAGAGAAAATGAGTCAGTTTCATTGTATGTCATATGGCAGCCGCCAGCTTCAGTCCGGGAAGGAACCACCAGTGCATTTGCACACAAGCCGAAGACGCAATTGATGATGGGTGCGCGTCGTGGTTCACGTCACGATGAAATGACCACGCGGGTTACATTCACATCAGTATGGACACACGCGCGCGTTGTTTCGAGACGTACGAGAATGATGGCAAAAGCACTGTTCGGTAGCATATATATACTGTATGCATGCGCGACATGACCCGGCATGACCGTCCCGATCTGCGTGCTTGGCCGGTACAACAACACTAGCAGAACCATGAAAAGCGGTAGAAATGTTGGCAGAAGCGTTGAACATAGAGTTGTCGTTGCTATTATTGTTGTTGTTGATAATGATACAGTTGTCGTTGCATGCGTTTTTTTGTTTGGTCGTCATGATGCCATGCTTTGACACCATCACCGCCACCGCCGCCTATTTTATCATCTGCCTGACGTACCACCTATCGGAATAGTTACTCCCTTAACTCAGTATTACAACTAGTAAGTTGATTACTATTACTGCTATTATATGGTACCCGATGGCGTGGTGGTGGCTTAAGTCTGCGCCTCGCAACCGGAGGAGACACGGGATAGGTGCACGGGTTCGAGCCCCACCGTTGCACATTGTTTGTAGTTATGGGGGTTGTCCGTCTATGAAGCAATGTGAAAAACAGTTCTGTGGACGTTAAATCTTGGCTGAGGGTCAGCCCCCCGAAAACTTTACTTTACTGCTATTATGAGAGACACGAAGGCTTGCCACCGTGCCACCATATGGTGAATTGGCCTGATCTGGAGCGGCCAAATCGGCTACTCTAACTTCTGTGTTGTTGTTGTAGTTTCTGCCAGCAACAAAATGAGGATGCTAGTGGTGGCGACCATGATAATGAAATTGGTGACGGTAACGACACGTCCAATTATGGCCGCATTTATCGTATTCGTTATTATATACAATATTGACGGTATTCGTTATTATAATTAGGTCTACAAAAAAGTTTTTTCGGTTTTTTTAATGATTCTCTACGGACAAAACCGAAAAAACTTTTTTGTAGCCCTATACAATATTGACGATCGACAACGATAACGACGACAATAGCAACAACAACAGTAGCCGCGCAGCGACGATAGCAACAACAGCAGCAACAACAGGAACAGTAATACTAACAACAGCAAGCAGACCAACAGCAGCAGCAACAACAACAACAATACAGTACAATAACAACAATAGCAGCAGAAGCAGGATCAACAGCATCATCATCATCATCATCACCTGCGGCGGCGGCGGTAGCGGAATTCCCAAGCCACGAACAAAGGTTTGCTGCGCGCAACCGTCGTTCCACCACCGGCCGGTCGTCAGAGGAGCTCGTTGGTTCGTTGGTTCTTCCCTTCCTCCCTCCCTCCCTCCTTCGTATATTCGCGCGCGCGGGCCGCGTCGGCCGGTCAGCGACGCGCGCGCGCTCAAACGACCGACCAAGCGCGGCTGGCCAGCTAGCTTGCTTGCTTGGCTGCCTGCATGGCGGTACGCTAGCAGACAAAAGCGTATGCATGTTATAAGCCGGTGACGAGGCTGCAAGCATACTCATTCCATACCCCCCCCTTTCTTTCTCTCTCTCTCTCCTCTCTCTCCTTGTATTTATATATTTTTGTACATATATCTCGAGGTCTCTCTCTTTCCGTTTTTTGCCCTCTCTCTCTTGCTCTCCGTATGCATTTCCCTCTTTCACTAACTTTCCCACTCTCTCTCTATCGCCTGCATGTTTCATCTCTCCCCCTCACTCACTCGCGCGCGCGCGTTCTCGTCACACCAACTGTCGTTCTATACGTATGGTTGTCCATCCGTTCGTCTGTCTTTCTGTCTGACTGTATATGTGTCTGTTTGTCTGTCAATGACTGCTTGTTTCCCTTACTTAGACGCCTTAGACGCTGCTGCTGCCGCTGCTGCTGCCGCTGCAGCCTGTTACAGCGCGCATCATATCGTAGCGTCAAACCCAAGCGTTCGCGTCGTCGTACCAAGTAGTACTACTACTACTACAGCCGGCTTGTTGTCGTCGTCGTCGTCGACAACTCGCTGCACCCGTTCCGAAAGCCGGCCGCGTCATATCGCCTTCTCGCCCATCGGCTGCTGCTGCGGCGGCGGCGGCGGCTGCTGGCGGAACCGCGCTGCTGGCAGCAACAGCAACAGCTCCTGCCAACCGGCGCGGCAACTCAGTGATCGTGGCGGCTGGCTCGGCTGTCGTTGTCGTCGCTGCTGCTGCTGGTGGTAGTCGGGTTGCTGACACTTACTTGGTGGTGCTGATAGAACAAACAGACCCCGTAATCATTGCGCGCGCGCGCTCTACGGTCGCCGCCGCCACCGCCGCCGCCACCACAGCACCTACCTACCTACCTAGCTACCTAGCTACCTAGCTAGTTAGCTACCTACCTAGCTAGTTAGCTACCTAGCTAGTTAGCTACCAAGCTAGTTACCGACGTATCGAATGTAGTTCGAGTTCGAGGATTGAACGATCGAACAAGATCATTATTATTATTAGTCTCTCGTCGGTGTTGTTGCTGATGCTGCTGCTGCTGCTGCTGCTACTACTGCTTAGAGTGTCAGTCAGTCTGTTCGTTTGACGGTCTGACTGTCTGTCTATCTATCAAACACCTCAGGGCAGAGACACAGCGACGGCGAAAACTGACGAAGCCACAAAACCCAACGACAAAAAGCAGCACAAAAGTGACACGCCGACCAAGCGACCGGCTGGCTGGTCGAGCGATCGACACAATTGCAGTGACGACGACAACTGTAGTCGCAGTTGCCACAGAGTGTAGTCGTAGTAGTAGTCGTAGTAGTAGTAGTAGTAGTGGTGGTGTTGGCACGCAGACAAACCACGCAGCGCAGCGCGGATAGACGGACGGATTACCGGTGTACCACCAGTCAGTGTCGAGAAAAAGAAGTCATTGGACAACAACAAAGCAGCAAAGCTGGTCATTGTTGTCATTGTCGTCAATCAGTTCTGTAGTTCGTTCGTCATGTTAGTAGTCTACCTCGTTCATTAAGTTCAAAGTCGCACACAAAGACGACAACAACAACAGCAGCAACAACGACAACAACAACAACGATAGCAGCAGTAATAACGACAGCAACATCAACAACAACTGAACTCAGAAAGCCCTTCTTGGTGTTCTCGTTGTTGTTGTTGTTGTTGTTGTTGTTGGCCGTCTTCGAGGCGAGTTCATGGTCTTCATTCACCTCCACCTCTCTGTTCGTCGCTGTTCGTGTCTTCTTGTTGCGACGAAGCCACTCGCGTCGAGTCTCGTGAAGAAAGACACAGGAGAGAGAGAGCGGGAAAGCTTGAAACAGGGAGAGAAGATTTTGGCCCTCAACTGTAGGCTGGTTGGCTTGTTTCCCTCATACATGCCTCCGCCTTCTTCGTAGCCGGTCGGACCATGGTCGACGAAGCCGCCCCCATTCGTGCTCGTTGTTGCTGCTACAGTTGCTGTAGATCATCTCGCCCGGAATGCCACACGAACAGAACAAGCCGGCAGCGACAACAGCAGCACTACCAGCACCAACACTAGTGCTCGGCTCGAATCGAGTGAACGATAGATTCGATCTACCACAACGACGACGACAATCTACTTCCACAGTACTATGACATATATCAATGTACGTAACTAGTTATACACGTCTACACTACATACTCATTCACTCACGCAGTCGGTCGTAGCTACACTACACACGTGTATGCATGCATGCTTGGATGTATAAGTGTGTATGTATCTGTGTATATAGCTGTGCTATGTACACACAGATGTGACCGGAGTGAATCGTGGCGATAGTCGAACGGCGTGAAAAAACGTGAAAGTGGAGCCTTGGCAACAGCCTGTCGCTCCAGTCCATACGACGAATGGTGCGTGAGTCTACCGCTCAGCAGCACCTTCGTTGTTGTCCTGCTGTCTTTGTGAGCAGGCCTGCGTGGCTCCGTGTGTGTTGGTGTGATTGTGGTAGCAGCGTATGTGAGGTGACGTCTGAAGGATGAGGTGACTTCGATGACCATTGGTGGTGCATTGTGGTTGATAGAGTGCCGCATTGATAAGTTAATGGATACATGAACACGCCACTAGGAGATACCGACTCACAGTGGATACTTACTTACCTCGACGACGATCAAATCTACAGTCTACGGCTGTGCCTCTGACCGAAGCTGACAACCTCAACAATTCGTACTTGGACTAGAACGAGCATAGAGCACTGCCGCCGCGACGTATAACAACCCTCCTCATCACGCTCCTACCTCGTTACCTCGACCAGTCTCCTCAGTATCGCCTCATCTACTGCGGAGTGACAAAGTGCGTCGCAACTGCAATTCGAGGAACATTGTGTTAATGTTAATGTTGTCGTTGTTGCGGTTGTTTTTGTTGTTGAAGCTATTCAATTCAAGTATTGATATGACGGTGCCGTGGTACCTATGTTGCCTTGAAAGGAGAACGCCGCACCACTGATTGAGTCGGTGTCTCGAGATACCGAAGCGTCCTCAAGGATCACACCGCAACCTACCACGACGTCGACGACGACAACAACCTCAACGATGATGATAGTGATGGCAATCATGATGATGTTTTTCTTCGTCTTCATGGTCAGCCTGTTCTTCATGTCAAGCGTGTCGTTGCCTCCGGGAGGAGGAGCTGCTCCGGTTGTCACTCGCCACGCTGCGTGAGACTGACCTCACTGATAGCTGTCATTCTCATTGTCAGCAGCAGCAGGCGTGTCCACCTAAATAGCTTGCTTGCGCGATAGAGGCTGCTGGTGCGTGGCGACCGGCCACGATCGCCGACCGGCCACGATCGCCGACCGCCGAATGACCGAGTCGAAGAGGTAGGTGGTTGGTGCCCGGAATGCAAACGAGTGAGGCGGTGTGAAAGATGCGAGTGAATGAGTGAATGAGCAAGACGCCAGGCACGCACCAATCAACCAACCAATCAACCAAGCAAGCAACCACCACCATCATCGAGCGTAGGATAGATGTCATCAAAGTGTCATCAAAGGCTGCGTTGCTTGCTCTCGCTGGTCCATCGGAACATCATACATACGGATAGATGGATCCGTGTACGCAAAGTTTGTGCCTAAGCTCGTGTGTGGCTGTATTATAACAACAGCAACAGTGGCAGCAGCATCTGTGTGAGGTGCATGTCGCCGGTATGCTATGTGGTGGTGATGGTGGTGATCATAGTGGTGCCGTGTATAATGCGGCCGTCTGTTTGCTCGACGCATGTGGAATACGTTCGTCGTCCGATACAGTCGGTGTAGTAGTAGTCAGTAGTACGTCTATGCAATAATATACTCGACGAATTGGTGGACGAAGTTGTGTTGGTGGTCGTAGAGTTGATGTTGTCGTTGAGTAAAATCATCATCAGCGTTATCGACATATCATCATCACCATCGACATCATCGATATGGACATATTATCACCATCGACATCATCATCATCACTCGACCAACAGTGATCTCATCTCATAAGCTCATAAGCTGTCGAGTGTGGTCGAATCGCGTAGCAGCAATATCGTAGCAGTAGTAGTAGTAAATAGCCCGTGAGCCCCTGAGTCCGAGTGCATCACTGCCTGCTGCGTGCGAGACGAGATCAAGAGGAATAAAACGGCTACAACGCTTCTAGACAATTAGATAGATAGATAGATCTCTGTGTGCGTCGACGACAGCAGCAGCAGCAGCTGTTCCGACGATTGTGCCGTCTCTGTCTGTCTGTCTGTGCCCAATCAACCAACCAACCAACAATCGCAATCATGCAGCCCGTGGTGACATCGCCCCCGTCCAAGAAGAAGGGCAAGTACGACATCACGTTCAAGCTCAAAGTGATCCAGTGGGCCGAGAAGCACTCGAACCGCGCTGCCGGCTCAAAGTTCGGCCTCAACGAGAGCACGATTCGGGGCTGGCGGAAATCGGCCGTCGCCAGCAACCTCGACGCGTTGGGTGAGTTCTCGCGGGGAGTGCTATCGCCACATCAGCCAACGTTATATGGCGGCGCTGCGGGTAATGGTGGCGGTGGTGCCGCCGCTAATGGAGGCGCTGGTCATCATCACCATGCGAATGGTGGAGCCGGTGGTGCCGGCGGCGGAGTCGTTGGGGCCACCTTACCGAACCTCGGCAGCGGCGGCGGCGGCCGGACGACGACTTCAACGACGACGACGACTTCGGCAAAACTTCACGAGCCTCTAATGCGGCGGCGTGGAGGGCCGATGGCCGGATCCGGCCCACTCGGAAACAACCATCACCTCAACAACCATCACCATCATCATCACAATCACCACCACCACCACCAAGATCAGCAGTCGATGTCGGGCGCTGAGTCAGGCGGTGAGTCGCCTCCACCTCTGACGCTGGCACTCGACGAACGTGAGCTCGCCCGGTTGAGCTGTTCACCATCCGACGACGGATACTATGAGGACGTCGGCTGCTACCAGGAGGAGGTGGTCGAAGATGAGCTAATAGGTGACAATCCTCATCACACTCACGCTCATCCAGCGCAGCATCAGCACCAAGAGCTGCAACATCAACTACAGCAGCAGCAGCAACAACACCACCTCCACCATCAACAACAAAATTATCATCTTCAGCAGCAACAACAACAACAAACACACCAACAACACCAGCATCATCATCAACAACAACACCAACAGCAACAGCAGCACCATCAACAACACCGGTTACGATCACCCCCACCAGCTCCGCCCACGCCGCCATCGCCATCACCCCCCCAGGCTGGCGTTGGGACGGGGGTTGCGTTGACGACGCAACCGGCGGTGATCGCGCCCCCACCGACGCCGTCACCGCCGCAGCCGCCGCAGCAGGTGGCCGCCCCACAGCGACCCCCCGTTGCAACAGCGCCCACACCGTTGCCGGCCAGCATGCTGGCGCCCGTGCAGACGGCCATGCCCGTGCTCAAGACCATCTCGCACCAGGTGACGTCGAAGCCGTTCCCCGAGATCCAGCTGCCGTTCACCGTGATCGTGTGCAAGTCGGTCCGCGATCACTGGTTGCAGCGCTACGCCAGCCAGAGACCTGTCGCTCCGGTGACGGAACTCGACACGTTCGCTCGGCACCTCGGCCTCGAACGACGCTAGAGCCCGAACGACGACGCTGCTGGCTAGCGAACTCTTTAGCGAACTAACACTAGCTACAATTGCTGATCTCAACCAAACCCCGCCTCTTCCCACCGTTTTCCATTACCACCTCCACCATCGCGGCTGCAGCTGCTGCTGCTGTTGATGATGATGATGCCGCCGCTGATGATACTGCTGCGTTTTCAACAACCCCACACCCCCCCGTCCGCGCGTCCGCCCTTCCCCACTCCGAAGAAATGCCAAGCGCCGCGCGATAAGTGATGGCTGCGGTGGCGGCGGTAGTGGTGGTGATGGTGATGATGGTGATGCGGCTACTATTGTTGCTGCCATTGCTGCTGTTGCTGTTGTTGCTTCTGCTGCTCCTCTGCCGCGATGAAGGAGCTAATGCTACTACTCATGATGAGGCCGCCGGCGCGTCTGTGTGCGCGTATCAAACAGTATGATGGCCAGCAGTATCGGGCGGCAGACGCATTTGTTGATGTTGTACCAGCTACCAACGGCCAGTTCTCTACCTCTAAGGCGTCTACTACACAATCTACTACGACGATGGCTGCTTTTGCTGTAGTAGTAGTAGTTGTAGTAATTGTTGATGTTGTTGTTGCTGTTATTGTTGCTACTGCTGCTGTTGCTGCTACTGCTGCTGGCTCTAGCGTCGCCGCTGTACATATATGCCTGCTGTTGCTGTTCGAGCTATGGCTGGTTGGTTGGCTGGCTGTTCGAACTATCAACCGACCAACCGACCGCCATTGGCGTTGTTGTTAATTCTGTTCATTATGTTGCTGATGTGGCGTTCGTAGCGACGGTAGTGACGGCGCCACTGCCACTGCCGCAGCCCCTACGTGTAGAGCGTAATCGGCAGCCGGCGGTGACGGGAACGTCGATGACCAACATAACAACAACAACAGCAACAACAACAACAACAACAACAACAACAAAGACAGCAACAACAACAACAAAGACAGCAACAAAAGCAGCAGCAGCAACAACAACGACGACGACGTCGACGACTATGGCGACTCAGGAATACTCATCGCCTCACACGTATACAGACACGTAGGCAGGCAGATACGTTGCAGTTGCTGCAAGAGCAGCTTCAGCAGCAGCAACAACAACAACAACAAAACCAACAAGAACAACAAAAACAACAACAGCAACAACAACAACGTAAAGACGAATTCTACTGCTCCAGCTCATCATTACCATCCAGTATTGGCGTTGGTGGTGATGACGGCAGCGGTGGCGTTGTCTCGCCCGCTACCGATTCTGCCGTTGCTACAGGACGTGTCGAAGAATCATTGGAACAGCAGCAGCAGCAGAACTAGCAGCAACAATGACAACCAGACCCATACAATGCCAGCAAAGGCAAATGAACGAAGCAAAAAAAGCACAATAAAGATAATAGACAAAAACAAGACGACAGTACGAGCAGCAGAAAACGAAGAAGAAGAAGATTAGAAGGAAAAGGTTAATGAAACGAGCAGCGCAACGTTTAGCGCGTGATGATTTGTATTGTTGATGTTGGGCTTGATTACACGATTTGACAACGACAATCAATGTCGCAAACGACGATGCTGACGCCAACCGCCATTGCTCACTTGCTGGCCAGGGGGCCACTTCGCGCGCTAAGGTGGAGACGTCCGGAATTCCGAGTTTCGGGAGCTGACGACAGACAACTGAATGAATCCAGAGCAGCAAAGGAACCAAGGCAAGGTTCAAGCGCAAGCCTCTGCTAGTAAGCTGCAAATGGATTTCGCCGGCACTTTCGTTCGTGCAGTTTCGGTCGTAGCGGTGGTAGCAGCTTTAGGGTGGCCTGCAGAAGCGGAGGAAGAAAATGGCTGAACGAGTTGTGAGCGTCGTCTTCGTCTTCGTGACTTGTGTTTCGTGCTTCTGCAACTTTTGCTCGTTGGGCGGCGATATCTTGCGAGCGAGAACCACGAGCCGAGCCGTTACCAGCCACCGCCGCCGCCAGCATTAGCGGCAGCAGAAGTACCAGCATCAGCAGCAGCAGCAGTACCAGCAGCAGCAACAGCAGCAGAAGTACCAGCATCGGCAGCAGCAGCAGAAGTACTAGCATCAGTTGCAGCACCACAACCACCACGACCTCCTCTGTCTAAGGGATGACGATGGCCATCAGTCACCACCAGCACCCCCATCATCAAGCAGCCCTCCAGCCAGCCACAGGTCAACCTGCAAGCGTCGACGCAGAAGCGTCGAAGTCCGAAGCGAACCGGTAGTCGGCGGCGAGAGCCGACGATGATGATGACGACCCCCGCTTAAACCGACACCCGCTCCGACACAACTTGAGCGGCGTTGGCGGCGGCATCGATGGGAACGGAGATCTTCAACGGACCGACAGCGGACCAAGGAACTACGGGGGGCTGACCGCGCGGATCCAGCCATCCCTCCGTCCGTTCCTCTATCGCCATCAGCAGCGGATCGGTCAGCCGTGAGCGGCGGAATGGCGGACGTGCGCGGGAGACGAGCCTTGGACCAGTAACAACAACAATAGCGACCGCAGCAGCAGCAGCAACAAAAGCAACAACAACGGCAGCAGAAGCAACGACAACAACAACAACAACAGAAGCAGCTTCGTTTCTCGTTACACTTGTATAGTAGTTAGTGGTTGCGTTGCCCTATTCCCGAAGCTCCAGTCCCAGCCCCGCCTCCCTACGTGCGTCGTCATCGTGCGTTTGCGTTGATGGATTACAACGAGAGAGATTACACGATGCTGACGGTAACACAACATCACACATAGGTCGTGCTTTTTCGTTGTTGTTATTGTTGTTCGTTGGATTGAGAGGGATCATAAGTGAGGCGGGCGTATAATCATCGGCAGGTGTAAATGGTATCGTATGATTATTGTTAGTTTTATTGTTATTGTTATTTTTTTATGATTCGTATTATTTTTTTCTTCTCAATACGATAAGTACTGCTGCTGCTGTTGCGCTGCTGTACTCGAGCGTGCTGTTTGTTGGATCGATTGCAGAAGAAGCACCTGTATAGCAACTGTATTATCGTTCGTAACCGCTGATGCTGTTGTTGTTGCTGTCGTTATTGCTGCTGTTGCTGTCGTTACTGTTGTTGCTGTTGCCGTTGTGGTCGTCGTCATAGCAAAATCATCATCAGTAGTAGTAGTAGTAGTAGTAGAGCCTACCTACTATGTATGACTTTTGCTTCATCATAGTCGAGCTGTCGCGTAATAGTAATAGTAGTAGCAGTATCGGCAATGGCTCTAACAGCGTACGTAGTGAGTAAGCAAGCAGGCGGGCAGAGAGGGAGAAGAGACAGAGAGAGAGAGAGAGAGAGAGAGAGAGAGAGAGAGAGCGAGAGAAGAGACGGCTAGATAAAGCAAGAGGGAGGGAGAGAGAGCGCGAACGAGCACGTTTGGGTGCACCCACCCTCGTCTCTGTGTTTGTTGTGGGGGAGGTGGTAGCGGCGCCCGATGGGCGGCAGTAGGGGGCCGTGTTGGGAATATGACGACGAGGACGACGACAACGACGCGATCTGTTTGTCTGTCTGCCTACGCGTCTGTATGTGTAGTCAAGAAAGACAACAACGACGACGACGACGACGTTGAGGATGACGAGAGCGGCGCGACGACGTCGACTCGCGGGGTGACGCGTGTGCGTGCGTTGTTGCGTCTCCTGTCAAACGATGCGAATATTATTAATTCGTAGTAGCAGTAGTGGTAGTCATAGTCGTTGTAGTCGTAGTAGTAGTAGTAGTGTTGTGGTCATAGTGCTAGTAGAAATCGTTGCCACGTACTAACAGAAGTCGTTGTCGTCGTCGTCGGCCCCCCGGGGGAAGCTGAAGGCAACAGGCAGCGGGCAGGCGTTGTACTAGGAAGCAAGTCCGAATGACAACAATGCCGCCTGTGTGCCGACCTCACCATCACCTGAATTTCGTTATCATTTATTTGGTAACAGTGTCCATCGTCGCCATCGCCATCAGTTGTTAGCTATAGCAGAAGCAAGACTTCTTGCGGTTTTGCATCATCCCCCCAGCGGACGCCCCTCTACCACCACCACCACCACCATCTCATAATCATCATCATCATCTTCATCAGCGTCACATCTCGTGGTGCATGTGGTGGTGGTTGTGGATGTGGTTCGCTGGCGTCATTAAGGTTGGTAACGACTGTCAACCTGATACAGAATTCGCAGCACACGTTGCCGAACGTTGCAGGAATGAACGAACGAAGGACTGGCTGGTGCTCTTCTAGGCTGCGTGGTGTCGATGGCCATGATGATGGTGGTGGCGATCGTGGTAATCGCGACGATGATGGTGATGCGATGGAGATTGCCCTCCAACTCTTGCCTGCCGTCTGTTCTCACGCACAGCGTTCCCACCAGCCTTACTAGTACTGCTGCTGCTGCTGCTACTAGTACTACTACTTCTACTACTACTCCTGTGACTATTTCTATTACGAGCTAATGACGACAACGACGACCACTACCAATATCATCACCTGCTTCTTGCCATTAGCGCCTTAATAATGGTGATGATGATGGCGATCATCATCATCATCATCATCAGCATTGTCGTCATGGCGATAGTCTAGCATCCTTTTCTTGTAGTTCTATTTCCCCCTCCTCTGTTTTGTGTCTTTCTCCTTCGCCACCGCTGCCGCCGCCGCCTCCTTCACCTCCTCTGCAATCCTTGCTCGGATGCTTAACTCCTTCCTCCGCCGAGTTTGGCCTTTTCTCGCTTAAAACAACAAGCCCGTCCCGTTTCACCACCGCTTCTCTTCCAGTCTCTAGTACTGTGTCGATCTCTCCGTTGCTAGGTTAGTCGTTTGTAGACGTAGTAGGTCATTTTGTAGACTCGTAGTGTGTCTGTATTCGCTCGCACGTCTTGGCAGTATTGTCATATAATGTGAACGTCTCCAGCAGCAGCAACAGCAATAACAGCAGCAACAACAACAACAGCGACGACAACAACAGCAACAATGAGCAGACGTCGTATTGAGGGAGAGCAAGGAGTTCAATGGCTTCAAGTCGCGCGACCACCGTGCGCCATGTCCTGCTGTCTGCGAAGCTCTACGCGCGGTTGACGGACGTTATTGGTCTGTCTATTGGCGTGAGTTGCTTGCGTACTTAACTAACTCCTCATTGCCCTTGTGTATGTCATCACCATGATGATCGTTCTTCGTAGGTTTCTTCCCCCGTCATCCTCGCTCACACTCCTGTTCACTCGCCTTGGTTCATCACCATCATCAGCAACATGATTCTCGTGATGCCGTCATTATTGTACGAGCGCCATAATGACGACGACCACCACCAAAACCAATGGCATCATCATCATGTCGTTTCACTCGGCCTTTGGTCAGCACACAAGCAGCAAGAGAAACACCACCCACAACCCTCTCTGCCCACCCACGTCTCTGCGTTGCACTGCGCTCTTGTTGTCCTGACCATGTGGACGAACGCGTGTCAGGCGAGCGACTCAGCTCTATTACCATCATTAGCAGCTAGATACCAGGCTGCCAGGTTTCTTGCTGGCTTGTTTGGTTGGTGCTTCAAGCCGCTTCAGTAAGCCGCCCGCTGGTTGGTTGGTTGGTTGGTTAGGTCGGTCAATGATCGCCAGCTTGTGACAGGCGGCGGTAGCGTCTCACCTACAGCCGGCTATGGCCCAAGCTGGTCGACCGGACGGTCTCTGGCCAAGAAGGCAACTCTGCCTGCGCAAGCCAAGGTGGTTAACGCCCTCTACTTTTGCCGCTGAGGCTGTTGTTGCCGCTTAGGCTGCTGCTGCTGTTGTTGCTGCTGTTTCTCTTGCTGCTTCTGGAGAGCTGGAGGAGGGCAGACAGAGCCCCTGTAGCGGTGGTAGCATGAGCTGTTGTCGTTGATGATGTTGTTGCTGCTGCTGCCGCTTTTTGCGTAGCAAGCAGTCGTTGTAGTAAAGGACTATCGCGCCAGCTGAGCGCGACCGAGATGATCGAGTTCACGGTTACAGCGACGGGGATAGGGTTAGTCGACATATGTCGACGTCGCCCAGCTGTTCCTTGAAATCTAGACGGGCAGTAGAGAAATGCCGTCTGCCGTCAAGAGACACCACGGCGAAAGATGACAGTGTTTGACGACAGTAATGACCGCAACGACGACGACGACGACGACGACGACGACAACAACAACGACGACGATGACGACGACGTCATAGAATTCGACTTGTAGTCATTGTCTGCTGTGTGTCAGGACGTGTCTGAATGTGACGTCTTTGTAACGCTAGCTACGATCTGTTATTGATCGTTGTACCGTCGCCGTTTCGAGTCGTGTCCTGTCTTCTTGTATAGCGTGATTCTGGAGGTGGTGGAGGCGATGGTGGAGGATCTGGTTAGGATTGCCAGTAGCCATAACACTCCTAAAACCACGGCAGGTGCTAATTCCTGTTTTTTTTTGTTGTTGTTTTATTGGTTGCTCATATGCCTCTGTATCTAGATGGCTGCAAATCTGCTCGTTGCTGATCATTCTCAGGTCGCAGCTCCACACGGCCGCTTTTTTGGTCAACGTCCTTTAACTTAAACTATGCGCGGAGTAGCTTGTGGCATATACATATATATATATATATATATATATATTTTTTTTTTAATCCTGCATCGGCGGTTGGCTCTGTGGCTCATTTCGTTATTCTTACCTCATCATCATGGTCTCACCGACGTGTAGGTCCGCTGACTAAATCACACCATGGCCAGTGTGAAGCGACCGCCCGAACCGATTGATGAAGACGGCGATGGTGATGACCCGGAACAAGGCTCGGGCTCTTCCACCAACCCTCATGTAGATCCTTGCACCTCAGACCCCACGTATGGTATTAGAAGACGGCAAGAGGTGGCTAGGAGCTCTCGCGGCGGAACAGAGCCGCCCCGTACCCCCCCCAATTGTACTCGCTGTTGGCATCGCCGTCCGTCCTCTCAGATTCTAGACGCAAACTTTGTTCTTCTAGTTCGAGTTCGACTGCTACTTCTTGCTTGTTCGCGTACCTCGCTGTTCTTAGAGGCGCTCGCCCGACTTTTGCTGCTGCTGCTGAAGCTATTGGGCCAAGGCTCATCTTGCTCTCTTTCGCATTGTCGCCGTCGTCCAATACAGTAACGTACTGCTGTACTTCTCATTGAATTGTGATTTGAGCTTCGCTCAACAACTACCCCCCCCCCCCCTAGCCTAGAATGCGATTTATCCTGCAAACACGGTGGCTGTGCCTATCGGTTGGTCGGTCAGTCACTGGTTGTTTGGGCGGGAGAGTGGTTTAGCTCTACCTGCTGTAGGATGCATATATATATATATATATATATATATATATATAGCGTGTGTGTAAGCGTCTATTTAACATTTTGTGTGATTCCACCTAACGAGAAACGCATGTCTCAAGCTGAACTTCTTCCACTCGAGTTTGTTCTCCTTTAGGTTCGTGGCACGTAAATTCCACTTGTACATATGTATGTATATACAGATATATCCCGCTTCACCACTTGTGGTGAATTTATCTTCTATTTGACTCGCACAGCCAGTTAAGCGACGAAGTGGAGGCAGCATCGGCCGCAAACACGAATCAAGCTCAAGCGCAGCCTATAATTATCATCATCATTCCAGTCTAGGATCTAGCAATAACAGCAGCGTGGTACGCTCCACGTCGCTGTATATATATATATATATATATATATATATATATATATATATATATATATATATATATATATATATATATATATATATATATATATATATATTATAAATAGACATACACGTTTGTTAGCTAAAGATACATTCTGTGTATACACACGTCTGAATGCGGCGACTGAAACACGCTGCAGAGAGACAGCCTTTTTTTCCCCGTTCACTAGCTGTTGGTGTTGTCATCGTGTCGTGTCTCGTGAACGCGCTGCGCGTTGTCGTCGTTGAAGTCATATTGTGATCTGATCAGCAGTGTTTGATTGTCGACAAGAGTCGAGAGAAAAACCGCGCGCAGCCTCCGTCTGACTAACTGCCCGGGTGTTGTTTTCTAATTGCCCGCGGGCGAGCGCGTATGTGAGTGATGAGCGAGCCTGATTGATGAGTTGATTGACGACGACGACGACGATAAATGCCACAGGCAAGACCAGCGAGCCCCAACCCAATCATCCAGCTAGAACGCTTGAGTAGCCTGGTACGCCTGCTTATTAAGCCTGTCGGGCCTCTCGTCTGCCTTTGCCTACGCTAATAAATGATTTCGCGCGGTTTAGAGTGACATTGTGTATCTATCACCTTCTAAGAAACCTTACCGCCTTACGTCGCCTACCATTACACTAGTACTATTACTACGACTGATGCGAGAATTAGTACTTGATTCGTAACGACGGCGATGAAATAGGACGATAGAGTAACGAGTACAATCTAGATATGGTGATGGTTATGATTCTTATTTTTAAAAGTACGATTTTCGTAATATTCCCTCATTCATACAATGACGGCTGCGACGACTAGGACAATTAACTGTCCCTAGGGCTACATTCAGTACGAGCAACTCTGAAAAACGGTGGCGGTAACAGCAGCAGCGGCAACTGTTAGCGTAGTACAATGGTTGTTAGTACTAATGTCGCTGTATTGTTGAGAATATCAACAACTTGTACATAGAATGTCGGATACTCGAAACGCGGGCAAGCGCGGGCACAGCCAGCGCCCGATCGTTAATTAGTTAGCTATCGGTCTAGTTAGATGAACTAGTATATGACTGAGAAATAGTCGTAGTAGTGGTAGTAGTAGTAGAAATACTTTGAGAGACTATAGTGCGGTTTCACAGGCAAAAACCTCACTGGCGAAGTAATCAATCGTTAGCCTTAGCAGGTATGCAGCCAGCCCAACGTACACAGCCAATACGCACCCACCTCGTCCTCCAAGCCTCTCGGAGTGTCCTCCAGTCTCAAATAGATGACCAGCAGCGCGCGGTGTTTTTAGTTTATTAGAGACTCCTCCTCATAATTTAGTTCAAGCAAGTGTAGCGTGTATGCTTTGAGTCTAAAAGACCTTCTCCCGCCCCCCGCCGCCTCCGACACGTATATATTCCTTCCTCTACAGCGTGATGGGATGCTATGCTGGAAGGAATCTGGTGTGCAAACGTTTTATCTTTTCTACCTGACAACAACAACAACACCGACAGTAACAGTACCTGAGCGTCACGATGAATATACACATCTTCGTCAACGCAGCATATATATTGAATGCGATGAGATGAGTCGACGATGGCCCGAATGCTGCAACGATTAGCAACGCATCAATCGTATCAGTCAGTGTATGGCGTCGCTTGCGGAACACGCGGGTTAACACGGAGCAGCAGTGGTGAATCTCGCCCAAACGTACCCCTTTTTCCCCGTTTCTCTTTCCTGTTTATTTCCTGTTCCTCAATTCTCTCTCCTTCTTGTCTAACCGCCTCGGCACAGAGCCGCCTCGGGCATGCGTAGTTTCTGTTAGTTCGTCTTCGTTCGATGGATGACGACAATAGCCATTTGACAATAACGTCGATGGTGACGATGATGATCACGATAGCTTGACCGCCGTCTGTGGTCCGCCCACGATATGAAGATGACGTCTTGCCAGTGTAATTAGCAGTGCAGGGTGTGCAACTCGACCAGCGAGCTTAGAGAACTAGAAACAGTAACAAAAATAAGCCTTAATTGATAAATGGGTGAGAGAGAGAGAGAGAGAGAGAAACACTCCGAGACGGTGGCAATGCCGTGCGTTTTCGATGCGCTCAGTGTGCTTGCTTGTTTGTTTGTCAAACGGAACAATGTTTCGGTTTTCGTTTGTTGTGTTTCTTGCTTTTTGTTTTTTTATTTGTTGGTTTCGTTTTCGAGGTAGGTTGTAATTTGGATACAAACGAAGAATCGTGATGAACTCAAAGCCGAGCAGCTAGCTAGCCGATACTGATGTAAGAAAATGACACGTGGTTCAGCACGAAGAGGTTGCAGGGAGGGATGGCGGCGGGCGGTGTTATGATAAACAACAGAGAATTGCTTGTGTTAACGTTACTCGAGCTAATAAAAGAAACAACAAAACAAGCTAGAATATAATATCGTATATTAGACTGTCGGGAATTGGAAGGGGAAATAGCGAACTAAAGTGCGCCATGACAAGAACCTCTACAGCAAGTCTAAGAAGGGGCAGATACGTGAGAGAGAGAGAGAGAGAGGCAGATTTGATTCTGACTGTATCGTCGCTGAGGGTCATCAGTAAGGAAGCTCCAGCAAGAACGAAATTGAGACGCTTGAACGATTGTTACTCTGTAGATGGCAATAATGGAGCGACCTCTGCGATGTTCTTGATAACTTATTGTCAATATTATTATTATTAGTATTATTATAATCATTATTTTTATAATTACTATTTTAATATTTAGCACACGTAATTAGGGCGAATGTAGTTTTTATACATGATTGATGACATGAGTCTACCCAGATGAGCAAAAGCGATGTAACACGCCCAACATGTTGTGAAAAACCCACTGTCGTGCTATAATAATAATATGTCACTCACTGTGCCGAGTCTCTGTAAATATGTATGTATGTATGAGGTTTCACGGAATACCAACACGAACAGCGTCAACCGACATGAAACGAGTTGTGTAACGTAACAACAACGACTAACCATGACGACAACGACAACAACAGCAACAATAACAATCTTAGATGTACAGTTAGTGATGTTATCGATATCGATATGGCTGGCATGAGGCTGGCCAAATAGATGATGACTATGATGATAATGATGCCGATGCTGTTTGCCTGGCGGCGAAGTGAGATAAAGTCTCATGAAGACTGCTTATTGCTGCTGCTGCTGCGAACTGCACACCGTAACTTATTTTGTGGAATAGAGAACGTCAATTGACAGGAAGTCGGATGAGTGCCGAGTAAGGCAGCAGTAGCCTCAGCCAGATGTTTGAATACAGACAGAGAGAGAGAGAGAGAAAAGACAAATAGATGACCCTTGAGAGGTGACTCAAGACGTATGATGAGCAACAACCACCACCACCACCAACACTTATACCTGATTTACGTGGATCAATCAATCACTCGAATGTAACAATTAGTAAGTAAGAAGTAATTAAGTAAGCAAGTAAATACATTGTGTAACTACACCGACAAAGTCTGAACGCAGACGAGACGAAGGACGTCGACACGCGTCGGGACCTCACCTGCCGCTCTCCGGGACATCTCACGACCGCGCCATTCCACGCGGTCACACCGGGGAACGTCGATGACTGACTACAAAAATTACTGTTAAAAGTAAGATTTAGCAATTCGTAGTAGGAGTAGTAGTGGTCGTAGTAATAATAAAGTAAGCAAATGAACGAATGAATGAATGGCAATTTGTGTCGATAATCATGGTAATATCAACTATGATGAGGATGGTGATGATGATGCTGCTGACGAATCATCATGATGTCGACGCTAACAATAACACTGATGATAAAGACAAAAATAAAGTGATATTGTTTCCACTTTTGTAATCTTGGTGTCCTGTCTACATATATATATATATATATATATATATATATATATATATATATATATATATATATATATATATACGCGAGATAAATGTGTTCGTAGGTACATAAAATAGCCAAAGCTCAGGCCGTGCCATTCGTTGAGAAAGTAGGTTTCGTTATTGAGTTCTAGTATGACTTCGTGCCTCGCAAACCCTGTGGCAATCCACTTTGTGATCTTTACGATTCGTAAATGCGCTGGTAGGAACGCTTGTATTGTAGCTTTTTTAATGCCAACCATGACTCCGTCTCTCCTACTAACCTCAATGATCTATTTGCCCAATTTGATATCGACTCCGTAGCGGGGCATTGGGTTTTCTCATACATCAGCGACCAAAGTACTTTGTTCAGGTGGGCTAACTCCATCTCCAGAACACGTTGCTCGTCGTAGAGATACTCGAGGATTCATCTAGGACGTGTCTTATTTCAAATTTGCATAAACTAAAGTTTTATAAAACTTACTCTTCGTTACTCTCCACTACAGGCTCTCTTTTTAATGATCTTACAGTCAGCCTAGGTCTTCGCAAATTTTCTTCGGCACAGAACTTGCACATCTTCAGAGTGGAGTTTGAGAGTTGTATGCGCTGATGATAAAGACAAAAGTAAAGGATATTGTTTTCACTTTTGTAATCGTGGTGTCATATATATATATATATATATATATATATATATATATACGCAAGATAAATGTGTTCGTAGGAACATAAAATAGCTACCGAGTAAGGAAGTTCGGAATGGTGAGTTCGTGGTGGCTGCGGTTGAGAACTTCATTTTTCAAACAATTTCCAAGAACTTGTTTCTATACAGACTAGCACATAACTTTTTAGAAAATCAAACTGTCGTGTGTGGTTCTTCTCTTGTGTCAGCTTTTAGACTCAGATTTTACAAATTATCGCGGGGTACTCGTGAAGCTGGCTAAAGCTCTCTTTCGCGGCTTTATTTGGTGCCGTTGTGAGTCCTCACAGACACAATTTCATAGACAGTACCGCCGCAACGTCAGGGACATTGCCTCTCTTTCAGTATCGGCGGCAACGGCGCATTAGAACTACTTTCCTTTTGTTTCGCTGAATTTCCTTCCTTATTTCGGACAAGACATTCGAATCGCCCCATCATACTGCATCGGCAGGCGTTAAGCGCACTGATGATGACGACAGACAAACATTCACCCCCTCACGATGAAGCCGACATGAATGATCATCACATACAGGCAGCTAGCTCCTTTACATATCGGCTGGCCGATCTAGAGATAACAAACGTACCCGTATGCGTGTATCTACAGGAAGCTAGGAATGAGAAACGAGAAATTATTTATTATATATACATGCATGTTTATTTGTTATGCTTGTATATAATTATATCTGTAAATGTTAGGAAAGCAGTCGCGTGTGATTCGTGTTACTTACGCATTATATATATATATATATATATATATATATATATATATATATATATAACAGTCTGCATACATATATATATATATATATATATATGTATATATACGAGGTGTGTTCAAAAAGTATCGCGACTTTTGAATTTTCGCGGGTTACGTATATTCGAATTTCGATTTTTTGTGGCGTTATGTACGTACTCATGTCTCTCACTTATGCCGACAAGCTCGGCCATTTTGAATGTTCACTTAATTGTTGACAGCTGCTTTGCTTGCACGTGTTTTGGATCGTCTTCGATTTTTACCTATTCAAAAAAATGGATCAAAGAACCTGTATCAAATTTTGTGTGAAAAACGAAATTAAGTGCGCGGATGCATTCCGAATGTTGACTGTGGCATACGGAGAAGCTACTTTGGACCGAAGCAACGTTTATCGGTGGTACAAAATGTTCTCAGAAGGCCGAGAAGATGTGAACGACGAAGAGCGTGCCGGACGCCCGAGCACTTCAACAACAGACGAAAAAATTAATGAAGTGGAGAAAATGGTATTGGCCAATCGTCGAATCACCGTTAGAGAAGTTGCTGAGGACCTAAACATATCGATTGGCTCGTGCCATTCGATTTTTATCAATGATTTGGGCATGAGACGGGTCGCCGCGAAATTCGTACCAAAATTGCTCAATTGCGACCAAAAACAGCATCGCATGAACATTGCTAATGAGATGTTGGACTCTGTCCGCGACGACCCAAATTTGCTCCAGAGGGTCATAACTGGTGACGAATCGTGGGTTTATGGTTATGACGTGGAAACCAAAGCTCAATCATCTCAATGGAAGCTGCCGCACGAACCAAGACCGAAAAAAGCGCGCCAAGTTCGGTCGAATGTGAAAGTTTTGCTGACAGTTTTCTTCGATTGCAGGGGCGTGGTGCATCATGAGTTCTTGCCACAGGGTAGAACGGTCAATAAGGAATATTACCTGCAAGTTATGCGCAATTTGCGCGAAGCAATCCGCCAGAAACGCCCGGATTTGTGGAAGAACAAAAATTGG
>QVRM01005423.1:0-12500 GCA_003439945.1 Dermanyssus gallinae | reverse complement strand
CTGCAGTAGAGGCGAGCCCAAATCTAGCTATCATTATTAATCTGGAAAGCAAAGCGTTCCAGAGGGCTTACGCTGCTCCAGCCGATTGCGTTCTGCCATCATAATCCGGTACAAAGGGCAAGCTTTTTGAATAGTGTACGACTAGTGTACGGCTAGTGAACGCAATGGTGGTACCGTTGTACAGAGGCAAATTGGGCACGATAAAATACGGGCCGGTAATATTACGAGGGCCTCTCTCCGGGAAGAATCAGAAAAGAAGTCAAACTAACAACAAAGCAGATAGTTCATTGTGCGTCTCTAGTAATAAGGCCATCGCTACAACAGATTTCGTGACAACTATATAGTATCACTAAAGCTCAGTACTAAGAAAAATCCTGTTATTGGTAGAGACTTCTCTGATCCAGAAAACCCAACAACAGAAAACCCTCATAGAAACGTCATGGGTCATAGAATGTCTGCATGAATCAGTCGCGTAGCTTAAGTTAAAGTTAAGTTTCAAACGTAGTTTATTAATCGAAACTGCATACGTAATGCATCTCATTTTTTGGTCAAATAAACGCTATTGCAAACTAGTTAAAGCACACAAATAAACTGCGTATTGCAAACTAGTTAAAGCATATAACAAATATATATATATATATCTTTGCTAGATGGTGCTGTAGACTGTTGATGATGGTTTGTTGCAGCAAGATACATAAGCTTTGTTGTGTTTGTATGGTATTCATATAAACCTGAACCTTCTTGCAACAAGAAGCCATTCAGCAAAAAATTTAGAAGCCATTTTTTGCGTCGCGAACAAAAAGTCGGCACTGCAGAGCGCGTTGCCCGTCGGTTTCGTTATCCGCCACGGCGTTCGCCTAGTCCAAGGAAACTAAGTACTTTGTCACAAATTTAAAACGCCACCGCCTGACTATGGTAATTAACCGACGTCAATAATTTCCAGCTGAGTCATCCTTGTGCCCATTGCAATACCACTCAGTAGTGTGTTCCAACGCCAAGTATGAATGGCAAAGGCCATATTTCAGAGGTACCAGTTGGATGCGACGGAGTATCGTTGCAGCTCTGGGGAGAGGTTCCGTAAGGTACGAGTATATTCAATGAGGCAAGTATTCACTGAGCCAGGCAACCAACTACTAGCATTGGACAAGGTGAGTAGACAACTTCACCAACACAACAGGTTAATATCCAGCTCCGCTCCAGTATTACACCAAGAAGGGCGTGTATTGCACGAGCTAAAATATCGGTATCTAAAACAGTGAGCTTCATGCGGAGGATACAAAGCCAACCGATATAGGCTACCAGCTTTTTGAAGTAAGTCATATTGGCGAATGACTAGGTCTGGCCATTGTTCGAGCCCTTTGTGTGTTTAGCCCTCGGGCGTGCCGAAGCAAAGCAGCAGAATAATGGAAACAATAATACGCTAAATCTTGACATTGTCGCACGCAGGCTTATAAATAAAACAGAATAGAAAGTTCCTTTATTTATGTAATAATGGGTAAGAAGTGACTGGTGCAGGCGGAGCCTGTGCAGTCGTTCCGTTATGAATACCCCTAGCCACACGCCAGGCGAACGTATTATTGATGTCATTGAAAATCAGGTTTTTATTAAAGAAATTCGGTGAGTTGACCCCGATTTCTACTGCTGTCAGCTTTCCACCTACACGCTTCCCTCCCTCGCCTAAGCTTTAGGCATTGATTATTTTAAAGCTCATCATGTATACCCTACGTTTCACAATTTTATCGTGCCGTATACTTTAAAGTGAGATAAAAATTGATATATTACGAAGCCAAAGAGAAGGTACTTTGACACGTGACCCCTCTTTGGGTCTCTTTCCTGGAATGTTCTACTTACAATGCAAAGCGTTCGAGGCGCAAGTTAAGTTTAGCTACAACTGACTAGTAGTCGTAAAGCTTTTAATACCAGAACTAATCGCCAAAGGAAAAGGGTAACGGTCTTCTCCCGCATGTAGCGTCATGATGTGTGTATGTGTGTCTCTTTGAGTGTCTGTGTGTGTGTGTGAGGGAGTACTATGCGAAATTCAGAAAAAGCGTGTACTCATTCATTCAGCATGCCGCACAGTAGATAGGCTGCACGGTCAATAACTCTACGTTCCCTTTGATGAATTCCCTCCGATTGCACGAGCTAAAATCGGAGCTCGTGCTCCGATTTTAGCTAGTGCATCTCCTCCGATTGTTGCTGAATTATACCCGCTGGTTTTTACTCTCTACTGCCCTACTCTCGGTTACTCATTTTTTCCACTCAATACCTACCGCCTCACTCTCTGTTACTCATTTTTTCCACTCAATAATCATTGAGTTGGCTCGCTGCTAATCACCGAAGTCCGAAGGATTCTCTACTGAAGTTGCCGTCATCGTCGCCGTCATCGCTAGCGTTGGCGTTTTCGGGGCTTGTGACGCGTGCGGTTGAACGGGCGTTCTGACTTGCGACACGTTACGCCAACATGGTGGGATGTCGTGGCCACCGAATAGCCTACGGTGCGCGAGCGCAATGCGTCAACATTCTCTGTAGGCTGACTGCGAAGAACTGCATAGTATTATAAGCAGACAGTCATACAGGCAGACAGCCTGCCGCCTGGTTGGCTGTATAGAACCGACGTCCATACCGCACAGAACTTCATCGGCTCGCCTGACGGCCGATGGTAAGCGGCTAGTTAGTGTTCGGCGAGTTCTTTCGCCAGCCGAAGCAGACGAAATGGCAAGGAGACGATGCGGGTGTAGGTGGGCACTAGTCACGAATTGCTTACGTCTCCCGTCGTCTGTTTTGATTTGCTTTTGTTGTATTTGGCGCAATGGGACGTTAAAGTTCCTGAGGACAACAATGATGATGATGAGAACTATGAGAATTATAATAATAATAATAATAATAATAATAATAATAATAATAGTAATAATAATAATCGAGTGAAGTAATTATTTAATTTGCAATCATACGTTCAGACCTCACAACTGTAATGTCTATTGTAATAATAATAATAATAATATTGACTACTACGACGACAAAGACGATTTTAACCAGTTGCTTAGCTAACTATAGAATGCGGCTAGAGTCACTTAAGGGTTTGTTTCGAATTTTGCCACCGTATGGAAATGGCGGCGCTGAAAACGATTTTTTTGTGTAAAAATCGTCGTTATATCATTTCACCATGGATATATTTCAGAGCCTGAAAAGTTTGGTAGACGCTTGATTACCCAGAAATTGAAAACGTTTCGCGGTCACCCGTTCATGCGGTCAGCTCAGTTTAAGCCCGTTATCATGGGCTCGAGCTGAAAGCAACCTGTCGGCTGGAGATTTTGAAAGTAACGCCCAATTTATTCCAAAGAGTCATCACAAATGTATGTGTATCTCGTATAAACAACGCCAAAATGTCCCGGACGGGCGGCCTTTTTCCTGACATCATATTTTAGAACTAACGCCGTAACGCAAGGTTCCTTTTAATAAAACACAACCGAATTTTGATCTTTGTTTTTCACGTCCAAATGTTCAAAACCCTCAAGTGGCTCTTGCCGAGCCCTAAGTTACAATGCATGAACTACTACGTTGAGACAGCACACAAACAGCCGGTCGGTGCAACCGTCGCAGGCAGTAAAGAAGAACGAAAAACGTCGAGATAGATGTCGCATATATATATATATATATATATATATATATTCTTATAGTTCCTAAGAGCGGCGCTCCCCGACCCGCAAAAGCCTCGCAGATTCGGATCCATCACTATCTCTATGAGTTGTGTATGGGACTCCGAATCTGCGAGTACGCTTGAGGCTCGGCGCCACGAAGAGGAATCTTATCGATCTTACCGTCTTAACACTGCAAGGAACCTTGAGGATATATCGCTCGCACCGAGTCCATAAGAGCGGGGGCTGCCATCAAGCAAAGACATGGACAGCTGATTCTTAACTCCACGTGACAACCGTTTACCACAATTTTTATTAAGGCAAAGCACTGCCGAGTGTGCAAATGTATTGTAAATGATTAATAAATCATCGCAATATTTTCTATATATATATGAAGCCACTCAGGAAGTTATGTCGGTTAGTTCGAGAATAAAAAACTGAATGTAACTGCTTCGAAGATTTGTGCTATCTACGGGCCTGGAAATATGTGGGGTTTACTCGCAATGCAGTGATTGAAAAGCTTCCTTGGTGAAAGCATCTCGTGGCCCAGTACATTCACTTCCGTATATCGGTTCCGCATAGTCTTGTCAAAAACGACCTGATAAACCACTCAATCATTCGAGCATCATTTGTTAAAAACACGTTTATTAAAAGCTATGCGAAAGAAATTGAGTTGTTATCTATTGCCTTCTAACAAAAAAAACTCGCAACAAATCATGTGCGAAGCATTCTTCTCAACATCGTTGCGAAAGCAGGCCTTTACGGCCTATGCCTATTAAAGGTGACGCCAGCAGATCTATAGTTAAATAGCTCCATCGTCAAAAAGCCCCTTCGAACAGTGTCATAATTTTTTTTTTTTGGTGCGTAGTATTCTATTATAGCAACATACTCCCGCGTACCTCTGTAACGAGCTGCCGTATATTACTGAAACTTTAATGAAATATTCTACCGCATTCTGTCTGTCATGTTCTGTTCTGTCAATCAACGAGTTTTTATACGAAGATAACTTTCAAAGTTTGGAGGTTAAAAAAGCACAAAGGTCCATAAAATAAATATATATTCTGTGAATGTGTCTTAGACGGCCTCGGGCGGAACGTTCTTAGTGGCCCAATCCAGTCACGCATATATATATATATACAGATTCCTCTAGCGAATAACGTCTGTGCTGCCGGCAAGGGTAGATAACTAGTCTGGTTAATGGTAAGAGATGGGAAAGGGCTGCAAGGCGTTGCCGAAGCGACCTTGGAATAGTAATGTCTGGTTTTTTTCGGCTCCCGATGTTAACGCGTGGTCAGACAAAGAGACAACAGAAAAGCGAGTATGTACGAACACACCCGCTGGTTGAATAACCTCGATGGCTCGTGGACATATATATTTATATATATATGGCATACGACTCTTGTTCATATGTAATGTATTGTAAGTAACGCACGTGGTTTACTATTCAGGTCAGAATACGAACTCTGCTACCACGTGGCGGTGACTGCAACAAAAATCAACCACAACAGCAACAGTGACAACAACAACGAAGAGGAGGAAAATACACTGAAGATGACACCGCAGAGGTAAGAGCACAAAAGCAAGTCCTAAGCAACAACTACACATGAACAACAACGACAACAACAACTGAGGCAAGCAAACCAAACACGCTAATAGGGCAGACACTCAATATATAAGATTATCTTAGGGAAATGGGGAAATCCACATGGACGAAAGGAGGTGGCACAACCAAAGGCAGAAAGCGTCGAAATCCGGAGAAGTTGGGAGGTTGGGCGGAATAAATGAACGATTGATAAGAAAAAGAGAAAACGGATTTTTTTCCGGATACTGTAGCCAGCAGCGGCCATCCACAAAAGGGGCAAAGAAGACGACTGCATTTTAGGGGGTTTGTGAGCCCCACACCACTGTGGCTTTAACAACGGCGTTCAGTGTGCATCATGTAAAAGTTGGTCTACGTAAAATCCAGTTAATCTATATAAAAACACCCTATTACGAAAGAGGACGTCTGTAGGTAGCGCTGTATTACTCTTGATACTGCTACCCTTACTACGACACTACTAGTAACAGTTATGAATACCAAATGCTACAGCTACTTCCCTTGCTGCTACTACTACTACTACTTAATTCTATGATATGTGATGTGTGTGAATAAAGATATGTTATAATAATTTTCATCAGAACTACTCGTTTTGCTTCTTAGGTTTTACTTGTAGGGTTTTTTATGCGCTCCGTTTACTCTTGTTCCCTTTAAATGTCTCGGCGGCAGCTGTGATTCCATGTACTTCTCGGCTCGTCTTTAAAGCTCGTTGTTTTTTTAGTTCGTTTTTCTTCCCCATTTCACCATCCACCAGTCTGATACTTTGTTCAACTTTGCACTCGTTCTCGAGAATAGCGATGAGTAGGTCTGTCACCGTCATGTCCGGAGTCGCCATTGCCGGTCAGTTCTGTCGTACGTCTTCAAGTGCTGGGCATTGTGTGGATCAAGTCATCTTCCTCGACTGTTTTGCACAGGACACCTCTTGTCCTCGGCAGGATCTTGACCAGAATATTTGCCAGATTTTCCGCCCTCGCGGTCACCTTGTCAATGTGCACGTTACTCAAGAGAGCCGTGCGTATTGTAACTACCAGGTATCGGGCGATAGGCGGATATCTCCATGCCTCTTTTGGCTGGTAGAAAAACACCTCTTCTCTTTTTTCGGGCGCTAATTCGAGGCCGTGTCCTACCAACCACTCGTTCATCATATCGAAGGCTATGTGTGCCCTTCTTTGTATCCCCCCCCCCCGCTCACGCGCTGACAGCAGGATAGCTAGGTAAGCTTCGCAAGCGCCCGTCTGGATGCCCTCCAGTCTCCAGCAGTCCAGGGTCCTTAGTACATCGACGTATGCCATGTTCCAGAGCAGGAATTCTAGTTGGAATCCCTATGGGACGTCCGCAGTCAGAGCAAACTCTGGGTTCCCGTAGGCCGTGACTGACCGTTTGCTAAGGTAAGAGACTATGATCTTTTAAAGATACAGGGAGATTCCATTTTGAGTCATCACGTCCACAATGACCTGGTTATTCTTTTCTTGATTTTGGCCTCATGTAGGACTAAGTCGAGGGCCTTTTGCGGAAGCCGAATCGCTTGTCCGAGAGTGCTTCCCTTTCTTCCAGTTCCACCATTAGCCTCATACTAATGGCCGTTTTAAATGCGTTTTCCAAGGTATTTAAAACACGTATTAAGCGAAACGGCGGCCTTCCTGGGTCCCATATAGGAACAGGGTAGCCTTCTTCCATGACGCTGGATACATTTCCTCTCTCCGTATTTGGTCCGCTAGTTTAAAGATTCCCGGTTGCTCTTCAATGCTATTATGTGGCCGTTTTATAGGCCGGCTAGAGTATGGTTTCCTTCTCTGGTTGTATATCTCTGGGCGGTTGGGTTTGCCTTGATTTTCCACTTCCACACAGAACTCTCTCCATTAACTTTCTGCTCAGCTTTTGATAGGCTCCTTTAGAGCATTTCTCGCGGCTTGTAGCCCCCCCCCCCCCAGGGTTGTTCCATCCCCGCCCTTTTCCTTCTAGCACCGTTCGGCATCCGCCGCGCCGTATGAAATGCTTCCTCTCGGTTCACCAGTATTTAAGGGGAGGGGGTGCCTACGGGCGCGCTCCGCCGTTGAGGCGAGGCCATCTCGCAAGCCTTCTTTAGTACAAGTGCCACAGCCTCGGGTCGGATGTGCCTCCGTTTCTCGAGGATTATCTTTATTTTTGATTCCCGATTCCGTTGCCGCTGTGTTGAAGTCTCATCGCACACACACGCGCGCAACTACACACAGTCTCTGTTTGCTTTTTGTTGAGTCTTTTGTCGTCGCGAGTTTAGCGAGATGTAGGAGCCGAACACGGTCGTCATCGCTCTGTCAAATTCTGCCCACGTTCAGTCACTGTGGGTCTAGGCATGCGATACTCCGTATGCCTATATTACTCAAACGAAAACCTACCCACCTCATCCACCTTCCGCCACTTCTTGGGATCTATGGAAATGTACTCCTCAAGTACTCAGCAAGGTGGCTTAGTGGCGGAGCCTTTGCCTTGCATTCGGAAGGCCTGGGTTCGAGGCTCAGACCGGCCAATAAATTGGTTTTCATGGTTTCCAACTTAGACAAGGTAAATGCCGGAGTGGATTAAGAATCAGCCATGACATAAAAAAAAACCATATACGGGCATTAGCCTTACGAAACAGCTAAAAAAAATAAATGTCGACATTCTAACCTCTGATGGACAGCTAGCTCGAGACGCCATGGTCTGATAATGATGAATAACCGTTCCAATGATGATCAGGAACAATAAACATGATGACGGCAAGAACATCATAGCTATCACGGATCCTGTGACTGGAACTAGCAATCCTCAACGACGACGGTAGCCGCGCCGCGTATGGCGATACTAGTTTAATGGCTTTTCCTTCCCTCCTACTGTTGCTGTCGTTGTTTTTGTAGGCGTTGTACGTCATTTACTTCTCATTCATTTATTTCGATGGTCTCCGTAAGTTACTCATTCATTCATTCGGCTTGTTCGTTTGTTTCGTTTTCGCTCGTTGCTTGTTTGTCTCTCGATTCGCACTTGGATATAAGGACAGGAAAGAAAGACGAAACAATAGGCGCGCGCGACACCCGACGGCAGTACGAACCGAGAGGCGAGACGGCAATGAAGCATGTCGACAATGGAGATGTATGCCGTAGCGTGCAGCGTTGTCAACGCCGCTAACAAGGACAACAACAACAACAACGGCAAGCGTTGTTGAGAGACATCGTTGTGTTCCCTAATGCTAGGACATCTGTCATCATCGCACCTCCGCATCCCCCCGTACCCCGTATCTTTGCCGCTCGCTCTCCAGTTTCCCTCCTTATTCCTATCTTTATCGTTATTTCGTGCTTTCGTTCCGGTGGTGGTGGCGATGGTGGTTCTGCGCATCGTCACATCAAACCACACGCACATCAGTCCAATCGGTCGCCATAATCGGTGATGTTGTTGAGGGGATTATAAGGGCTCTGCCGCTTCAAGACCGTGTGCGTCTGCCAGCCCACAACGACACCATTCGGTTGACATGAGAGCACGTTTGTCATATAAGATAACTTACAAAACCCGTTTGGAAAATGGCACCTATAAGTACTTCTTGTGTACGGCTAATGAATGAATGGACGAACCGGCATCCAAGGACTACGTAGCAACATGTGGTCCCGTTTTATCGACATTTGATCGATTGGCTGTTTCCTAACTAGACTTTAGACGTTTTTGACGCGCCAGGTGTTCTCAATATCCGATGATAAACCCACTCAATTTTAAGTGTTCTAGAGAGGCTATTGCTTTCGCCAAGATGATGATCTCCTCTTCTTCTTTTCTTGTTCTTCTTTTTTTCCTTATTTGGACTATTTCCGCAAGCTCTCCTCTGATGCCATCAGCGGCCCGCGAACCAGAGCAGTGTCGTCAAGGCTTAGGGCCAACCGCTCTGCAGGAGAAATGGCTGCAAGAGTGGACGAAAGCCATGGAGTAAGGCAGGTGGATTCGGAAAAGGATTCGTTGGTTCTGGTGATGGTTTGGTTCTGCAGTTAATACGGTAGGCTATTGTAACACCTCACGAAGATTCTCACCGTGGGACCCCTAAGGAATATTTTTTTTAGGATTTGCATTGCCTTTGACCCGAATATATATAATATTAGTGGGTCTTCACTGGCGATCCCTCAGGTATTCTTGCTCTGTGTAGAAAACAGCAATGTTTTGTCTTCTTCAACCACACAAAGACATTTTCCGAAAAAACCGACTCCGACCAACATTTACGAGTAACAACTCCACTACAACTGGAGCCTCTGCAACTTCAACTGGAAACTTCTAGTTAGTACGTTCTTGTGAGTGGGGGTGAACGCTTTGAAGCGCGAAAAATCGCCCAATGCTTTGCCAATGTCGGAACATTTAGTGGACCACTAGCTTCTATCGAATACTTATCGTGCTTTGTTTAAATCTGCGTTACTCCAGGTATCTGGGGAGGGGGGGCGTAGCATTCATTCAGACTGCACCTTTTGCTTGGTGAACGAACAGCCCCTTGGTCTTGCCGCATGTCAAGACTCTGCTACGGCTAGTCTGCGCGGTCAAGGATCAAGGACCTTGTCATGCGCACGCGTTGATTGATCGGCAGACGCCTCGGTCTAAACGGCCGAAATGGCGTCGCCGGCGTTGCACGGCGTTGACGTGGCGGCAATGTTCATAAACGTCGCTGTTGTCGGTTGTATGTCGCCGGCACGAACGCGGGGCGCGTTCATTCATATATGAACTAACAGGGGGTGCGACCAACGACGCTACAACCGTAAAGAACGACTGCGGAGCATAATCGCTTGGCCCAATATCCCAACAGGCGTTCCTGAAATGAAGCACATACAAGAATCTCAACTCCACGCAAGGGTTGTCGGGCAACATTGGGCTAATTCGTCGTTTCAATCGGTCGACATGTACCGACGATATTACATGGAACTCAGCCTATATATCGATCGATCTCGCCCAGCCAAAGCAAGACTATCGGTGTCTATTCGGTATATATATATATATATAGATCGTTATTTATTTAGATAACTTCGTTATGATAGCACCTTAGAGTGAACAACTTATACATGAAAGAAAGTGAAATAAGAAAAATAAGAAAATAATAAGGCGAACCTATAATGGCGACACGTTCGGGATCATATTTTTGTTAAAATGCATGATGGTTAAAATATGTCCGACGCAAACGTCCAACAATACGCCGTTAGTGAGTAGACCGGTGTAGCTTATCCACACACACCAGCGGAATTAGGAGTCCCACATAAGTGCTGGATCAACAGCGTTGGATAGCATTGTTACAGGACAACAGCAGCGGCCGACCCGAGAGACAGTGCTGGAATGGACAATGTTGCACCATTAACAAGTATAAGGGCGACAATGACTGATGAAATTCCCACCATAGTCCTCCTCCATCATTACTCGTTACTTCGAGTTGTGCTTGGCGCCATTACTCGGCTGTATTGGTACTATTATACAATGCACAGTTTCAAATTATTACCATGATAATCTCGCACCGCTGACGTAAAATCACGGATTTCGCTCACTTCGAAACGGGGAAGTGTGAGAACACAGAAAAATACGTCGCATAATTCAGTAATTCAAAGGGACATTACTATTATACGAATGCATGATAATACTGTTTACTAATGACAATATATCCGTAAAAGTTAATTATTGTAGAATCAATAATTGCTAATAATTAATGCCTTAATTCGTAGTAAGATGTAACATAGTAGCAGGGTGACTAAATCTGCGACCAGTTGGTGAACGGGCGCTAGAGTAGGATTAAGGTCACACTGATCGCCAGTCACCTGCTGATGTATCAAAGACGCTCCACATTGTAATATATATATATATAATATATATAATATATCCCAAAAAAATCATAACATAAAAAAATATAATGCTGACGATAATAAAATTGAACAAATAAATCAGTAATAAATAATAAACCGTTTCTGGTCTAATATATCGTATTACTTTCTATCGCCTGCACTATTCGCCGCTCAACTCATACGGCCATATTAGCTATGCTGCTCTTCTATCTTTGCACCGTTGTTTCCCCGGCCGCTTAGAGAGCGCATGCGCGCGATCTCTGTTCGACTTTTATTCTCTCTCCATATATATATATATATATATATATATATATATATTATATATATATATATATATATTATATATATGGTTTTGATGAGTTATTTTCCGTTTTTTTTCAGGTGTGTGTTTGTGTAAGTGTCTGCGCGCGTCTGAGTGTGAGCGTCATCCGCAATGCAATGTCTCTGCAGCCTATCGAAATCGGTTTCGATCTATCCGCTGGCCAATAGTGGTGCACTACTAATGTTGTTGTTGTCGTCGTCGTCGTCGAAAACAGCGATGCGTTCACGCCGCTGCAAAGCGTAGCCGATTCATTCCAAAGTGCAGTCAGTTATTCCGCCGTTGTTAAGACAGTAGGCACAGACAGGGCTAAAGACACACAAACACGCTCACACAATCTAGGTTCGCCTAGTGCCATACGTAACAATGTATGCCCTCCATGCTTTGATTTGATGATGATGATGATGAAGTTGATTGATGATATTAAATTGATGATGATAAAATTGATGATGATGATGAAGATTGATGATGATGAGATGACGAAATGATGATGAGACCATACGATTCGATGGAGGTTGACTTGCCATGCTAGCGACAGCAGACTCCGAGCCTTCGCCACCGCCACAGCACAAGCCTATGCTATGACGACAGTATGGCGATAAAAGCGACGATTGTAACGACCTTTGTGCCGCCGTCCAACAGTATTATATTAATTACACTAGTAATTAACATTTATAGTAATTGTAGTAGCACCAGCACAGCAGCATCTGCTGTTGCGGCTGCTGCAGTAGTAGTACTACTACTTACTATTGCTGTAGTAATAGAAGTACCATTAGTAACACCAACGTTATAAGTTATTGTGCGTTAATCGTCGCGCTCGTTGTTGTTGTCGTCGTTGTCGTCGTCGAGTCGTCGTCATCGATGTCGCGGTTGCGGATCTATTGCCGTATCTACCTAGAACAAAACACCCCTCACACAGGTGTTCCTCGTGCAATAGTTTGCGTCAACTAGGGCAATAGTGTGTGTGTGTGCATTGTTGATGCGGTTTTGGTTCATTTGTTGTTGTTTGTTGCTCTTATTGCTGTTGTTGTTTTGCACTTAGTGCTGCTGTTGTTGTTGTTGCTCTTATTGCTGTTATTGTTGCTCTTATATTATTGTTGTCGTTGCTCTTATTGCTGCCGTTGCTGCTCTTTTGCTGTCGTTGCTGC
>QVRM01005422.1:0-87576 GCA_003439945.1 Dermanyssus gallinae | reverse complement strand
AAAATAAAATAAAAAAAGGGCGGAAAAGGAGACTAAGTAGGCGATGACGCCCACAAAGCCGCTTGTTGTGCGATTCTCTGGCTACACGCCAGCGAACATATTATTGATTGATTCAAATCTTGCAATACATTTTGGTAAAAACATTATTTGACTTCTGCGATTGTTCATTGTCACATCGAAAAAACGTCGATAGAGATCAGCACTTGCAAGTTGCGATAGCGCACGGGTGTCATTTTTCTTCAGCAAAATCGACAGCGATGGAAGGTTGACAGCATTCGGCTCGATATCACATCTTCAAGAACTTTTTTTTGAAATCTTCTCTGAACCCTCCGATCATAGCTATGTTGCTGCACAAGTATGGGGCTCCAGACGGTGAACAATATAAAGGTTTATATAGCACAATTCTTTATACAAACGATGTACACATTTGGGTCCTTGAATAAAACAACAAAACAGCATGTTTACAAGTATAGATGTTTATTTGACTAGTTCTCGTGAATGTGCAGAAAATAATCCGTTGTGTAAAGCGGGCGTTACTAGGGTCAAAGGTAGACATCCGTTGTGTTACTAACTCAATCAGTTTATTCCAACCGCCGATTTATCGGCCGTCTTAAGGCTTCTCTTAATTACACCGTCGGACTCGTCCGACCTACATGCGGCACGTAGTCGCTCTGCGTCCTCCTCCTGCACGGTCTCTCTGCCGACTATCCTCTCACTAACTACTGGTGCTGCTGCTAGTGCAGCTGCTGTACCTCCGTCAGCGACCACTAGAGGCAGGTGACGGATGCCAATCATGGCATGCACATCTCAGCTATAAGCTGCTCCTTCTCTTCTCAGTAACATTACCAATCATCGTCATATATTTCCCAACTATGCAATTATATTTATACTATTATTCTACTCGTCTACCTGACAGTTGATATTAAAACACCGAGGTCTCGTGCAACATTAGCGGTGGCAATATTCTCCCGTTAAGCTTGTACTACAGATCAAAGAAGCCATGTTTCAAAACGAGGCATTTTAAACGGATGCTCCATGCCTTGTCGATGCACCAGCGCAGATGCCATCGACAGCAGACTGTAGCGCAGTATCGCTAAGGGAGATCCAAGGAAGCGTATATCTTTAGGTGGTCAGCGTGAAATAGGTATTTGACACTCGATGAAATGTAAGATTTTAAATCTAAAAAAAATACTGTGTACAGCAGAGAAGATGCTGTGGACGCCGGATGGAGCCAGTCGTGGCTCACTAAGAGCGTCTCCGCATTTACTCGGAACGAGCGACTGTTCAGAAAGCGGCACGCCATTACGAGGCTGTGAGTGGACCTGGAGCGTCTTCATCTTGTCATTAAGATGCCTATGATCACCCTGTCAAAGGCACTCTTCTGGTCAAAATATATACTGTGAAAATATTTTTGGCATTAATATACAAGGGTCACTCATTTGTAATTCTAATAGTTGGGTGCACGTAGAACAACGTTTTTTTTTCAATTCAATTAGATTTATTTCACTCAGATTGAGTATAATATACAGTTCACGATGTTTCTTCATAATACTTATCTTCTTCACGCTTTCGGCGAGAGAAGTAGTGTAACGATGTTTTGTTCAGCGCTGTGCATCCTACTGCATGGTACTTGGCACACCTCTGCAGGCAGAACCGGCAGGTGCCAACTCGTACTCCTCGTGAAAGGCTGCGTTTGAACATACCAGGTAGTGATAACCATGCACTATGTACCTGGTGTACACGTGGCGACTGTCACATGCAGGACCAGACCAAAGGTGCACGGCATTGAAAACGTCCAAACCACCGACCTCCCGTCTGGCCTGTTCGACTTTAGCTTCCCCATTCCAGAAATAGAAATCATTTCGTATGGTACTGGTACGGCGGCCTCTTCAGCAGCCTAAGCCGGATTGTTTCCGTAGCCGGTGGACAACCTGATATGAGATACGAATAGGCAAGCAACAGCACTCGCTTCATGATAATGAGAAACACCCTCTCAACGTGGTTAAAATTCGCCAGTGTGAAGGTGGTTCCACACCCTGTCAAGGCTATACATCAGCCCCGGAGCAATCTTAAGCATAAAGAGCCTCACTGCTGAGAAAACGGACAGTCTTCGGACATTGCCTACTTCCCCGTAAATAGAGACAAGTGTCTTCCGCACTGTTTCGTTCATCTGCGTTGTGAACGTCGTTCCCGTATAATGAACCCACAGGCCAAGATACCGGAAAGAGTTAACAAACTCCAATGGTTGGCCGCAGCAACGTATAACGTCTCTGGCAGCCAATCCACCTCCACGCCTGAATTCATGGCTTTGGTCTTCCTGGTGTTTATCTCAAGTGCCTTCGAGACAAGAAAACGCCTCTATCATAGAGGTAATGCGCTTGATGGCACCTAGGTCGCGATGAGCGACCACGATATCATCTGCGTACATCACCACCACGGCGTTTTGGTACTCCTGTCGGACGTAACCGACGAGGTCAGCAAGGAGAAGTGTAAACGAGACGCAGCTCATCGGGTCTCCTTGCGGAGTTCCCACATTTTGCTTAATCTCCAATACACCTTGCTCACCGTCTACCAACAAGGGTGTCCTCCTCAAAGAAACTTGCTATTACACTCAGGAGAGAGCCACCCACTCCTGCTCGTTGGAATGCTTCAACCAGCAGATAGCGAGGGGCTTTGTCAAAGGCCTTGACGCAGTCAATAAAGACTGCATACAGATGACCTCTGGGTTGTGCCACAGCTCGCTCGATTTCTGACTGGAGAACGTGGATTGCATCACGGGTGCCTCGGCCTCTCCTACAACCGAATTGCTCCGGTGGAAGTGCCTCTTCAGCCACGTGCTCAATCCGTCGAATCACCAACTTACAGAAAATCTTCTTCTATGTGCGTTCTGACGCCACTCCACGGTAGAGATTTGGATCCTGATGGTCATCACCATGCCTACCCTTGAACAGAAGAGGAAGCCTGGCGACATGCCAGACTTTAGGCATCCGCCCCCTCTTTATAATTTCATTAAAGAAATCACAAAGAGTTTCTGCCAAGAGAGGGAGTGACTGGATCCAATGCTTATAGCAAACCTGATCGGGCCCTGAGCTCTTTTTCTTCGGGAGTGACCGTAGGACCTGGCACACCTCCTCCACCCCGAAAGGCAGATTCATGTTGTGCTGCTCCAATGTAAGCGGATGCTGTACGATTGGAGATACGGCCGCAACGTCACGATTGAATAAATATTAGTTAGGTGGCTCTTTACCTGTCCGTCACTTAGCGGATTCCCCGCCCTACGAGGTCGCACGATGTAAGCTGAGGGCTCTCGTTCTGCTCTTTCAAGCAGCCGTCGTTCCTCCCGCCTCGCGTGTTCCCTTTTATGATCATAGCAGAGTCTATATCGGCCTTTCTACGCTCAAAATAGTCCCACCTGCTTGCAGTGATGATCGTGCTTTGGCTCTTGCTTGGCGCAGGAGTTCGAGCACTTCAACGTGGGCTAGGGTAGCAGGATCGAGAGTACCACGGGCGTGATCTCTTCTGCCATAACTTTTTCCACTCACTGCGCTTCTCATCGTCCTCTCCAGCTGGTCACAGGTTGTATCGATGTCAGGGCTAACCTCAAGACCGCCACCGCTCTGTCTAAAAGAGATAGATTAATCCTTCTCATTGCAGACCAGCGCGGCGGATTATGTCGGTCTCGCCAAATACCAGGAACATCGACAACGGCCAACACTGGTTGGTGTTTTCGGGCCGCTTCATCGAGAACATCGAAGCTTTCAATTTCACGGCTGACAAGGTTGTGAAACAACAGGTCGATGGTGCTGCTTCCATTGTGACTTAAATATGTATAGTCTTCGCGCGCGTTTGCACAGCTTAGACCAATATTTTTCGTCACCTGAAGCAGCACCTCGCCTTTATCATCGTTGGCCCCACAATCGATTCTGGCATTGAAATCACCGTCGACGATAGTTGGCATGGTCAGTTTTAACTCTGAAAGTCCAAAGCTTATCGTCTCAGCAACCTCCGCAGAATCGAATGTGGGTGGGAGATAGAATACAGCGACGTTTACCCTCCCAGACGAGAGCACCACGCAGTATTCATCTTTCCTGACGCATTGCATCGGTGGTAAGCGTTTATGTAGGTAGATAGATAACCCACCCACAGGTCTTCCCCGACCTCCCGCAGGTAAGACAGCCAGCTGGTGAAAGCCCCGCATATCATTGATATTCAGTTCGTCCCGCTGAAATGTCTCCGTAAGGAGTGCAATGTCAACCAAGTTAAACATGTCATCACGTGCAAGATCCATTGCCCCCTGAAGTCTCTCACAATTCCAGAGAAGCACTCGTAGAGGTATGTTTGCCACTACGTTTGCAGTTCTAGAACTGGTCAGTCACTTACGGGGGCTTGGACCGCCAGGCGCACTAAAACTCTCCTTAACCATCCTCTCGTAGGGGACGTCCCCAACCCAGCGACGGAACAGGCTTCCCTTTGGCCAGAATTCATCTCTGCAACAGTTTGCGTAATCTTCGTCACGCACCACCACACAGAACACAGCATCACTACCATGTGTATGTAGCTTCCAAACTGCTTTCACAGTTATGCCCTTGCCAGTGAGCCAGGCTTGCAGCCCGATCGCCGATGTCTTCTGCGCCAATCGTGCCACTCTCAAGGCGCAGATCTTCGCAGGTCTAGCATAAACTTCCAATCCGTCTATGCCATCTGTTGCACTACCGCGCTGCATTCGATGTTTTGTTTTGTTGTCTCGTCGCTTGCGAACCACAACAAAACCATCGTCGTCTGCCTTCTCCTCCGGACGTGGGTCAGCTGGATTTGCTTTCGGCGTTGTTGTTACCGCAGCTGGTGACGCCGCTGTACCACTACCCGGTGGTTCCATCTCCACAACAGCGCCGTTAAAGTTGCCACTGTCGTTACTCAACTCTGCAGACGCCAAGCTTCTCTTGGCGCCGGCGCGGTTGTTTTTGCTGGTCTCTCCAGCCAGCTCTCTCGTATTTGGCTCGGTGACGTCACCTCCTTCTGTGCTGTCTGCTAGCCTGGCTTTCTTGTTTTTCTGCGTTGTGCCGCGTTCCGCCGCTTTTCTCCACGCTAATTTTGTCACTTAGCGTGGAGTTCAAACCCCCTGTAAGCGTAAGGGGTGCGGCAAACTGTTCCTGCGAGATTGCCTCGATTTTGGCAACCCGCTCCTGTAGTGCCGTGTGTGCTAACCACAGTTTCACAAAGTTCCCACTGTAGCTCGCTCATCGGCCGCACAACGTACCGTGAGTTGGTTCCTGGGTGTCACAGGCTCCACACGAAGCCGAGTGCGCATCCTCGGGGAGCACAGGGTTTAGACAGCCCCCGTGGAACACTTTTGAGCAGCCTTGACTGCACACCACTAGTTGTTCACCCGTCTTTAACGGGAGCGAACACTTCGAACAACCGAACATTACGACTGCTAGCAGACAACTTCATTAAAGTCAATAAGAGAGTCACTGTAGTTCGTAGGAAAATAAGATGTCGACATGGGTCGGACGAGAATTACTGGAACCGGGTTGAACAAAAATGGGAATTGAGCTGCTAGTAGCTCAACCTTCTTCTCATCTGTCGGTGCTGAGTGTCAGGTTGATTCCAGGGTTGGTGGGGACTCGTTGCTTGTAAGGCGCGAGTTCGCGTAGCGGAAGTGGAACCGGCTGTCCTTGACGCTTAAGTTCATCTCGGTCAGGATGCGAAGGCGCTTTGTTGCTTTCATTAGTTTTCGATGATATGTAAAGGACGAGGCAGGGCTAGAGTGCATGGAGATTGTTCGCTCGAGTCGGGCTACATATGAGCGCAGTTTCATGAGCTTCTTGTCGACCACAAGAGGGGTGAAGGCTTCGATCAGAAAGCGACAACATTGCGCGAACTCGTTGTACATACATCTCGTTGGCATCATGGCAGTCGAAAAAGAACGCCCTTAAATCGAGTATGTGTTGTATCTGGATCGTAGCTTCCAGACGGCTAGCGAACCTTTAAGCTTGGGCACGATATTCCTATGTATGTCCAAGGCAGTGACGCCGGGGGGGGGCAATCCGAGAAATAATATTTTAATTATATTTTAATTGAATTACGGTTAAGAAATAATATATATATATATATAATATATATATATATATGTTTTTTTTTTGATGACCGTTTGAATGCGGTGGAGTTCGGTCGTGTTTCGTGTTGGCTCCCGTAAGATCAACTAGTACGAGGGGCTTAACTGTGATTTTCGTAGTGATCATTGCATCATCTAGACTTTTTATAGTGAGTGTTCGAACAGTGCACACCATACGCCTGGAGGCACTCTGGTTACTCTTCAGGGGGTCCTTATTCCTCCAGGGCTCTCTGACAACTGTGTTCGATCTGCTAACGTCATCGCTAGCAGTAAGCTTGTGCCTAACTTGCGGGTGGGGGTCACTAGGGCTTAGAAGCAGAGAAGCCTGTGCAGTCGTTGTAGCCCAGTGGTAGCCTCATCGATTGCCAGTTGTTGGGCCCCGGTTCAACTCCCAAGAGTGGCAATTTTTGTTTGTGTTTTTTTTTTGCGTCTATTCGTTCCAAGGCATTTGGACAGCTAAGACGATGCCGGTCGAGTCCAGCGGAAGTAAGCCGCCTGGTAGTTTGGATATATCCAGACTCAGGAGCGCAATCGCCAAATAGACACCAATCGCTGCCCAAACCGATGTCTCGAAGCCGGCTGAGAAGAGGGCTTGCAGCGCATTGCCTGGTGTATCACAAGTTGATCCAACCACAGGTGCCGGAACTTCGGAAATCTCAAACGGAAGTGTAACACTAGGGTGTAAGCGAAGAAAAGGTTCCTCTGTAGAATCAGATGAACACGACGAATCGTTTACGCTAGTGGTGTCAAAGCGTGAACAGAAGCTTATGTCTCGTGAGCAACGTCAGTTGAACAAGCTGAAAATGGAGGCATCTAGCGGTCAATTCAACGCCTTCAAAGAGATCATACGAAAAAAAACCACAGAGGATTTAGCTCCTAAGGAGTTTGCTGACGATACATTAGTGCAATTATGCAAGGCTATTCATTCTAATTGTCCTGAGTGCAAGATATCAAGCAATAAGACCGCTATTTCTGTGTGGGTCAACACAGAGGATGCGGCTAGGAAACTAACGCAGCTCTCTGCAATAGGGTCGATACCTATCACGGTAACCTGTCCAGCACTAATTTCAGGCGAGAATTCAAGGCGTCGATGTTGCGTTTACAGACGAGCATGTTCGACGTTTATTCTAGACAGGTCACGCTGGCAAGACCCCACTCAGCAAGGTGATCCTGACCTTTGACCGTCAACCGCCTGTGTCTGTCTTCCTAGGATACAAAACCCACTCCGTCGTACTTGAGCCCGATCAACCGAAGTTGTGCTACAATTGTCAACGAGTGGGACATCTATCTTTTTTCTATTTCTTCAACTTTTCGCAAGGCCTGCAAAAAATGTGGAGATGGAGATCACCTGGCTTCAAGTTGCACAAAACGGTGGAGGTGTGTCAACTGTAGTGGCCCCCACGTGGCCGAATCGCCTTCCTGTCCGCGTGTGGCCTACCTCCGCGAGCGGAACAGGATTATATTGGAGACGAGAGTTCTACAACAAGTTAAGGCATCGCATTCGTCTGCATCGATTACTGAGGCTCTTGATGTCACAGCCACTGTCGTGAAAGACGTACAACCCGGAGGTTTCCTCAAAGATAAGTCTTCGTTAGCTGCAGTTTTTAGGAGCATTTCTACCACACAAGAAAGCTCCTCACCGCAGCTGCTCCTTCCCAACCCACGACCGCTACCGAAGCCCAAGCGGAAGCGAACCAACACATATAGGACAACACCGCGGTATGCTGCTAAACACAACACAAAGAGAAACACCCGCAAGACGTCTCGCAGAGCGTGTTAGATGTTAGAGGCGCCTTAAAAGACGTCGCTCGGATGTTAGAGGGTATCAGTCCTGATCTCGCAGCAGCTTTGAAAACGATTACGGAAGCCCTGAAACCTCTATTGGCTCTCCTTCCCCTCGCAGAAAAGCTCAAAGCCTTTGCATCATAATGCCAGATAATAATCCACACGGAACTGAGACCGCGCATGCGTCAATAGTTCTGGATAACTCCAACAAGGCAACATGTCCGGTTTGCAAAGGTGTCTTCACGAGGAGGGGTCTTGCCAGACATATATCGGCCAGACATGCTGACGCCGCCAACGGGCCGTCCACATGTCATCGGGCTCTGACGGAAGAACTTAGATATTGACACTCTACTCGTCGACATTCAGGCAAACATGCGCCAAGCCAAACTGCTACGCATTTTACCCAAATCGGTGAGGCCTACTGTTGCGGAGGACCTTACCAACGTTTTCTCAAACGTTGCTAAGGACAACGACTTCTACGCCTGGTACTCTTTGTTCTCCTTCGCTCCGGTCGTGCTACGGCTACCTCGATTTGACAAGGACGCTCGGTCCCGGTCTGTTTTAATCAGGAAGAACTTACGCAAATTTTCAGCGGGTAAAAGGCTCAAGGACATAGCGCACGAGGGATCAGCATCTAATGCCTTTCTCGACGACGATCTCCTCAGACGGGTGAAGGTCAAGCTGTCGGAAAGCGATTTCTCCGGTGCAGCTAAATTGGTGAGTTCCGAAGATACCCTAGCGCCAATCAACGAAAATACGGAAGCACTCCGCTCCGAACACCCACAGGCTCCTCGGAATCTAACCATGTCTACGTTCCCGGCGGTCACACTGCCATCTTCAGCCTCGCGCGACGAGTAACCGAACCCCATGAAAACCTTCAGTCGGAGTTCAGCTGCCGGTTTGAATTTTATGGGACCCCGCCTACTATAAGACCTGTTGTTTGGTGCACTGGGCCGTACGGCTGAGTGACTAACTGACGCCATTGCCAAGGTAGTTGATGTGCTAAGATGGGGCCCGCCCCCATCCTGTTTTATGCCACTTATAATATCTTCAGAGCAAGAATGTTTGCACTAAAGAAGAAAGATGGATTATTACGCCTGATCGTCTGTTCCTTAGTCGTTCGCCGATTGGCGGCCAAAATCGGCTGTCAAAATAATATGGACACTGTTTTAGCAGCTCTTGGCGAACACCAGCTTGGATTCGCTACCCCTGGCGGTACAGAGGTAGCAGTGCACTAAGCCCGGGCATTCCTGAAATCGCGCAAAGTGCTGACGGTGATAGTCAAACTAGATTTCCAAAATGCTTTTATTAGCGTTCGAAGAGACCATCTACTCCGATCCGTCAAGTCGTGGGTACCCTTACTGTTTCACCAAACGAATCTGGCGTGCGGTCAGTCATCACAAATAGTTATGCCCCTTAACACAATGCTATCGCAAACAGGTCTTCAGCAGGGCGATCCCCTGGGTCCTCCACATTTCTCTCTATGTATCAATGAGATGGTAGATGCACTACGATCGCCCCTCAATGTCTGGTACCTGGATGACGGCGTTCTGGGTGGAGACCTCCCGACAGTGCTGGACGATATTCGAAAAATCATTGACTTTGGTGTCATTAATGACTTGATTCTGATCCCGAACAAATGTGAAGTATATGTTACAGCTCATAACGGAACTAAACCATTAGATTTATTGGGCCTTATTAGCCTACTCCCTGGCTGCCGCATTGTTGACAAGACTGAATTGGAGCTGCTCAAAGTCATTCTGTACGGTGATGATCTGGTGATGTTCAGTACGAACAGACACTACTTGCCACAAGCAATAGTCACAATGACGAGGTACGTCAGCGAAGTTGGTCTTACCATCAACAACAGTAAAACCGAAGCGCTCAAATTCCGCAGAGGAGGTCGTCTGGCTGCTAGCGACGAATTCCGCTTGGGGGTGCGCCAGTCAGGTATGTAAGTTCCTTTACATGCCTCGGCATAACTCTCACCACAACGTGGACTGCGTTCCGCCTGCACGGGGAGAAGGCTCTGATTGCGTCAACAACAATCGAAGCGCCCCAGAAGCTCTCCATCTATACCGCCCGGCGCCTATTCTATCTCAAAGTCACTCAAAGTTTACGGCTACATACGGAGTGCAGCTGTTATGGCGACACCTCAAAATGAACGACCTCGCAACGCTGGAGAGAGTTATGCCCGCGTTCTTCAAGCAAATTCTGGGCCTGCACTCCTCCGCTCGCAACCGCTTGGTTTATGCACTGACAGGAACTTCGCTATTCGAAGAAGATATACGGAAGATGTATGGGCTGCACGAGAGCAGAGACAACACAAAATCATCCAGCTTCAGGAGACAAAGATGAATACTGCGTGGTGCTCTCCTCTTGGAGGGTAAACGTCGCTATACTCTACTTCCCATCCACATTCGATCCTGCGGAGGTTGCTGAGACGGTATTCTTTAGACTTTCAGAGTTAAACCTGATTATGCCAACTATTGTCGGCGGTAACTTCATTGCCAGAATCGATTGTGGGGCCAGCGATGATAAGGGCGCTGCTTCAGGTGATGGAAAATATTGGTCTAAGATGTGCAAACGCGCGTAAGACTATACATATTTGAATCACAATGGAAGCAACCCAAGCAACAATGGACCTGTTGTTTCACAATCTTGTCAGCCGTGAAATTGAAAGCTTCGATGTTCTCGATGAAGGAGCTCGAAAACACCAACCAGTGTTGACCGTTGTTGATGTTCCCGGTATTTGGCGAGACCGACATGATGCGTCGCGCTGGTCTGCAATGAGACGGATTAATCTATCTCTTTTGGACAGAGCGGTAGGCGGTCCTGAGCCCTGACATCGATACTACCTGTGACCAGCTGGAGAGGACGATGAGAAGTGCAGTGAAGTGGAAAATGTTATGGCAGAAGAGATCACGTCCGTGGTACTCTTGAGCCTGCTTGAGCGTAAAAAGGCCTATATAAGACTCTGCTATGATCATAAAAGGAAACACGCAAGGCGGGAGGAACGACAGCTGCTCGAAAGAGCAGAACGGGAGCCTTCAGCTTACATCGTGCGACCTCATAGGGCGGTGAATCCGTTTAGTGACGAACAGGTAAAGAGTCACCTAACTAATCTCTTATTCAATCAATTCAAGGGTGTGGAGCCACCTCACGCTGGCGAATTTTACCCAGCTTGAAAGAAGTTTCTAATTATATATGAAGCGAGTGCTTTGCTTGCCTATTCGAACAAGGAGCCGCTTTGTGTATCTCATGTCAGGCTGTCCACAGGCTACTAAAACAATCCGACTAATGCTGAAGGTGCCGCGTACAGTACCATACGAATGTTTTATTTCGGAATGGGAAGCTAAAGTCGAACAGGCCAGACGGGAGGTCAGTGGTTTGTACGTTTTCAACGCCGTGCATTTTTGGTACGGTCCTGCATGTGACAATCGCCACGTATACACCAAATATGCATGATTATCACTACCTGGTATGTTCAAACGCAGCCTTTCACGAGAAGTACGAGTTGTGCCGGTTCTGCCTGCAGAGGTGTGTCAAGTACCACACCACTGTGCTCATGGCACAGCGCTGCGCTGGACAAAAAATCGTTGCACTACTTCTCTCACCGGAAGCGTGAAGAAGATAGAGTATTATGAAGAAACGATAATTGAATTGAAAAAAATGATATTCTGTTTTTTTGCCGGATAGACCCTGCCTAAACCGGTTTTCATTTATTCTTGTCAGAAATACGACATTTACAGCCCTACAAACATTTAGGTACATAATACATTCTCAAAAAATAACAAAATAGCACTGGAGCACACAAAATAACAAATACGACAACAACAAAAACAACAAGCATACGCCTACACACACACACTGCCACACAAAAGCTCCATGAGCTGGGACAGTGAAGGAGAGTCAGAAAGGCATTGTTTCCTTGGATGGCCTACATCGTCCGTTTATACAGTTTGTGTCCACGCCGTAGCTGCTCTGCTAGGTTATTTAGGCCCTCAAAAGGCGTCGTGCAGCGGAACGGGAAGGAAAGGTCGTGCTCGATGCATACCTAAATCGGGCACAGCGTAAGCTTCTTCTTGTTTTTAAGCTTCTGCGAAAGCTCCTCAAGTTTCTGAGCTTTGCTGTTCTTACAGCGTGCCTCTTCCTCTGTCTCGCGGCGCATATCCTCGAGATCCTCTTGGCGGCCCAGACGAGCTGATCGAGCCTCTTCGGCCATGCAGCGACTGAACGAGCTCTCCTCAATGTCGTCACAGTCCTGGCCAATATACTTTCGTTTATAGTACTTGAAGATCTTGGCGATATCTTTCGAATACCTATTTGCATAGGGGTCTTCAATTTCGCCGTCGTCAATAAAGTCATCTTCGTATTCGTCCAAGTCCTCGTCATAGTCGTCCTCTTCCTCATCTGTCTCAGAGTCAATTGGCCCACAACTCTGAAGCTGGCGGAGTTTCTTCTTCAGCTTTTCATCCTCGATCTGTCGCGCTTTGCGAGCTTCGAGCTTTTTTCGGCGTTCCTCCTCTTCGGCGGCTTGGCGTTCCTTCTGCAGTTGGGCCAGCTTCCGTGCGGTTTCTGCCCGAAGGCGATCTCGCTCGGAAAGTGGCGCCGATTGAGCAGAAGCAGATGCGGCAGCAGTACTGCCAACGGACCCGCTGCTCGCGGCCGCCGCAGAGCCCTGAACGCTAGAGCCGCTCGACGGTTGCGTCGGAGACTTGCGTTGCGCCTGCTCGACAGAAGATGAACTTTTCTGGCTGTCGCTTTTCTTGTCGGCACGATCAATGTTGCTGTTGCTTTCTGCCGCTCTGCTCGCACCAGAGTGGGAGCGTGATGAGGTGCCGTTCTCGTGTGAGCGACTTGAACTCTTGTGATCTTTGTTGTCCTTTGACGAGTTCGTTTCCTTGTGGTGTGCCTTCTCTTTAGTCGACTCTTTCGACTCCGAGCCATGGCGATCCTCTTTTTGGCGATCTTTTTTGTTGCTGTGCTGGTCACTGTGGCGATGTTTGCTACTGCTGGTTTCGTTACTCTGTTTTTCTTTTTGGCTGCTTATGTCTTTACTGTCCTTAGTACCACCACTTCTACTACTGCTGCTGCTAGAACTGCTGCTATCACTACTTGCTTTGTGGCTGCTTAAGGAAGAACGCTTGCCGGAGGATCGATCCTTGCGATCGCCCTTTGAGTCGCGCTCGGTGACCTTTTCTGAGGAACGCTCGGATTTTGACGACGACGACGAGGCGGATTCGCCCTTTTTAGGAATACGATTGACCGGAAGACCGTTCGGCTTTGGCGCGTTTCCACTGGAGTCGCCACTACCGATTTTCGGGATACGCGGTAAGCTCGAGGCAGCGACAACGCCAGAAGAAGAGGCGGCCTTCTTTAGCAGGGCCTCCTCTTCGGCGAAACGCCGCTTCTCGGCGCTCGTCATAAGGCGCGGCTCGGTTTCGGTTTTCTTCGGAGGCTGCAACGGCAAGCAGATGTCAGCCCCGAATGAGCCGGTTTCGGCGTTGCTCTGAGCGATTCGCAGCAGTTCGTTCATGTCGCGAATCTGCGGCGCGCCGCCAGTGGACGCAGAGAGGCGAACCTTACTCTTTCGCGACGTATCAATAGTTCCCTCAAAGATTTCGTACTTTCGTTTCCGCTTGCGCCGCTCTTTCTCGTTCTCTTCGTGCTTAATCGACGAGATCACCTTATCCTTTTCACGTGGTTGCTTGTCTTTGTCGCGCTCATCAGCGGCTGATTTAATCTGATTGATGAACTCCCGGCGCTCGCGTTGCACCTTGTGCCACTGACGCTTGCATTTTTCACTCCACTCATGTTTCTGCTTCAGAAGACCCTTGTGATCTTTGTAAATGTGATCATCGCGTTTCGTCGATTCGACTGCGCTCAAGATCATCTTCTCGCGTTCTTCGCGTTTCTCTTTTTCCTTGCGTTCGAGCAGCGCCCGAACGGCGTCCGGATCCACCTTCGATTTAGGCAACTTTTTGGCGGGGCCCACATCCAACGAGTAACGCTTCTGAATGTAGTTCGAGGTGTTCTTCTGGGCCTTCTTGAGCAAACCGTCGAGATTCATGATGAATCGTCGCTGTTGGTTCGGATCGTAGAAGATCAACAAGCCAGAGCACAGGTAAGCGAACACAAATTACCTTCCTTCTGATGGTGGTAGTCACTGCGGTTGTTTCCAAGTCCACCACTGCTCACAATAGCAACAACAGCATGAAGACTTTTTTCTCTAAGAGCTCTATTTTACTCTAGGAGGTCAAGCAGCAACAGACCAAACCAGAATCGCCGAGCGTCGGCTTCACAATGCAGCAGGACGATTGCATCTACGAGAGCAGCACAAACGTTCACAGACTCTCCGCCTGTAACAGAGAAACAACCAGACTGATTCTGCAGTCGTCGGAGCAACACCATTTATCTATCCGACGAGCGAGTGGTCAGCGATCGCAGAGAGGCTGCAGCATCAGCAGCCGCCGCGGCAGCAGCGGCAACAGCAAGGATGTGGACCGACAGATCAGTGGTGGAGTGGAGAGGGCGGTGCGGATGGGGGTGGTGGCGGAGGCTGATTGATTGTCATTAGCAGCAATAGAGGGGGGAAGGGCGGTTGACAATAGCAATATACTCGGTGACCGACCGACTGACCGGGGGGATCATCACCTCAATTCACCTCCCGCTGACTTCCCCCAGTGTTCCAGCCGAGCCGACTCGAGCCGAGAGCAGCGGCAGCGAGTCGAGTGAGACCAGCTGACGACATTCTGTTTTCTGAGGATATTTTGTTCCTAACCGAAACGTTTTCGACAAACACAGCAAATATAAATCAGTTCACACAACACCAAATATATCATGGACTGGCACTTAAGTCTCAAAGGAGAGGCCGACCTAAATGTGGTGTGGCTATTGCCGTCAGAATGACAGAGTGCTCACACTTACTCAAATGCACTTCAAAATAAATGGTGCTGGAACTAGAAGTTTATAATTACCGGATATGAATATATAGTCCACCAGATAGATGTAATACATGATATTGGACGCGCAATGAGCTATTGTATAAGTACGAATAAGCATATTTTTGCAGGGGGGCGATTTTAATTGCGATCTATTAAAAGATAACGCACGAAGCACAGCTTTTATATCAGGAATACATGAGCTTGGATTGCAAATTGAAAACAACAAGCACGAGGCTACGTACGCCAGCTGAAATGAAAGAGGTGCGATCGATGTGTTACTAACCTCAGCAAAGCAGCCACAATTAAGCATCAGCGAGATGCATTCAACGCCCTCAGCGCATCGAAAACACTTTAAATAACGTTAAATTTGCACCGATTCAACAAGCCCAATGACACCCTCAGTATATACCCTTAGCCGCTCTCTGAACCCCCAGATATTACAGTAAGCACTACAACTTATTCAGCCAACAGACGATATCAATGTCGCTGAAAATCTATCCCGTGGGCAAGACAGATTTAATGCGCACGGAAACCGCTACACAAATCCACTGCGCACAAATCGTGGTTTGATAAACAATGCGAAGCTATAAAATACACAATTTGCAGTCACACGGAGATTAGACCGGAGGAATTGCAACGACTTGCGGACATAAAACGGAATTTTAAAAATATTAAACAAGAAAAGAAACAAGCATATTAGGTCATTTAGCGCGTGACACGCGTACAACAGAGTGCTACAAAACCATGTATACTCCTCCCAAAACGACCCACTTCACCAAATCCATTAATCAATGACGATGAGTGGATACTTCATTTTACGCACCTAAACGATGATGACCTCCTACTACTTCCGAGGGAGAACGTTTGCTATTACCGAGCATTTACAGAAGAAGAGGTAGCCAATGTAATGGAAGCCAAAGAAAATAGAAAATCGGCGGGTCCAGATCAAATTGAGTATGAACATATTAAAAAAATATGCGTTTTCCTTGCCCGCCAATAACCAAATTGTATAACGCATGTCTACGCTGCGGCAAAATACCGAAGAAACAGAGAAAAAGTTTCTTGCAGCCAATTTACAAAAATAATGGTGAAGCAACCGACCTAACTAACTACCGTGGAATTGCACTTATTAGCGTCGCTTATAACTATATTTTAACGTCACTTGTCGTAAAACGCTTGCATGACGCCGTAGGCCAAGATTTACCATGCAAGCAGCACGGATTTCTAAGAGGACGATCTACGTCGGATGCCGTTGCCTTTCTTTTAGACCCTGTAAAGACCCGCCAAGATTAAAAAGAGATGACATATGCCGCTTTTATCGATTTTATAACTGCATTCGACTGCGTTAGAAGAGACAAACTTCTGAATGCACTTTGAACCCGATACTCTATAGAGGGCTTTCAGATTCAGATTCATAACGTGGTTTATATGCGAAACTGCATTACAAATGCTTAAGTTTTTTTTAATGACATTTCATAAAATTAAGTAAATTTACACAGTCACATGGTTAAATATACAGGTGTGTACACAGTAAACCGGTGATCAGTTCATCGGGGTGATTTAGCATTGTAGCACGGAAATACGCTCGTCACAACAGTATTGCCGACCCTTTGTATGGTGGCTCATATAACTCATGAATCAATTACCATATCCGCAGCTTTTTACTTCATAACGCCTGTTAATAAACTCATCGGTCTGTTATACTAGAGACGAAAGCAAGATACTTTTTTAGTTCCCGCACAAATATACCCACAGAAGAGAGAGATCTTATGCGTCCTGGTAGAACGCTCCAAACATGCTGCAGCCAACACAATAGGGAATGAGACCTAAGTTTATTTTTGGTCCGCGGTATCACAAATACTGTCGTTCTATGCAGTTGCCTTCTCTGCCTAGGTACCAAAGATAATACTATATCCGCCGTTAGTAAACCACGAGAGGTTTTGTAAGCAAGCGTGGCCACTCTAAGACTATATATATTTGTGAAACTGGTAAAAGGTCATAAGCAGCAAACAGATCACTAACTGGCTCGTAGCGCCGTCGGGAGAAGATGGCACGAAGTGCATCATCATTGAATCACCTGGACCCTTCGTAGAATGCCTCTGTACACACCACCCCACAACAGAATTATTGTGGATTTAGAAGAGTAAAGCAGGTGGGGGTTCCCTTAATGGGAACCCCTACCTGCCTTAATCTTCGCAATGTTGCAATAACAGCATAGCACTTTGGTATCAATTGATCTATGTGAGAACGCCAGAATAATGTTCATGCAGTGCCAAACCGAGACACCTCACCGTCTGAAAACGATCTACCGTATTGGCACCCAGTCGAAAACTATCGGACAATTGAAGCAGCCTTCTAGCGGGTCGAAACACTAAAATATTGGCTTTGCTCGTATTCACAACCAATCCGTACTCATTAAAAACTTTAACACCTTTTTCAACTAACTCAAGGAAAGCGTTAATACCACTAGAAACGCAGCCTGGGTCAAGCCGAAACAAGATTGTCGTATCGTCCCAGATTATCATGTTTGATTTTCAAGAGTATGAAGTTCAGTAATATAAGAAACATAAAGGAACCAAGAACAGGGCCATGTGGAGCTTCCAAGCCAACAAGCTGCCAAATAGATTGAATAGGCCCAACCTTGACAGACTGAGATCTATCCTCAAGATAGGATCTAAACCAGCTAACTGTAGAAAACGTGCAGCCCTGCTGAAGTAAGTCAACATTCATTTCAGATTCAGATTCAAAACGTGGTTTATTTGCGAAACTGCATTACAAATGCTTAAGTTTTCAAAAAAAAAATTACATTTCATAAAATAGAGTGATTTATACAGTCACATGGTTATATATACAGGTTTGTACACAGTAAACCGGTGATCAGTTCATCGGTGTGATTCAACATTGTAGCAAGGAAATACGCTCGTCACAACAGTATTGCCGACACTTTGTATGGTGGCTCCTATAACTCATGATTCAATTTCCATCTCCGCAGCTCTTTACTTCACAACGCCTGCTAATACCCTCACCGATCTTTTATACCAGAGCCGGTAGCAAGATACTTTTTCAATTCCTGCACAAATATACTCACAGAGGAGAGAGATCGTATGCGTCCTGGTAGAGCGCTCCAAACATGCGGCAGCCGACACAATAGGGAATGAGACCTAAGTTTCTTTTTGGTCCGCGGTATCACAAATACTGTCGCTCTACGCAGTTGCCTTATCCGCCTAGGTACCAAGGGAAATACTATATCCTCCGGTAGTAAACCACGAGAGGTTTTGTAGGCAAGCGTGGCCACTTTAAGAAAATATATTTTTGAGACTGGCAAAAGGTCATAAGCAGCGAACAGATCACTAACTGACTCGTAGCGCCGTCTAGAGAAGATGGCGCAAAGTGCATCATTTTGAATCACCTGGACCCTTCGAACAAATATACTCACAGAGGAGAGAGATCGTATGCGTCCTGGTAGAGCGCTCCAAACATTCGGCAGCCGACACAATAGGGAATGAGACCTAAGTTTCTTTTTGGTCCGCGGTATCACAAATACTGTCGCTCTACGCAGTTGCCTTATCCGCCTAGGTACCAAGGGAAATACTATATCCTCCGGTAGTAAACCACGAGAGGTTTTGTAGGCAAGCGTGGCTACTTTAAGAAAATATATTTTTGAGACTGGCAAAAGGTCATAAGCAGCGAACAGATCACTAACTGACTCGTAGCGCCGTCTAGAGAAGATGGCGCAAAGTGCATCATTTTGAATCACCTGGACCCTTCGAAGAATGCCTCTGTACCCACCACCCCACAAGAGAACACCATACCATAAAATAGATAAAAACAGGGCCTTGTAGATCGTTAAAAGTCCCTCAACGGGAACCCCCACCTGCCTTAATCTTCGCAAAGTTGCAATAACTGCATAACACTTTGGTATCAATTGATCTATATGAGAATGCCAGGATAAATGTTCATGCAATACCAAACCGAGACACCTCACCGCCTGGGAACGATGTACCGTATTAGCACCCAGTTGAAAACTATCGGGCAATTAAAGCAGTCTTCTAGCGGGTCGAAATACTAAGATATTGGTTCTGCTTGTATTTACAACCAATCCGTACTCATTGAGAACTTTAACAACTTTTCCAACTAACTCAAGGGAAGCGCTAATACCACTGGAAACGCTGCCCGGGTCGAGCCGAAACAAGATTGTCGTGTCATCAGCAAAAGCTATCGCCTTTCCCAGGTTATCGTGCTTGATTTTCAAGAGTATGAAGTTCAGTAATATAAGAAACATAAAGGAACCAAGTACCGAGCCCTGTGGAGTACCCAAGCCAACAAACTGCCAAATAGATTGAACAGGCCCAACCTTTACAGATTGAGATCTAGCCTCAAGATAGGATCTAAACCAGCTAACTGTAGAGACCGTGCACCCCAAGTGGGTCAACATCTGGGTAAACAATCCATGGTCAAGGCAATTGAAGGCAGACGCCACGTCCAAAAACACGCCCAAACAAGGCTGGTCCATTTCGACCGAGTCAACCACATGCTGCCACAGATGTGCTAGGGCGATTTGTCGATCGGTTTTTACAAAAGCCAAATTGGTCTGATGAAAGGAAGTTAATATCCTTTAAATAACGAGTTAGGCTCAGTAGCACTATCTTTTCAAAGATCTTTGAAATATAGTCAACAACTGAGATAGGACGGTAGCTGGACGCAAGACACCTATCCCCTTTACCCTTGTATAATGGGATTACGTTGGTAGATCGCAGACATCTAGGAAAGTAGTCGCGTTGAAAAGATAGATTAATTATTCTTGCCAAAGGAGCTACAATAACGGAAGAAGCTATTTTTAACAATTTAGCCGGAACACCTATGATTCCACAAGCCCAGCTAGCATTCAAGTTCCTTATCACACTCTCAACATCAGAGGCCTGTACCCGAGGCAACGAAAATGATTTGGTCTCCTTTGGCCATAATTTGTCAAGGCGGTGCGAATCAGTACACGGATTTAACAAGTTTATAGTTTAATATCCAACCGTTGCGAAATGTAGGTTTAGTTCGTCGGCGATCGACTTTGGTTCACTAATCGTCTGACCCGTGCTGGAAGTTAAGACTGATGGAAGCTCTGCCTTAGAAAACTCTCTACCGCAGGCTTTGTTAATATATTTCCACAAACGCCGCGAGTCCGATTTAATGTCATTAAACCGATTTTTATAGAAAGCCTCTCTGGCTAGGCAAATAGCGCGTAAATACCGCTTTCGAGCGCATGAGTACGCTGTTTTTGTCTCAGGCGTCAAGTGCTTACGATACCTTCGATAAAGCTTGTTCACTGTATGCCTCAACCGACAAAGCCCCGGGGAAAAAGAGAATGTGTGGCTATCTCGAGAAGAACCAGGACTGTCCAGACTAATTTTTGGAAATGCTTTGTCATATATCTTGCTCACGGTAGCCCGAAACGCTTCGAAAGCTGAATCTACATCTAAAGCTTCATAGACGTTGATCCAGGAGGCCCGCCGTACCAAGTCAAGAAATACATCAATACTGCTCTGATCATGCCGCCTATGCAAAATGGGTATGTCCCTTCCAGGTACAACCGAAACGGGTTGACCGTCGTTGACAGAGATAATGATCGGATAGTGATCTGAAAATAATAAGGTCTCTAACACAGCTGCCTCGATATAACTAAAAACAGAACAATTAGCGATATGATCTATACAGGATGCTGAGCTGGGACGGGTTACCCTATCTATTGTGTGAACCAACCCCCTCGCCATAAAAAAGATAGATATTTTATAGGAGGGGGGTTAAAATATTGATATTCGAGTCCCCCATTAGCATGCAAGGCAGGTTGCTACTTCGCGGCAATAATGTTTCAGGGGTATCCAGCAGCACGTCACTGTGACTAACACGACATGAGTAAAAAGCTATTATAAACCCCTCAAACCCTCGAGCGTTTTTTTCATGGATACGAACCGCCTGGACATGACCAACGGGACTACCAAGATATCGAAAGGAGAGTATTGCAGAAGTGTTTTTTTACGAAAATTCCGACTCCCCCTCCAGGACGATTATTTCTGCAGGCAGTGATAAAGTTATAGCCACTAATTCCGTGAGTGGGACATTCCGAGACTTTTAGCCCAATTTCAGTTATGGCAACGACATCAAAACCAGAGCCTTCCCGAATCATAAGGTTAGCAATAGATTCAAGCTGCCCCTGCTTTAGCAGACCACCAGTACCGGCTATAGTATGGATAGCTGCAAACGAATTAACACCTAAGCGAATGGCATCCCAAAGCAAACACTCTCTGATATTCCCCAGAGATTGCGGAACAATGTAATTAAAATTCATGAGTTATCATACGTAATATATAGAACAAATGGGTTGACTACTTTAGCTTCAAAAGGGCATCTAACATTGGTGTTAAGAGAGAGAGAGAGAAGAAGAGAGAGGGCTGCTTTTCTTCTTTGCTCCATTAAAGTTTTGTTCATCACCATGCCTTAGCCACATCACCATGCCCAACACACATCATCCGACGTGGCGACGCTAGACGCATGCTACGTGCATTTACAATTCGCCATCTTTGGGGCACGTAGCCAAGCTACCACCGAACGTTACAACGACGCTGGTAAGGCGCAGTTTCACACAGCTGTCGCACAAATATGAGTCACGCTCAAACAAGCAGGACCGAACGGCACCCATTCGGTAACGCGTGTCGATACAGCCAAGTCCAACAATGTAGCCAGTCCATAGTTACACCAACCCCAAAATGGCACAAACAATCAAAACGAAATACCAAAAGACGCACACATCGGGGGCACAGAAGTTCGAGAGTTCCACCACACTAATGAATCAAGGAAACTATGTATAATCTAATACGAGACATGCTGCAACCGAATGAGCCACTAGGCCAGTAGCACAGAAAACTGGTGTCGTCCAGGGTGACTCCGGGTGACTCCGCAAGCCCGATCCTTTTTATACTGCATATAGCTGGCTTGGCGGTCGCCCTCAGAAACGTAAAAGCAATACATGCATTTGATGCCGACGACTTAGTAGTGCTTGCAAAGACGCGAAACTACCTGCAGTTTCATCTAAAGGAAGTCTCAGATTGGTGCCAACAAGGTCCTCAAGCGACAGCAACGCTCGTAATGGGCTAAGTTGCCTGTGGCACGATAGCGTCTATAGTCATCGCGTTCTCTTACTGGAATTACATAGGCTCCAGCAGAGGTATAAAGCAGCAAGGCAATGACAACCACGTCCAACAAATTCTACCAGCACGGCCAGGGCTCGAACTAGCGATATTTTGCTAATTGTGGTTGCCATGGCAACGCCCCGTTTCGAACGGTGCGTTAGCCGCCTAAGCCACCGCCGCTACAAAAGATCTAGCTGCTCTTTACCTAGTTTTTTCTGGCACGTATTGCTTTTTTTTTTGGGCGTTAAACATTTTTTAAGCGAGCCGATTCCTGTCCTTTTAAGGCCTCAACCAGTTTGGCCAGACCGTCTGCCTTTGCTTTCCATCTATCAGCCAGTATCGTGATTCGTTGCATTTCTGCCGTCTGTTCGGCGTTGGCTTCCTTTAAATGCCTGAAAGAACTCGCATGCTCTGCTTCGCTAGCTCTCTGTCTTATTTCCAGCTCCCACGTGCATTTTTCGAGGCGAGTGATCGCAGCCTTAATATCCGTTTGAGTAGTGACATGCTTTTATTTAAGCACCGTAAGCAGCTTTACCACCTCCAATAGCTCACACAATACCCCCGCGCTATCCAGCAGGCCCTCTTCGGCACGCGTTTTCTTTGCCGCTTTGGCCTTTGGCTGGCCGCGGTTCGACCGGTCGCACCCTCAGTAGGATCGTTTGGCGACATCGCAATTGCTACCAATCTCTTTCGTTGACTCTGCGGCGTTGCGGCAGACATGCTCTCCTCGTCCTCCGAGTCGTTGTTTGTGCCCGTGTCTTTCTCCGTCTCCGGTTCCGTTTCCCTCTTCTCCAGCTCGTCTGGATCTTTTGAGAGTAAAGCCGGGCCGGGGGACTGAGGGACACAGCCGGGACCCTTAAAACGATCAATTGCTTTTTTTTTCGTGCCTTACGTATTTATATCTGCGTTGCTGTACTATATGCTGCTATACAGATACACACATGTATATTTATTTATACACACTGTGGATCACAAGACAGTACAGTGTGGTGCGGTGCTTATATTGTCCATACTGTTCTACTGCGCTAATCTATTTTATTTGAAAAGTCGTTAGATTTCGAATTTGACTGCGCAACGGACCGCTCGGAGCCGCACGACTGTTACGCGAGTAGTTTCGTTTTCGCTTCGCTTTGCTGAAGAAATTACATTTAAGCTTCACAGTAGCTTAGCTCTACGCCGCTCTGTCGCACGTCCATGCACAAAACACCAAAATGACCACTGAGTTTCACGGACCACTACAGTATCTTATTCCCTGGGTTAACCTTCGTGCACTCGCACGGGAAAGATGACCCTTCGGAGCTTCGTAGACACAAGTTCGCGCTACTGGGCGCCAAACCTTGGCGGTCTTTCACCTCAGAGACTCTACTACTGTTAACAATATCGATGTTCAACCATTCGCTGCAAGTCAGTGCACCTACGTGCTGACACCAAGTTCACTAATTCCGGCTAGTACTAAGATCCTGGGATTCTTTCCACAGACCTACAAGAAACACGTTCGCACCGTCCGATTTCGAAACCGGAAGTGGCGATTACATTTAATGCTCGCGAAGTGATTCCCATATTTGACATCTCTTTTAGTGATTGTGCGGAAAGGTGTCAAATGCACGTGAGAGATCGAGAAGATGTTGTGTTCATGCAGGTGCTGTTGTATCCGCTGTTGTTTCTATCGCCTTAGGGCCGTTGGAAATTGCCCTTGTAAGAATATAGCGTTTGGTTGATATATGTGAATCTCTCGTTTTGCTGTTTGATTATGTTGTTTGTTACGTAATCGTCTCCTAGTGCTTTATCAATTTTCAGGCGTTGTACTTATTTACGTACTTCTTCCTTGATTGCCGGTGCAAAAAAGCGCAATGGCTCGTTGAAAATGTATGTAGGCAGGCTGTTGTTGGCCGATGTTTGTCCGGTTGACAAACTCAGACGCTCACCGACTGTAGTAAAGTGCAGGTTGACTTTTTCTATTTTCGTTCTCATTGACGGTAGGCTTTCACATACCGACAGTGTATTTGAGCCAAGTTTGTCGGCATGGAGGTGACCCCTTATGTATTTGTTAATAACTCGCCAGTCTTTTTCTTGTCCCCAATAAACTCTGTCTCGAAGTAGGACTCCTTTGCGTGTTTTAGTTGTGCTTTAATGTGGTTTCTAAGCCGGCTGCGTTCCTGTTTTAGGCCTGGGTTTGTTGTGGTCCTTTCGAAAAGACTCTTTCTTTCTTCCATTTTTTTAGTATGCCCGATGTTATCCACGGCTTGAGGATGGTCTTTTTTGCGCGTGTATGACCTTCTTTTGTATAGCTTCTTTGCTGGCATGTTTGTAGTGAAGCCTTGATGATCTTACAGATTGCTTCTGGGTTCTCTTCATGATCTAATAGATCGCTCCACTTTATTTTACGCACTTCATTTGTAAATTGCTTGTTGTTTATTGATTCGGGTAGTGCCCGGTTTTTCCGTTGTTTAAATGTGGTTAATGTTATGGGTAGCATTAGCAGAATAGCACGGCGATCAGCCATGCCTCTGGAGCTTTGTAACTCGATATGAGCAACATCGATTAATCTCGTTTTTGTCAGTACATGATCGATTGTAGTGGCGCTGTCCGCCCTAACTCTTGTGTGGTCTGTTTTTTGTAGTATAAAACTTTCTTCAGACAGGGTGTCAATGTACGCGTAGCTGATTTCTAATAATTTGCTAACATCAATGTTCAAATCTGTAAGGATTATTGTGTATTGTGAATAGTCTGATTGGCACATCATTTGTAGTTCTTGAATGAACAGTTCTGGTGGCGAAACGTTCTCGTTGGGTAACCTGTAGATGCCTATAAGTAGTACTGTTTTGCCTGTTATTGTTATTTTCACTAAGCATATATCCGCGTTTAGCATTTGTACTGCTACCTGTGTCGTATCGTATTTGTCGTTTATAAATAATGCGACTCCTCCTGCTCTGCTTTTGCTCTCAGGTGAAACCTGAACTCTTTTAACCATCTATATGTATGCTATTAAGGTAGTCCTTTCTCCCCAGGTCTCCGTGAGGGCCAGCACATCGTGTGCTGTTTTTGTTGACAACATTCCCAGGAGGAGGTCGACATTCGCTGAAATACTTCTGATATTCAATAAGTAAACTCTAAATATTGTACTGGCTTCCTTATTTATTCCTACACTATTATTAAATGAATATTGTTGACATGCGACGTTTTCTCCCATGCATGTGCTATCATCCCCTAATATGTGGTTATATCAAGTTATAGGAACGTAAATACTCTTAATTGAGAAAAAAAGAAAATATGTACTGTCATAGATTTTAAAATATCCGCAATATTAAGTCTTGGTGCTTAATTTATCTTCTCAGCCTTCAATCTCTTGGTGTCTGAATATTTTTTGTAGGTGTGTTTGAAGTGGTCTTTTTTTCCGTTTTTCTCTACAGTTGTGTTTTCTCGTTTTCTTTCTAATTAATGTATGTAGTCCTATAATCCAGCCAGTGTTTTAATTTGCGTCTCTTCTCCACACTCATGTTTAATATCGACAGAGCAGGTACGTATGGTTGTTCAGGTGTGTATATTATAGTTGCTCTTAATTTTATTGCACGCCACTTTGAGTTGTTATAGTTGCGGGACGACGTTAGAGCTGGCTGTGATGGTGTTTTGAGCCGTTCTGCTGTTTGAGGTTAATGGTGCGGTTTGGTAAACCTCGCTGACGGTAAGTGGCCTGGCTCTGTCTCCAATACGGTTTTAAGTCTGCGGGCATTTTCTTCAGAGTCGAGAGGGACTACTATGGCGCTGTTGGCTTTTACGTAGCTTCTTCTCTTCGCGTTCACTAATGACATATTGTCAACACTAGCTGTCAGCGATTTCCATTGCTTGGCTGTTTTCGACTTCGTCGAGCCGCTCTGTTAGTTTCTGCAGGTTTTCTTGAAGGGTGTCAATTTGTTTTACTTTAGCAGTCATTTCTGTAATTTTTGTTATAGTTGCTGCAATATCGTGATCATCGTGCATCATGGGAACAGCTGCAACGGCATTTTTATCTTTGACAGTTGATTGTGGATGGATGTTAGTGCCGCAATGGTGGATTTTTGAGATGATGATTGCGCGGTGCCTTCGCGTATTTTGCAAAGCAATTTCCCTCGTGATTTGGTCTCTGTAGGCAGGCCCCAGCACGTTGGGTGTACAGTGGTCTTACATACCTTGCAAACCTTGAGCATATTGTCGATGGAGCTCTTCTCGCAGCACAACTCGCACTTAGGCACAATATTTGTAGGAGATTTGTGTCACTCAAAGTTTAAAAAAACTTAATCTTTTACTTTTAAGCTGTTTAATCAGACACTCAGTGGGAGACACATACCCCAGGTTTGGCACGAGACCAGGCTTACTCTGCTATTCAAGGGCAAAAACGATGACAACGTGGACGATTCAAATCTCTATCGGGGTATCGCGTCGGAACGCACTCTCAAGAAAATCTTCGCCAAGTTGATTATCTCGAGGGCGCTTCCAACTGTGGAGAAAGCCCTACCTCCGGAGGAATTCGGATTCAGGAAAGGTCGAGGTACACAGGACGCGATCCACGTGCTCCAGTCGGAAGTTGGACGGGTGTTGGCTGTGCCCGGGGGTCACTTCGACAAAGCTCCCCGTCAACTACTAGTCGATTCATTTTGACATGCTGAGGTGGGTGGTTCTTTCCTACGAGTGCTCTTTAGGTTTCTTGCTGAAGACCGCCTTAAAGTAAACGTAAGTGGCGAAGACACCTTGCAGCTGAGTCAAGACGTGGGGACCCCCAAGGGGACCCTTTCAGTTGCCTGGCATTCTCCTTGCTCATCGCAGACCTAGCTTGCCACGTGCGGGAGGAGTTTAAAAACGCCGTCGTCATGCATGCGGATGACATAGTAATGGCCCACCGGGACCGCGGTGCCATTCGTCGAATTGTCGGCGACGTAGGAAGTTACCTCTACCGTAAGGGCTTGCAAATAAATGCGCGGACGACAAAAGCCATGAAATTTCGCCGTAGGGGTCGATTTGCCGCAGCAGACGTATTACCCTGTTGTGGCCAACCGCTGGAGTTTGTCAACTCTTTCCCGTATTTGGGTCTGAGACTACACTATACGGGAGCGACCTTTACCCAGCACATCGGCAACAGGTGTCGAGCGGCTATTACCTCTATTCACACAGAGGTGAGAGACTCTCGACGACTGTCTTTGAGTGCGGCCGTGCGTCTTTTTGAGCTTAAGATTGTGCCAATGTTGAGCTACAGCCTTGGCGGGGTGTGGGGCCATCTTTCAGCGGCAAATTTTGCGCAGCTAGAAAGATGCTTCACAATATATATATAAAGCGGGTCCTCTGCTTCCCCCGGACGGCAAGAAGCCACTTCGTGTACCTGCTAGCGGGTTGCGGGCCGGCAGTGGAAACAATCAGAGTCAGGTTTAGATCACCTATTACAGGACCACTTCAGCAATTTTTGTTGGAGTGGCAGGGAAAAGTGACCGAGGCCTCGGCAGAGGTAGCGCAATTGGATGTGTACCTCGCCAGGGAGCTTTGGAATGGAATGGCATGCACTAGCCGGCACGTGTACACAAGATGCATTGTGCATGGCTATCATCACTTGGTATGTTCGACCCAAGGATTTTACCAAGTTGGCGATCAATGTCGTTGCCGGTTTTGCTCGCAGATATGCGCTAAATATCACGCAGCGAGCTGCCAGAAGCATCGACGGTCTTTGCACTTTTTCGCCCGGTGGGACGGTCGCTGAAGTGTTCAAATTGTATAAAATGAATGAATTGTATTGTCATTACGTACCATCTTGAAATGCAATGTTATTCCGAAATAAACAGTGTTAAATATTTCCCTTTTTTGGCGAACAGGTTGGTAGCGACCTACATCGACATATGTGGATGAATGTCAAAATCTATTTTCTGTATAATGTATTATCTATATGTTACACATATTCCGAAACTTTAGCTAGAAAGAGAGAGCAATATTATGATTATTAAGTGCCCGTTTCGATGAGATTAGGCCGAGACCACTTCAGAAGCGTATCCCACACGGAGCCGGCGTTTTGCCAAACGTTGTCTCGATGGTGGCATTGTCTCCGTATACTGACCCAATCGCCGAGCACGACCGCACAAACCTGGTTCCGACTGCCGTTATTTTTCCGTCTGCGTACTCCTTCGATTCGTCCACTCGCGCTCGCTCATGTGCATCCTCCGCCGCCTCCAGGCATTCGCCGTTGGTCCAACGATCCCAGCGTTGCTACTCCTTCACGCCGATCGCCTGTACATTTTGCCGCGTTCGTACACTTCCGGCCGGTATGGCCAAACTTGCCACGCTTTCGGCTCCTCACTTATTTTTCCGGGCACATTTCGGCCCCGTACTCGTGGCTTATCCATCCGCACGTTTGGTATCCACCCGCTCCGTGTTCTCGCCCTGCCGCCAGCCTAGGTCCGCTTCGTTATGCCGGCCCTCGTTCATCAACACGTGTCGTCCTGCAATCCATCCTGGCCTCCAACGCACCTCTTTACGTGTAACGCGGCCGCCAAGGCCTGTTCGACTGCTCCGTACTCGTGGCTTTTCCTTCCGTACACCTGGCATCCACCCGCTCCGGGTGCTCGCTCTGCCTCCCGCCTTTGTCCGCTTCATTACGCCGGCCCTGCAGCTTTCCGCTACTCGTCACCTACCCGTTCCGGCAACGGCTGCCGAATTCGTCGTCGGCAACGGCTGCTGCCTTATGTTCCTTGAACATCTCCGTTAGCTTCGTCACCATTCTGACGTAGTCGCCTCGCCGTCTTCCTCCGACTCCGTGCCTGATGACATTCACTCCACGATGTTGTCCATGTATGACAAAACCGGAGGTGGAAGTGGCAGACCTGTGGGCATTGTTGCACTGTCTTTTCTTTCTTCCGGATCCTGTCGGCTGCGCCAGTTGTAGTCTCCACCACCCTAAAGACCGGCCGGCGACCGTTACGAGTTCGCTAGTCTTTCGCTCAAACAAGACACGTTCTCTGCCTGGCTCGCGCCAACGACTACTAACTTTATTCTCGTGCCTGCTTATATATCACAGATTTGCCCGCGCATTCAGTGACTTCCCGCTGCTTCGCTACTTCTATATTGGCCTACGACTTGCACCAGTTAGCTGGTTTACTGAAATCCTAAAAATATAAAGATTATCATACCACAAGCTAGTTAAAGGTGTTTCAGTCGCAATGAGTACCCCGCATCATATACTATGCAAAAACTTTTGTTTTGCATAGTGTATGGTTAACTCTGGCGACTGAATGAAAGCATCGGTCTGCAGATTTTTATTTTAGCATTGGACAAGTCTCGAAGTGAAATGCCGCTTAACGATGTTTTCAGTGCCCGTAGGTTATGATGTTTATGTAAATTTTGCACTATCCGCAGCGAGCCAGTTCCTCAGAGAATTACACTTCGCTGAAGTGCGCCTCAAAATGGTCTTAAACTCTTTAAAAGTTTAATTTTTTAACTGGTGAGAAGATCTGTCGAGGTCTCTGTCATGTCCAATTTTACCGCACAGTCTTACGTCATCAGCGCGATTCATATAATTTTTTAGTCCCTCTTCAAAAATATATTTAAATCTTGAGAATAAAGTATGTAAAATAAAAGCTCCGACTTTAACAAGAAATTCAACATCAGTTAGAGATGCCGAGAGCGATACCGAGGGCGCTCTTTTTGACTAGTAGTTTACGGCCGGTTCTTTCAAAAACACTAAATAACTCACAGTATACGTAATAAATTTGTTTGTGCACAAAGGTCGTGGGAAGGTTTTAGTAACTGGGTGCCGGTTGATTTTCCCCTTTTAAATCCATGTGGGTTGGGATTGGGTAGGTCGGTGGATAATAAGTTATCGAACATAGCCCCCGCAAATAATTGTTTCCGTTACTGTACGGACAGTGGTTTCTTGGACTCACAAGCCCCACCAAACGGAGAATTGCGTGGCACTTATTTGACACTGTGAGGGAGGCACTCACTGCTTTAACGCTCAGTGCTACAGTACCCACGGTTGCATATTGGATGGCCGCGAATAGAAGTTTGTATTAGCGCGCCATGATGATGATGATCTCTGCCTGTCGGCCACAACCCGCCACGGAACTGTTGGTCACAACCTGCCACTGCAGGGTACGTTGCCGGCCGTATAAAAGGGGGTGCGCGCCATTTTGTCATCCTCTTGCTACCTCGAGCGTTCGGCGTAACGCGCACTCTGCAAACCCTTAGTCCGGCGGCGACCGGGACGTCCGACGGCGTGGCAGCGACAACGGCGTGAGCGTGGCAGTGATAGTGCCCTAGAGTGGTGAGTGATCGTGGCTAGCAGGAGCAGGCAGATTTATATATATACATATATATTGTTAGTTGAGTGATTGTTAGCGGTAGTGTAGCGGCGGTGTCAAGTGTGTGATCTTGTGAGTTCCGGCGGTGGAAACAGCTTCGCGCTAACCGCCGGGACATTGTGTGAGCTAGCTAGGCAACAACAACAATAATAATAATACGAAGAGAGACGGCGCTGCCGTATCGCTCTCTGGCGTGTGGTGAAATGTAATAAATAAGAATCCGTGAGTGTAAGAACCTGCGCATTTTCGTCTGTCTTAATTATACGGTTCCGTTGGCAACATATTGGCGCCCAACGTGGGGCACGACGTGTAGCAAACGCCCGGACGTAGAAGTGATCGTAGCGACAGCCAGGATGGCTGAAACAGACAGTCGTGTGATGGCGCTTCGGCGTTCAGTGTATGCGGCGGTGTCAAAACTGGACGCCACCGTAGTGTCGTTTTGTTATGAAAGCCAGGAGCCTCCGCGGTTCACGCAGTGGAATGAGGACCGTGTTAACGGCTGGCTGCTGAGAGCGGAGGAGCTCGAACAAAGGTTACATGAATTAGACGAGCGCTTTGTGGTCGAAGTGGCCAGCACGCTCAGCGATGAGCAAATAGATCTAGAAACAGGTAGATCTTCCGAATACGTAGATACGTTGTGCCAAATCCAAGGTAGTCTAATGGTCTACAAACGACGTAGCACCCTAGCCGCCGCCATGCCGTCGAGCGCCCCGGACATGTCTCCACGATGGGAAGAGGCAAGAGCATCGTTATCGACGAGACTGCCGGAGCGCGTTGGCCCCGGTGGTCAAGAAGCAAGTTCAGCGCTAGACCGGAGTATAAATCGGCTAATCGCGTTTGAAGAAATCAACGCAACGGGCGGAGCGGCGCTCCCCGTTGTCAAGTTAAGAAGTTCAACGGTGGTCGAGAGTTCTTCCATCCATCCAGTGACGCCATCCGAGTCTTCATCCACGAAAGGGAACGAAGTGGTTGCAACAAGGTTAGTCGTGCATCACGTAACCAAGGACGCGGAGTTCCTGAAGAAGCCGTCGACGCAGTACCCCGCCTTCCAGCCGGGGCAGGGCTACGACGAGCTTCCAGAGAGTCGGGTGTTTGTTGCAACGTGTGAACCCCCGCTAATAGACCCAGCGGGGTGTTCAATCTTGCGCAAACTGACTCGAATCGTCGCCACCGTCGCCCAGGCTGGAAGGTGGTTCCAACGGCAGGATGTGAGTGGTCGACTCACGGCGGAAGAGCTCACGTGGGCGAAGCAGCACCTGCTGCGTGAGGCCCGGCAGCCGTGCTCGGGGGAGGACGTCGCGAGCACTTCTCGTGTCGAGCCGCCCGAAGACGAGGGCCTGGCAGAAGTTTCTCTCGGGCTAAAGCATTTCAAGACAAAAATGGTCATGAACGTGTCGCGAGGAGGTGGAACGTAGAGTTGGGTCGCGATAGTCACATGCGCCGCGATCGAAGCAGCTTATTTTGAATGCGATGGCGCGCCGAGGATCTGCTGGTCCTGACGATGGCTCTGCAGCGGCGGGGAGACCCCATGTCGAGCCGGTCGCCGCGGGCGCCGTCGTAGTTCTACTGGAAGAAGGAGTGCCACGGGCATTTTGGCGTCTAGGTCGTGTGGAGAAGCCCTGGCGACCAAGAATGGCGTGAAGCGTGCCTACCCGGTGCACCTCGGTGGGGACCGCTACGTCAAAAGAGCTGAACGCCTGTTGGCGAAATTGTTGTGAGCCAAAGTTGATCTCGCAGAATGCCACACAATAAATGTTAAACAATCAATGCAACATAGGTATTTTTTAAGGGGCTACCGCCGCCCTCAAAAAGGGGAAGGGCTGTTGCATATTGGATGGCCGCGAATAGAAGTTTGTACTAGCGCGCCATGATGATGATGATCTCTGCCTGTTGGCCACAACCCGTTACAGCACTGCCGGCCACAACCCGCCGCGGCATTGTCGGCCACAACCCACCACGGCACTGTTGGTCACAACCCGCCACTGCACGTTCGTGCACTGGCCGTATAAAAGGGGGTGCGCGCCATTTTGTCATTCTCTTGCTACCTCGAGCGTTCGGCGTAACGCGCACTCTGCAAACCCTTAGTCCGGCGGCGACCGGGACGTCCGACGGCGTGGCAGCGACAACGACGTGAGCGTGGCAGTGATAGTGCCCTAGAGTGGTGAGTGATCGTGGCTAGCAGGAGCAGGCAGATTTATATATATACATATATATTGTTAGTTGAGTGATTGTTAGCGGTAGTGTAGCGGCGGTGTCAAGTGTGTGATCTTGTGAGTTCCGGCGGTGGAAACAGCTTCGCGCTAACCGCCGGGACATTGTGTGAGCTAGCTAGGCAACAACAACAATAATAATAATACGAAGAGAGACGGCGCTGCCGTATCGCTCTCTGGCGTGTGGTGAAATGTAATAAATAAGAATCCGTGAGTGTAAGAACCTGCGCATTTTCGTCTGTCTTAATTCTACGGTTCCGTTGGCAACATATTGGCGCCCAACGTGGGGCACGACGTATAGCAAACGCCCGGACGTAGAAGTGATCGTAGCGACAGCCAGGATGGCTGAAACAGACAGTCGTGTGATGGCGCTTCGGCGTTCAGTGTATGCGGCGGTGTCAAAACTGGACGCCACCGTAGTGTCGTTTTGTTATGAAAGCCAGGAGCCTCCGCGGTTCACGCAGTGGAATGAGGACCGTGTTAACGGCTGGCTGCTGAGAGCGGAGGAGCTCGAACAAAGGTTACATGAATTAGACGAGCGCTTTGTGGTCGAAGTGGCCAGCACGCTCAGCGATGAGCAAATAGATCTAGAAACAGGTAGATCCTCCGAATACGTAGATACGTTGTGCCAAATCCAAGGTAGTCTAATGGTCTACAAACGACGTAGCACCCTAGCCGCCGCCATGCCGTCGAGCGCCCCGGACATGTCTCCACGATGGGCAGAACCAAGAGCATCGTTATCGACGAGACTGCCGGAGCGCGTTGGCCCCGGTGGTCAAGAAGCAAGTTCAGCGCTAGACCGGAGTATAAATCGGCTAATCGCGTTTGAAGAAATCAACGCAACGGGCGGGGCGGCGCTCCCCGTTGTCAAGTTAAGAAGTTCAACGGTGGTCGAGAGTTCTTCCATCCATCCAGTGACGCCATCCGAGTCTTCATCCACGAAAGGGAACGAAGTGGTTGCAACAAGGTTAGTCGTGCATCACGTAACCAAGGACGCGGAGTTCCTGAAGAAGCCGTCGACGCAGTACCCCGCCTTCCAGCCGGGGCAGGGCTACGACGAGCTTCCAGAGAGTCGGGTGTTTGTTGCAACGTGTGAACCCCCGCTAATAGACCCAGCGGGGTGTTCAATCTTGCGCAAACTGACTCGAATCGTCGCCACCGTCGCCCAGGCTGGAAGGTGGTTCCAACGGCAGGATGTGAGTGGTCGACTTACGGCGGAAGAGCTCACGTGGGCGAAGCAGCACCTGCTGCGTGAGGCCCGGCAGCCGTGCTCGGGGGAGGACGTCGCGAGCACTTCTCGTGTCGAGCCGCCCGAAGACGAGGGCCTGGCAGAAGTTTCTCTCGGGCTGATCATTTCAAGACAAAAATGGTCATGAACGTGTCGCGAGGAGGTGGAACGTAGAGTTGGGTCGCGATAGTCACATGCGCCGCGATCGAAGCAGCTTATTTTGAATGCGATGGCGCGCCGAGGATCTGCTGGTCCTGACGATGGCTCTGCAGCGGCGGGGAGACCCCATGTTGAGCCGTTCGCCGCGGGCGCCGTCGTAGTTCTACTGGAAGAAGGAGTGCCACGGGCATTTTGGCGCCTAGGTCGTGTGGAGAAGCCCTGGCGACCAAGAATGGCGTGAAGCGTGCCTACCCGGTGCACCTCGGTGGGGACCGCTACGTCAAGAGAGCTGAACGCCTGTTGGCGAAATTGTTGTGAGCCAAAGTTGATCTCGCAGAATGCCACACAATAAATGTTAAACAATCAATGCAACATAGGTATTTTTTAAGGGGCTACCGCCGCCCTCAAAAAGGGGAAGGGCTGTTGCATATTGGATGGCCGCGAATAGAAGTTTGTATTAGCGCGCCATGATGATGATGATCTCTGCCTGTTGGCCACAACCCGTTACAGCACTGCCGGCCACAACCCGCCGCGGCATTGTCGGCCACAACCCACCACGGCACTGTTGGTCACAACCCGCCACTGCACGTTCGTGCACTGGCCGTATAAAAGGGGGTGCGCGCCATTTGTCATTCTCTTGCTACCTCGAGCGTTGGCGTAACGCGCACTCTGCAAACCCTTAGTCCGGCGGCGACCGGACGTCCGACGGCGTGGCAGGCGACAACGGCGTGAGCGTGGTAGTGGATAGTGCCCTAGGGTGGTAAGTGATCGTGGCTAGCAGGAGCAGGCAGATTTAGATTATATAATATATATATATATATATATACATATATATATATATATATATATATATATATATATAATATATATATATACATATATATATATATATATATAACATATATATATATACATATATATATATATATATATACATATATATATATATATATATATATATATATATATATATATATTGTGAGTTGAGTGATTGTTAGCGGTAGTGTAGCGGCGGTGTCAAGTGTGTGATCTTGTGAGTTCCGGCGGTGGAAACAGCTTCGCGCTAACCGCCGGGACATTGAGTGAGCTAGCTAGGCAACAACAACAATAATAATAATACGAAGAGAGACGGCGCTGCCGTATCGCTCTCTGGCGTGTGGTGAAATATAATAAATAAGAATCAGTGAGTGTAAGAACCCGCGCATTTTCGTCTGTCTTCATTCTACGGTTCCGTTGGCAACACCCACTAAGGCCCTAGGATTCGGAAGTTAATTTAAGACTGTCAGTATATAACCGCTACATATCGCCAAACATGCGACGGCAAGAGTTCAGGCGATGTGCGGCAAGAAATAAAGTCATCCACATTGGAAATCGCGCTACAGCGGTTGCAGTGAAAAAGAAAAGCCGAAATTCAAACGGCAGAGGTCGGAAGTTGGTAAATGGTTAGCTCAGTTGAGCATGGCCCTTTTAAATGACGGCCCTCGGCCCACGTTCCAACAATAAGACTAGTCCTTGTCCATCAATATAACATTTGGTGGCGAGAATGCTGTGAAAAAAATGAACGTTAGGGTCCTAGAAGAAGACCCCTTAAGCGAACACAACTATATAGAATACAAATACGGTGGGGTATTACCCAGAAGCTCTCCGCTACCCAGCATCAGGAAGACAGTCGTCGAATGGGATGGCAGGCTGACCTGATAAAACCTCAGAGAGGCGAGCAACGCAGCACGACGGATATACACGCAAGCTATCGAGCCAGTTCTTCTGGACGCCCTCAACGCCTTTGACTCACTGACCTGGTGAATTATCCTGGATATCGTGACCGGGAAGAATGTCTCTCGGTACCTCGCAGAGAATCGTGGCATTTATCTAAGCAGCCGGATGGTCGTTAACGGGGGCAAAGAGCTCGATATGACAGCACGCGTCCCTTCACAAAAAATATGTTTAGACAATAGCGTACGCCGACGACCTAATAATCCAGGTCACTGCGCAAAATTCAGACTTATCTTAGGGGCGATATCAGCATGCCATTGACATAGTTAAGAACTGAATGGTAAGCGACAGGAGGCAAAAGAAGACTTCTTACCTACGTAGCAAGCTCCACCGTGCTTTATGCCGCTCTTAAATAAGCTGGAAAAAACTTCTGAAAACACAGCGGGGGCTAACGATAAAAATCATCAGTGCCTACTCAGGCCCATTTCGTGGTCTATGCAGCTTAAAGAACGGATTAGGTAGGTGCAAGAAAGCGGCAGTCGGGAAACAAAGGCTTTAGAAGTGACGACAAGAAATGAGTCGATCGCCATCGGAGGTACTAGAAGCGTGGCCCTGCTTGGTCATTCCTGATCTCAAAATGTTTTGAAAAAATGTTAAAACATATGTTCAAATAAAAAGCGACAGGCCTCCATATCGTCTGGCTACTCCGAGGGCACATTGTATGTCATGTCCTCCGTTTTAGGGTATTTTTCGCTGAGGTACAACGAATTATCCTCCGCATGAATGGCGGTATGCCTTTCCCCTCTAGGGCCACCATAATAACCCCCAGCTTGCTGTGTTGAACGCAATTTGCACATGCAACAGGATGAGCGGAACGAGGCTTCCTGTTTTCCGCGACCGAAAAGTTTATTTCAGTGCCCGCTACAGAACTCACTTCAGTGCACCCAGACTGGTCTGGCTTCATCTGAAGCTGCACTGAGCGTCCGAAAGGACCCGACCTGTCCTACCTTCTTGAGCGTTACTTCAGGAACTTACTCGGGGTTTGCCCGTTAGTGGGTGGTGTGAGAAAAAATCTGCCACGACGTCTCTGATGACTTCCAGTAGCAGGCCAGGTGCGCCTTATTCAAATTCACGAATAATGCAGGCTCCATGAGCCCACCTCTACCGAATCTATGAATTTATTTCTTGCTCTCGTTAAAGCCCCCGCCAATACGCTGTTAGTTTTGCCCCGACGGGCTCTTCTAGTGTATTCAGGAGCGAGCACGATTATGTATTGGTTGGCTCGCGGTGGGCGAAGCCGAGTCCCTGGACTAATTTCTGCTCAATCAACTCCTCACCCACATTTATGCTGTTTGTGTAGAACCTCTTACAGCTTCCTCTTGTCTGGGAGTCACACATGCCACCGTCGGTTCGACCGGAGCCCCATTCCTCTGAGAATAAAATAACTGTATGATCACTCATCATCTCCTCAACGCTCTACACCCTCAAAGTGTTGACCTGCGGGGCGACTTTGTCAATTATAGTGAGAGTTATGCAGAACACCTGCATCAGATATTCTCAGACTCCTGTTTGGTGAGAAGTAGCAAGTGTTTATGACCGCAACCGCTCTCACCCCCACCCACGTGAAGTCATTCCCCTTCATTTCTCTGGCACACTGTGTTCCTGCGCGCCGCCTGTCCACTATACCGCTATATTCCGCTCCTTAAATGCTACTTGGTCGCTGCGCGTGCCTATTCTGGTCATGTGCGACATGTCGTGCACAGCTTAATGTGCACGACATAGAGGAGTCGCATATATATAAGCACAGCTAATAGCAGTTCAGGTTTACGCGAATCACGCACATGATCACTGCGCCTTTTGTTTTTTTTTTCTACACTAGCCAGCCTCCAAGGCCAACCTCCGCCGGGATAACGGCAAGCCATCGCAATTTTTTGTCGTCGTTCTACGGCTTCCAGCACTCATTGTGTCGCTGACATCTCAGTCTTTCTGTAGCTGTTTTTTTCTCACCTGTCTTTTCTTGCTGTGTTTTCGTTGGCTTTTCGGGTCCCATGCTGTTTGCTCGATTAACCTTGGTGGCGCACACCTTAAGCACTTCGGAGTCAGTGGTGAGCAGTCTCTGACGAGACGGGTGAAGTCTTCGCAAGGTCGCCGAAGGCTGGCCTTGATGGCCGTCTCTTTTCTGACTTCTCGAACCGTGACTTTTCTGCCCTTTTCTGGTCTGTTTGGGTTTTAACGCCGCTGTGTATCTCCTCGAGGGTATTTGCCTGAAAGCATAGCCTTTGTGCTTTGCTCCACCTTCATCAGGCAAATCTTGCACCCTCCTCCCTTACCATCCCTTGCACCAACTTCTAGGGTACCTGCATGTTTCACAACTCTGTAACATACCTTTAGGCTCTAAAGAGCAACGACGTGTCGGCGTGGCGTACAGGAGGAGTGACTCCCTGCCACTCGGTGACTGCGTATACAACAAGCGTGAAGAGTGCTTTAAGGGTTTGCTTCCCGACATCATTGTCGAAGGGCACGACATCTACTACCAGATACCGCAGGGTCGCTATGAGATTAGTCTCCGCCCTCAGTAGCTCCTCAGAAACGCCGCGGTCTCTGCCTGCACGTTTGCAACTGCCCTAGTCGAGGCGAGCTGCTGAGACAGCCCTTCTAGAGCCGCCTGGTCTGCGTCCGAACATTTAATTGCCCTAATTACTCGCACCCTCCCTGAGTCGTCAGGTCCACGGCCGTAACTTTGACATGTCGGATTACCTGTCTCGGCCACTCGCCCCCTAATAACAACTTGTTATCTTCCCGAGCCTCTCTCAGCCTATCCTCGGTCACCTTCTGCAGCTTTCACTTGAGCCCATCGTGCTTATGCAGAGCTTCATGCTTCTCTCGGAGGTCTACTAATGCCTCCTTCGTTACCTATTCGAGCCTTTCGCCGAGCCCTCCCAGCCGCCTCTTTGGTCACCCTAATGTGATAAATGGCGCGAGGAAGTTTGTGTGCAAGCTTGTAACTTAGTATTAATGTTTGAGGCTTTGCATGGTGCAATTAAATATCTTCGGAAAAGTGTAATCATTTTTGTTACGACTCTACTATTGTGAGTACAAAAGATGCCTAATATCAAATGTGATGTGAATAGGTGATGACGTTTTTGGTATATATATATAGGATCATTCATATTGTTATGTACTTATTTCGAGGTTTAGTAGAACTCGTCAAGAATTTTTTTTTCTCAATGGAGGGAGGACGATGAAACGTTTTGTTTAGAAGAGAGAGTGAAGTTCGTATAAGTGGTTATTCTACCTGTTTCTTCCTGCATAGTTGTGCGAAATCTACGTTTGCGGGAGAACCAGTCAACGCATGAAGGAACCAATCATATTAGCATATTCGGAGGAACACACAACGAAGGATACTTCATTAGCTTGCGTAGCGAAAAGCGAATAGCCATATAGAGGAAATTCATAGAAAGTTGATATGTTACGTTAACGCCTTTTCGTGAAAAATTATAATTTTTTTCCATTTTGACCAAATATGTACGTTCAAAAGACCACTATCACGCACTAGAAAACGTAATACCCACAATTTTCGTACTAAGGTGATGGTGCTCCGTTACGTAGTTGTCAAGTAACTAAGTTTTTTGACAGTCATAGTTGTTATGTTTTACGTGCAAGTTTTCACGTTCAGAACCGTAACATTTTGCCAAGACGATTCCGCCCCCTCCTTCCACTAGGAAAAATAATTCTCTTGCCGAGTTCTACCAAACTTCAAAATGTGTACCTAATTTTCTCATAAACACTATGCAAGTATGCATGTGTTCGGTTTTGATATGGCTATCAAAAAAGCTTAGTTACTTGACAACTACGTAACGCAACACCATCATTTTGGTACGAAAATGGTGGGCATTAAATTTGCTATTGCGCGAGACTGTCTTTAAGACACACATTTTTGTCGTAATGAAATTGCGATTTTTTTACGAAAAGCGTTAACGTAAGACATAACAACATTGCAGAATTTTCTCCTGAACATGCCGATATGATTGGTTCCTTCACGCGTTGACTGGTTCTCTCGCAAACGTAGATTTTGCACAACTATGTAGGAGAAGAAAAGGTAAATTAACTACTTTTATAAAATTCACTCTCTCTCCTAAACAAGACGTTTCCGCGTCCTCCCTCCATTGGGAAAAATATTTCCTTGCTAAGTTCTACCAAACCTCGAAATAAGTACATACTGATATGAATGACCCTGTATATATATATATATATATATAATTTATATTTATTAAAATGACATTTAAGTGTTACAGCGAGATGTAATTAGATTAATTATATATATATATATATATATATATATATATATATATATATATATATATATATATATATATATATATATAATTAGATTAATTATATATCTCTATATATATATATATATATATATATATATATATATATATATATATATATATATATATTTATAATTAAATATATATATATATATATATATATATATATATATATTAAAAGATTAATTATATATATATATAAAAAAAACGAGCAAGATGGCTTAGTTGCAAAAGCCTTTGCCTTGCATTCCGGAAGACTGGGTTCGAGACCCAGACCGGCCACTCTTAGATTGGTTTGCATGGTTTCCAATTTAGACAAGGTAAATGCCGGAGTGGATTAAAAATTAGCTATGACATGAAAAAAACGTACACGGGCATTAGCCTTACGGAAAAATAAAAAATATATATATGTATATAAACATTTGGTCAAGCTGGTCTACTGGCCCCGCCAGATTATTAAAAAAAGGAACACTATAGAAAAACGGATAGCACCATGTTCTCAAGAAACATGTAGCACATGAGCACATCAAATTAAATAAATATAATAATAAGCCTTTTTATTATTATATGCAAATATCTAGCTCACATTTATTGTTTAAGTATCTATACACGTTCGTCATTCTTATCATCCATGTCGGATATATTTAAAGAATTCACACATTTGAATTTCAAATTACAACTGCAATATATAATACTTGTGCGTGATGTCGCCCGCATTGCTTTTCACATCATATTGCATTTTAGTAGGGCTAAATGGTATACCTCCAAGTTAAAATAGGGGGGTGGAGGTTACGATTAGTTGAAATTTTTGAAGGTGTATAAGACATTGCAAAATCCGTTTACAGCAATAACGCATAGCGACGTATCGATTTTTCTATGCACTTTCTTTCTTGCATGCGCTTACGTCGCACTGTTCTGAAAGAGTCGGGTTCGATCTCCACTGATTTCTCATAATTTCCCTCTCTTCTCATCTCAAATTTCCGGTAGGCCGGAGTCTCCAAAAGATCAAACTGCTTTAGCACATATTCGACAAAAAGCATCGTATCAGCCAAAAGGGATTCTAGCCGATTGCGGAACAATGGGTAGAGCCCCCTGCTCCACTTAGGGGCTCGATCCCAAGTGTTTAATAAAGCTATTTTTCTCAACCCTTCGACTACGGTGATCTGTAAAGCAAGTTTTCGAAGGCTGTAAAAGGTACAAGCCGAAGTATGAGAAGTTGTTCATGTATTCCAGGGGGGCACAGAAGAACGACCAAAGCTCGTTCATCATGTCAGACACGACCAGCTTCACAAAACTACATTACTATGGTGTTTGACAGGCACGTCTCCAACCCCAAGCCGCTATGTCGCTCTTCAGGCGACCAGCGAATGGGCGAGTGATGAAGCTGATGCGACATGCAGAGGACCCAGACTGCCGGCGTATCTACTTATCCACAAGGTTGCCACTCTGCCTCACAAAGCCATTCCGCTTTCGTTATTTCCTATCATCTTTCCACACCACTCCTTGTATATGCTAAAACACGTGCAGTTTGAATGTTTGTAACGAAGCATTTTAGGCGAAAGTTCTAGGGTCAAGTTAAATCATTCCAAGCGTTATTTTAGTTCGTTTATGGTGTTTTATTGTTGGTTCTTATGGTAATACAAAGTCGTGCCAGACACAGATCGTGTTTAAAAATGAAACTGCAACGGCAACTCATAGTTGTAAGTGCGCGTGTTTTTTAAGCTCGGAGAGAATATGGAAGATGATTATGCTTGTAAGTCACGCCTGTGTAGGCAATTATTATTCAAAGTGTAAAGTATCATCGCTTCCATCCTACCAATTAGTTAAGTGTTGATACATGCACGTAGTAATTGTTTTTGTTAAGTAATAGACATGATGAGGTTATTATTTATAGTGGTATAGTTAACCAGATCATATTTATAGTGTTATCGTTCATCGCCGCCTCAACTGCATTAGTCAAGTACAAAAAATGAAGCAGCCGTGGAAATTCCGCATATATTATCACCCATGGCGATTCTGGCAAAGCCGTTCTCACCCCAGTACGTGGACCACGAGTTCTTTATAATCCAGTAATCAGTACCGCTTTCAGATCTTCCATAGCCGATGAGTAGTGCGTAGTGGTCCAGCTTCTCATGAGAGCCATCGTCTACATGACATCACCAATAATAGGCAAGATTAGTAAGCATGATCTGAGATTAAGTATGGTGACGGCTTTTACTGCTAGTTTAAGTTACGACTTTAGCTTAATGGTAAACATTGTAAGCTATGTCTGAGAAGGTTTGTTGTGCTTGTAATTTTCTCGCCTAATTTTCACGTTTTGTAATTCGTGTGTACTAATAGCCAATATTATGGACCGCAGTAACCATGCTGAATTTGCCATATAGAACACATGGTTTGTTGACATGCACTAAGAACAATTACAATCACATCGTTGCTGCTATACTGTTAATTATATGGTTGCAATATCTATATATGTCTAAATTTGAAACATTTGCGCGCGAAACTAGGTAGTTAATAATCACGTGCATGTAAACACAGGAACACTTCATAATATAATATTGCGTCAAGGTTGAATGAAGAACTCATAAGCTGCACACCTAATTGGTCTCGTACTCAAAACGCTTTGAGCCTATCTGTAGGATAGCAGTGTCCGTTAAGCAGCGCGGGCATAGACAGCGTCGGTTGGCGGCAATGCTAAAGCAAGCTGGCTACATGGCGCCAAATACAAGATGCCGCCACCCTACTAGCGAATACGCGGGTAGTCACTAAATGGGCGGACAATCTGTGAGTATATAAGGAGGCATGCAAATAAATGCGAATAAATCTGCGAGCCAGGCAGAGGACGTGTGTTGCTTGAGCGAAAGAATTACGAACTCGCAACGGTCGCCGGCCAGTCACGTAGGTGGTGAACATTAGAACCTTAGAACTGGCGCAGCCGAAATGATCAGGAAGAAAGCAAGAGGCAGTGCAACAATGCCCATAGGTCGGCCAAACCTACCTGCGTTTCTGCCATCCATGGCTCAGCCAACAACACCGTGGAGGGAATGGCACCAAGCACGGAGCCAGAGGAAGACAGCGAGGTGATTACGTCAGGATGGTGACAAAGCTTACGAAGATGTTCAAGGAACACAAGGGAGCAGCCGTTGCCGACGACGAAGTCGGTAGCCGTTCCCGGTGACGACAACGGTGAGTACCTAGAGCAACTATGGGGACTGGTGGTGGGGTGCAAGTTCGACGCTTGGGGCCTGGTGTTAGGAGCCAGTCCATTCTGGAGCAACAATGCCACAGGTGAGAGGAAATCTCCAGTTCTAGGAGGCCTTGCTAGTCGAGCACGCCGTGACGGCCGCGCTACACGTAAAGGGGTGCGTCACGGAAACCAGGCCGATCGCAGGACGGTACGAGTATGTGACGAGAATCGGTAAGCTGAAGGGCTGGCGGAAAGAAGCGGACAAAGGCCGGCGGCAGGGCGAGAACACGGAGCGCGTGGATGCCAAGTGTACAAATGGAAAAGCCACGAGTACAAAACAGTCGAACAGGCCTCTACGGCCGCGCTACGCGTGAAGAGGTACGTTACGGAAGCCATGTTAGATGCAGGACGACGCAGGTTGATGAACGAGGTGCAGGAGGCGGCGGAACGAAACGGACAAAGGCCGGCGGCAGGACGAGAACACGGAGGGGGTGGATGCCAGGCGCATAGATGGACAAGTCACGAGAACGGGGCCGAAATGTGCCCGGCAAAACAAGTAAGGAATCGAAAGTGTGGCAAGTTTGGCCATATCGGCCGGAAGTGTAGGAACGCGGCAGAATGTGCAGGCGATTGGCGTGAAGGAGCAACAACGCTGGGATCGTGGAACCAACGGCGAATGCCTGAAGGGTGGACAAACCGAAGGAGTACGCAGACGAAGGAATAGCGGCAGTCGGAACTAGGTTTGTGCGGTCGTGCCCGGCGACTGGGTCAGTATACAGAGGCCAGCCGCCCCCGGGTACGCCACATGGAGGACATGAAGACGACTGCGGACCGCTGTGAAGAACGTCCACGGCAAGTTAAACGCGCATCAAGCCTTTACGCGCAAGCATTAACGGGAGTTCGAAGAATCGAATGAAGATCTCCTGTAAATTGGTTATAAAACGGGTCGAGTACGTCGTCGATCAGACCCTTCCACCGGAGCAATTCGGCTTTCGAAGAAATCGAGGAACGCGTGATGCAATCCATGTGGTTCAGTCAGAGATAGAGCGAGCTGTGGCTAAACCCGGAGGCCATTTGTATGCAGTCTTTATAGACTGCGTTAAAGCTTTCGACAAAGCACCTCGAGATCTCCTGATGAAGTCATTCCAAAACGCAGGGGTTGGTGGCTCTCTTCTGAGCGTGATTTCGAGCTTCTTTGATGAGGACACCTTACTGGTGCAAGGTGAGCAGGAAGTGTTGCAGGTAAGGCAAAATGTGGGAGCCCCGCAAGGCGACCCATTGAGCTGCGTCTCCTTCACTCTACTGCTTGCCGATTTTGTCGATCATATTCGACGGGAGTTCCAGAAGGCCACAGTTGTGATGTACGCAGATGACATAGTGGTCGCCTATCAGGACCTGGGTGCCATCAAGCGCATCACTTCTCTGGCGGAGGTGTTCCTTGTCTCAAGGGGGCTCGAGATAAACGCCATGAAGACCAAGGCTATGAAGTTCAGAAGAGGAGGTCGATTGGCTGCTAAAGACGTTATACGTTGCGGCGGCCAATTCTTGGAATTCGACTCTTTCCGGTATCCGGGGCTTCGGCTTCATTATACTGGGACGACCTTCACTGCTCACATCGTCAAAACAGTGCGCACAGCTCTAATCTCTCTTTATGGAGAGGTAGGCGACGTTCGGCGACTGTCGGTCCCGACGGCAGTGGCATTTTTCTACCTCATGATTGTTCCAACGGTCATGTATGGTCCTGACAGAATATGGGATCACCTCACTCGGGCAAACTTTGGTTTCCTTGAAAGGCGTTTCACAATGTACATGAAGCGGGTACTTTGCCTGTCAATGCGGGCAAGGAGCCGCTTTGTGTACCTTATGTCTGGCTGTGCACCGGTTGTTGGGATAATTAGATTGAGATTGAAGACGCCGCGTACAGTACCATTCGAGAGCTTTATCTTAGAATGGGAAAATAAAGTTGAACAAGCCCGACGAGAGGCTGGAGACCTGGATATTTTCAGTGCCTCTCACCCCTGGTCTGGGTTTGCATGTGACAATCGCCATGTCTACACCAGATACATAGTTCATGGCTATCATCACCTGGTCTGTTCGAATACGAGCCTCCACGAGGAATACACGGAGTGCATCTGTCGACTGTGCTCTCAGGCGTGTACGAAGTTTCATGCGTCTGCCTGCCTGGCCCTTGCGAAGAGATCGCTGCACTGCCTCTCTCGAATAACATGCCGCGAGCAGCTGACTACATAATTGTATAATCTGTATAATTATCTATGTTATATGCATACTCAATATGAGTGAAATAAAAAAGATGATGATGATTAACGGGAGTTCGTGAGAAAAGACAGGATAGAATTCAAAACAAGCCTATGAAGGAGGGAAACATTTAGGATAGCAGTGTCCATTGAGCAGCGCGGGCATAGACAGCGTCGGTTGGCGGCAATGCCGAAGCACACTAAATACATGGCGCCAAATAGAAGATGCCGCCACCCTACTAGCGAAGACGCAGGAAGTCACTGAATGGGCGGGCAATCCGTTAGTATTTAAGGAGGCACGCGAATAAATGAGTAAGTAGTCGTTGATGCGAGCCAGGCAGAGGACGTGTGTTGCTTGAACGAGAGAATGACGAACTTGTAACGATCGAAGGCCAGTCACGGGGGTGGTGGACACTACACTATCGATTGGCCCTTAACAAGTATTTATGCTAAAAAAAGTTCATATACCAGTGTACTACAATATAGTGAGCGGCTAACTTGACTTAATCATTCTCACAAACTCTCATCTTTGTTAGGCCCTTAGCAATGTCTACAGACATGACTATGAGCCTAACAAATTAGCGTCTGTGTTAGACCACAAATAAAAATGACTACACTTCTAGCTGCATACGTATCTACAAATAAAATTGAATGAATAACTTAATAACATCATTTAGGAAAGAGTGTCCTTCATCCCTAGGTCCTGTACAGTGTGTCTCAAACGCGCTAATTTTTGCGGCAGATAATTCTGCTTAGCTAATTAGGAATACAACTTTTGTCGCTACATACTGCAAGCAAGGTCATCGTAAATTCCATCCGAGTAGAATTTGAAAGAGTCTGGCGAAGAGTCCATGACAACCAGAAGAGGTCCAACGTTGGCGAGAGCGACTGTTATATCATTCGAACCATTTACATTCGCCATTCCACGCAGTGTCTTGATCGTCTCATTGCCAAGCGAGCTGGCCAAACATATGTGCTCCTATATAGGCCATTTGCCGCACACCAAAACCATATCCTGTTACTGCCTCTCCCTAGCATATTATTATTATTATTATTATTATTATTATTATTATTATTATTATTATTATTATTATTATTATTATTATCATCATCATCATCATCATCATCATCATCATCATCATCAGTATTATTATTAATATTGTAAAGGCTCTTTGAGGCCACAGCGGAGCGAAGATCGATTGCGTTCCTCCCACAGAGGGTGTCATGCGCTGCTTGAGAAATGCAGCACTTCGTTTGAATATGGCGGATTGTCCGTTGTATGGCCATGGCCTCCCGTCCACACACGCCCTATGTCTCAATGATAAATGGGCAGATGATCTGCTCGTACGCCTCGAAACCGGAGGAGACACATAAATGCACGGGTTTGAGCCCCACCGTTGCACATGTGTTAATGGGGTTTGTCTCACAAAGCAATGCGAAAACAGTGCTGTCCACGTTATATGTTGGCTGAGAGTCAGCCCGGAAAAAGTTATCCAAGGCTTTGTAATGACGAGTCTTGTCCCTCTTCGCTTTGAGTGCAATGCCGCCTACCGTGGTGCGAGATGACCGTATAGGTCGCCGCATAAGTGTTCCGAATCGACACGTCACAGGTCAGCAATTCCCTCATGGCCAGGGGGTTATGGTCGTACCGTCAGATATAATGTTTTTTCGTCATATGTCAGCATGACGCGTACGACAAAGTCCTCCTGCCTGATGGCTCTAACGTGCACACTATTCGCGGCATTGTGGCATCTCCTTAATAATAATAATACCAATTTCGATTTTCTCAACATAGATATTCTGTTTTTAGTAGATTTTTTTAACGCTCTGACAACTACATTTTTAGACCCTCGTAATGGGTTAAGTTGCCTGTGGCACGATAGCGTCTAAATGCATCTATCGTCATCGCGTTCTCGTACTGGAATTATATAGGCTTTCTCCAGCAGAGGTATGTAGCAGCAAGGCAATGACAACCACTTCCAACAAATTCTACCAGCACGGCCAGGGCTCGAACTAGCGATCTTTTGCTAACTGTGGTTGCCATGGCAACGCCCCGTTAGAACGGTGCGTTATCCGCCTAAGCCACCGCCGCTACAACAGATATTCACTTTTAGTGGCAAACATACCTCTACGAGTGTTTCTCTGGAATTGTGAGGGACTTAAGGGGGCAATGGATCTTGCAAGCGATGACCTGTTTAAGTTGGTTGACATTGCAGTGGTCGCTATCTGCTAGTTGAAGCATTCCAACGAGCAGTAGTTGGTGGCTCTCTCCTGAGTGTAATAGCAAGTTTCTTTGAGGAGGACACCTTGTTGGTAGACGGTGAGCAGGGTGTACTGGAGAAAAGGCAAAATGTGGGAACTCCGCAAGGAGACCCGCTGAGCTGCGTCTCGTTTACATTTCTCCTTGCTGACCTCGTCGGTTACGTCCGACAGGAGTACCAAGAAGCCGTGGTGGTGATGTATGCAGATGATATCGTGGTCGCTCATCGCGACCTAGGTGCCATCAAGCGCATTACCTCTATGATAGAGGCGTTACTTGTATCAAAACGACTTGAAATACACACCAGGAAGACCAAAGCTATGAAAGTCAGAAGTGGAGGTCGATTGGCTGCTAGAGACGTTATACGTTGCTGCGGCCAACCATTTGAGTTTGTTAACTCTTTCCAGTATCTTGGCCTTCTAGTTCATTATACAGGAACGACGTTCACAGCGCAGATAAACGAAACAGTACGAAAAGACACTTGTCTCTCTTTACGGGGAATTAGGAAATGTCCGCAGACTGTCCGTTTTCTCAGCAGTAAGACTCTTCATTCTTAGGATTGTTCCGGGGCTGATGTATGATCTTAACAGGGCGTGAAGCCACCTCACGCTGGCGAATTTTAACCAGGTTAAGAGGGGTTTCTCATTATATATAAAGCAAGTGCTTTGCTTTCAATTCAAGCAAGGAGCCGCTTTGTGTATCTTATGTCAGGCTGTCCGCCGGTTACTGAAACAATCCGACTAAGTTTAAAGATGCCGCGTACGAATGTTTTATTTCGGAATGGGAAGCTAAAGTCGAACAGGCCAGACGGGAGGTCGGTGGTTTGAACGTTTTCAATCCCATGCTCCTTTGGTCTGGTCCTGCATGTGACAAACACTACCTGGTTTGTGATGCAGTTTTTTTTTGCGTCGTCTTCTATAGGCAGCTGATAGTAAGGGAAATTGTGCGCTACGCGAAAGAACTTCAACTTTACAGAGTATAATCGCTCAAAAGTGACCGAGGACAGTGATAAAGTGTTACGTACTACCCAGTGTACCCGTAGCCACAGTGAAAGCAAGTTATATTTGTGGATTTTTGCGAAATCAAGCACGAATTCATTTTGTTAGACCAGTTAAGACAGCGATTACAGTGTTTTGCTAGATCTCCTGATTTGAGATCATACGACAGTTTGCCGAATGCCCGTAGGTAGTGGTGAGCCCGCGTGCCCCCCGAGCGTTGTTGGTGGTGCTCCTACCAACAACGGAGATCAGCCTAGCCAGTCTGTAGTAAATTTGGCCGTGCCGGTAATGGTAACTCCGTGCCATAGCGCTAATCGACGGAAACGCACTCTCACTGAACGAAGCGACAGTAGTCCAGACAGCAGTGCGGTGTCCAACCACAACAAGCGCTTGAACAGAATGGGAGTCGAAAACATCTGCTCAAGATGTAAACACTCACTGGCAGCTGTTCGATTGCACTGTAGTGGCTGTGCACAAACATTTCACAGTGCCTGCAAGCCGCGGATGAAAGCGAGCCATCAGCTGAAGCTGACGCAGTCTGGTACTGCCGAATATGCTTATTGCCCACCGCTGAGATGGACAGTGTGCAATTCATGGATGCTCTCGACAAACTGCCGCTGGATAACGAACTCATGAACTGTGTTACTTATCTGATGAGCCAATCGAGGCAAGTGAAACAGGAGATCGTTAAGTGGATCTCCTTCGCTGGGGTTCGCCGCTCTCCGAATGGCGACCGCTCATCTTTGGTGCCAGACTTTTCGCCCTCAAGAAGAAAGATGGCAGCGTAAGGCCCATCGCATGTTCATCTGCAATTTGGAGGCTGGCGGCAAAGATTGGCATCTTAGAGAACAAGGCAGACATCTCGCATGCGCTTGGTGTCCATCAGCTTGGGTTTGCGACACCTTGAGGATGCGAAACCGCAGTGCACTCGACTCGGTCCTTCCTGGAGTTACGCTCTGAAGCTACCCTTGTAGTCAAGCTTGACTTCAGAAACGCCTTTAACAGTATTCGGAGGGACCACTTATCGAGTGCGGTAAAAGCCTATGTCTCGAGTATGTTCCACCAGGTGGAACTAGCTTATAAGGAGCTTTCCTGCTTGGACGACGGTGTTCTGGGTGGCGCCCCCGATGCGGTAATGAGGGCCATCCGCCGAGTCATTGAATTTGCCGAGCGGACTGGCCTGGCCCTAAACCCTGCAAAATGTGAGGTTCATGCTGTAGGAGGTGCTGCTGATTCCGAAGTGCTAGAGGCTCTCCCAGAGTGCAAGACCGTCGGCATGAATTTAGAGTTGCTAGGCGTCCCCCTATTCCCGCAAGGAGTTCCGGATGTCCTCGAGAGGTGGCTGGTCAAGCTAGAAAATGCAATGTCACGCATTCACTTGGTAGGTTCTTACCGAGGCCTTTTTCTTCTGGGATCATCATTTTCGGCCCTTCGTCTCAACCACTTGTTTCAAGGGGCAGACTGTTCGCGAGCTTCAGGAATTCTTGAACGACTCAACGACCGCGCGATGTCTACATTAGAGGCGTTGCTAAACCTCAGCCTATTCGCTTGCGCGCGCCAACAAGCTCTACTCCCCGTTATTTGGGCTGGCCTAGTGTCACCTGATGCGACTGTCTTATAGGAGACAGCTCTGGCAGCTTTCCGCCATACGTCTATGCAACAGGCAAGAACCCTCCTGGATTCTGTTGCTCTCACGGACTTAGAAGCCCGATTGGAGACAAGCCACCGCAGAGCAGTTGCCCTGTGCGGCCACGAGCCCGTCGAGGCTGGACACCATAGAGAATGGACAGCAATTCTTTATGAACAAAGAGTCGAAAACCTCATTGCGAAATGTTCCACGGACGCCGATAAGGCCAGGCTGCGCGCCGTCTCCTTCAAGGGGGCGGGCGCAGGGTATGGCTCCACGCCATACCCTGTGCTCAGATCGGGACCCTGTTAGATGACGAGTCGGTAAGGATCGCGGTCGGACTTTGTTTAGGAACAGACCTTATGTACACTCATGCCTGCGTCTGCGGAGACGTCGTCCAGCCAGATGGATGCCACGGGCTGTTTTGTATTGTCAGCGCAGGTAGGCAAGCAAGACACCAAGCCTTGAACAAAACCTTTAGCAGAGCTCTACGATCCAGTGGTCTACCGTGCGTCCTGGAGCCCGTCCGACTAGACAGAGAGGGCGGGAAAAAACCTGACGGTTTGACCTTAACTCCGTTCAAGCGCGGATGCATGCTGGTTTGGGACGCAACAGTTACTGACTCATTAGCCCGTTCAATGGTCAGTGCTGGCGCGGCTCAGGCTGGTCATGCACCGGCTCTCGCCGAGGCAGGCAAGGTTAGAAAGTACTAGAACATCGGTTACCCGTACGAGTTTCACCCACTTGCCTTGAAGACCCTTGGCGGGCCGGGTTCGTCTACTCGCAGTTTGCTACAGAAGGTAGGGAAGCGGCTTATCTAGCCAGCGGAAATAAGCGAGCGAGTGATTTCCTCAGACAGCGTCTGCCGCTGGAGGTGCAACGGGGCAATACGGCCTCGGTTCGAGGAACCCTTCAGAAATGGCTGGTCCCTACACTGGACCCCCCGTAATGGTGCACACGTTCGCAGGGACCCAAATGTCATGGTCCGACCGTGAATGATTTGAAATTGAATAAATAATAAATTATTATTATTAAAAAAAATATATATATATATACATGTATATATATATAAATATATATATATATATATATATATATATATATAAATATCATTCAGTTGAACGCTAAGAGTCAGAATGCTTGGGTACCGTCTTAGGACACGAATGTCGAAGCGGCAGGAGCCCAGCGAGATAGAGAAAGCACTGCTCTTGCGAAGACGGTGTTAATAGTTGGCGACAAGCTGGTGCATTAACTGAGAAAAAGAATCGTCGCCTCTCTGCCCAAGTGCTCAGCGGCTTTGCAAGCTGTGTCAGGCGGAAACGTAGAACGTGTATTTCAAGTAGCCGAGAAGTTTGTTGAGGATACTAGTCAACCCATTCACGTGATACTGCACGCTGGTTACAATGAATGTATGGAGTTCAAGAAGGACAAGTTTCTCTCCAGAACCATGGGTTTCGCTGCCAAGATGAGGGACAGTCGCCCGGACTGTTCAATTTCTGTGCTAACAATACCAGAATTCCAGAAAGAGTGTCGTGAAGCAAATGAAGCTTTGATCACTCGCTGTCATGAGTAGAGTATCGACATAATTAACGTGACTCACTCGCACGGCGCCATGGTTCACAGAGGTTTATACTCGTATACGGCTGCTCAGGACTCTGCAGAAGCGTGTTCGAAAACGATCGCTCGTCGCGCATCATCTTTTTTAGGAGTCAAGATCCGTCAGCCGCCCATGCCGAACAAGACAGGCCCGGACATGCCAGGCAACCCGAACATCAAGGCGGTTCCGGAGCGCGAGTTGTACTTTGGCAGCAGCACCTAACGAGCGCAGCGGGCCCTCCAACGCCCGGACAGCCAAACCGCTCGGCAGAAGGGGAGGCACGTCAGAATTGCACGGTACCAGGAAAAGAGCTAAGACTAGGACTGCCAGCAAGACAAAGCAAATTCTCGCAAAGGCCAGCGTACTCAACGAATCGCCGAGGGCCGACCAGTAGTGCCCGCGGAGACCCTCAACCAAATCATTATGGCCGCGTTACAGGACATAAGCAGAAATCGACAGTTCAAGATCACAGGACAGCCCAGACGTCGTTAGATGTTTTCGATAAGATAACAATTGTCCAGTGGAACGTAGCGCCCTAGGACTTCTTCCTTCCACTGCCATCGTCGATATCGATGTCATTATTCTAACCGAAACTTGGGAGACCAAGTCGTTTGACGTGCCTGGTTTCTACCCCGCTCACTCGCCGGCAGTCATACGTGCTAGCCGAGGCCGCCCTAGCGGCGGCGTGCCCGTACTGTATAACAAGAGAGTAGGCGAGATCAGTGTGGCATTGGCTGAAGATGATACAGTAGTACTTCGGGGTAACCGATGTAACATTGTGGCAGCCTACGTCCGATTATCGAACGCCGAGAACACAACGGTGTTGATTGACAAAATCACACGGGCTATCCACGTTCTCCCCTCAGTTGGATTTTCGCTGTTAGTGGCAGGCGCCTTTAACACGAGGGTTGACAAACCTAATGATTCGCGTACTCGCGCTCTTCTCGCGATGCTCGATGATTTCGGCTGCAGTCTGACTACCGATACGAATGTCCCGACGTTTGAATGCTTTATGGGAAGTTCGGTAATTGATATATTTGCATCCAACGTTGACTCGGAGAGAACTTATTATATTGGAAAAAGCAACCCGCTACATAAAAGTGGTAACTTTAAATGGCATGTCCCAGTAGGAGTCGAAATGTTACTCCCTCAAATGGAGACTCCGCTGCGAGGGAACGCTGGGTTGGCTAAAGCACTGGACTCAAAAAAGTTTGGCCCAAAGCTTGCAGCGTTATTCCCGGTACAGCGTGACCCGGACATTGAATCGTACACGGGGTCTGTGCACCGAGCCCGCGTCGACAACGGCCATGGTTCAATACAAGCTGTAGACTAGCCTCCGTGGCGCAGTTCCGTGCCCGTCTGCTGGTTAAACAATACCCGTGCATGATGCCGCTCTGTAACCTGCTCAAGAGTTTGTATAGACGAACTCCAAGATGGCGCAACGGCAATATCTTGAACGTTAGGAAGAGAAGCTTCTGAAACAGGCAGTCAAGGAGCCCTACAGGTGGATTAAACGGGTGAAATCGACTTCGTGTCCTATAAACTCCGCTGTCTTGATAGAGCACTTCAGAGAAATGTATGCAAGCGCAAATACCATTCCCAGCAAAGTTCTTTTGTTCGATAGCGCATGGGATGAACTCACATCGTTTATGCGCGATGACCTGGCAGCAGAGTTCTCCGTAGTGGAAGTGCTACGCTCTACGGAAAGACTCCAGCCAAACAAAGCAGCTGGCTTGGACTGAGTTCGGCGGCGGCTGGCATGACTCCTTGTTGGACAAGTTCACTCAATGCCTGCCTCCGTCAGGGGCGTCTACCACGAACCTGGCGTGATGCACTGCTTATCATCATACCAAAGGGGAAAAGTGATCCGCGAGGGCAATTGCGAAGAAAAGTTGCTGTTATAAACTCCTGACACTCCTTATCACTCGATGGCTCAGCACCTTCTTAAAGTACTGCGGCATCATACCGGACGAACAGCACGGTTTTCGCACAGGGCGTTCAACAATCACAGCATGCAACCTATTACTAAGCGAAGTGCGCAGCTCCATTAGCCGGCCGAAACAGGCACTCTACGCAGTATACGTCAATTTCAAATCTGCGTTCGACACGGCGCCCAGAGACAAGATCCTGATAAAGCTCGCTGAGTGCGGAGTTCCGCTCAACATGCTACGGCTAACCAAGGCTATGCTTCAGGAAAACTCAGTGAGTATCGATGACGGCGTGTCCCAGCTCCCGCCGTTTTCCCAAACGACCGGAGTCGCACAGGGCGATAATCTGAGTCCTCTGCTATTCTCCCTGCTGCTGAATGACTTGCCATTCCGAGTCCAAGGATCTACTTCTCACGCCAAAACGTTGCTGTATGCAGATGGCCTTGTCATTTTCGGAAGAAGTCGTTTTCATGTCCAACAGGCACTGGCAAGACTCTCCGCGTACGAACAAAACACCGGCCTGACAATCAACCTTGATAAAACTGAAGCTATGAAATTCCGCCGGGGAGGGCGACTAGGCGAATCTGACCCACTTTGTATAGGGGCAACGACCCTTGAGTATGTAAATAGCTTCAAGTACTTGAGGGTGGTGCTACCTACCAACGACATATGCTTCAAAGAACACCTTAAGGACAGGGTCAGGCGAGCCTTGATTGCGAGTGTTGGGGTGCAGACGCCATCGAAGCTATCGCTACAGTCAGCAATGGCCTTGTTTGAGATGAAAGTTGATCTGTTGCTGCATACGGAATTCAAGTAATCTGGGAGTACCTTTCGGCGTCGCAGCTCGAGGTGCTCGATCGTATAAAGCCAGCATTTCTCAAACGTGTCATGGGGCTGCACCGCTCAGCACGAAACAGATTAGTTTACCTGTTGGGTGACACGCCGCTTTTTATTGAAGATCTTGAACGACGTTTCGACCTTCCGATTACTTCAGCTTACTTAGAGTTCATTAGCTTATGGGAGCGGAAGATGGCAAAAATCGACCCTGAATTCTATGATACGGGTGCAATGACCAACGACTCGTGGAAGGGACTTAACAGGACCAATAGGAATATAGTAACACCGTTTGCGGTTCATGGGTATCACCACATTCTCTGCGAAACATTAGGTTTTCCTGTCCCGTGTGATACCTGTATTTGCAGTAGGTGCGGGAACTTTTGCGCCAGGTACCACGCAGCGTCATGCCCAGAAGTGACTACCTGGTATGTTCAAACGCAGTCTTTCACGAGAAGTATAAGCTGTGCACCTGCCGGATCTGCCTGCAGAGGTGTACCAAGTACCATGCAGTGGAATGCACAGCGCTGGACAAAAAAACTTTGCACTATTTTTTGACAGAGTGTAATGAAGAAACACCTTTGAACTGTTTACTATACTCAATCTGAGTGAATTAAATTGAAAAAATTAATATTTTTTTACCGGATAGACCCTGCCTAAACCGGTTTTAATTTACTCTTGTCAGAAATACGACATTTACAGCCCTACACACATTTGGGTATACATAATAAATTCACAAAACATAACAAAATAGCACTGCTAAAATGGCTGTCACAGATCACTATTGACGAATAAACACACGCCTAGAGATACGTATACTAAAACTGTATTTATTTTTACAAAACAGTTTCAGAGTGGGTCTCACACGTGCAACACGCTTCTTACAGCTCGTTCGAACATCTACTACTTCGTTGTCTTCTTTTGCCGCGTGGCCTCCCTCTCGTGGGCCAGACACGGTCGTAAAGTAGGGCGGCTCTAGGTGTCTGATTCAGCACGAACCAAGAAGAGCAATAAAAAGGGGAATAAAGACAAGGAGGCTAAAAATAAGAAGAAAACCGTTATCCCAGCAGAGGACGGAAAGGGTGATTGGAACTTAGTAGGTAGGGGCCCTTTATCCGACCAATGTTAAAGATACTTCAGGTAAACCTTAACCGCTGCAGGGCGGCGCACGACATGCTCGATGAGATAGTAGGCAGAGAGTCCATAGGCCTCTGCCTGCTTTCCGAGCCAAACATAGCGATCACTAGGCGGAAGGCAGACTGGGTATCTGACGCAGAGGCGGATACCGCAATCTGGTGGACGGGTTCCGAGAGAAACCTCGCGATTAGGGGCGGGGGGTCGGGGAGGGGGTTCTCCTGGCTGGAGATTGACCGGGTAGGGGTCATCTATAGCTGCTACTTCCCTCCCAACAGGGAGGAGGAGGAATTCGAGGAATTTCTCGAGGAACTTGCCCAGAGCGCGGGGGCACATGCAGGTAAGAGGGTAGTGATCACCGGGGATTTTAACGCAACCAGCATAGCATGGGGTAGCCGAACCACAACTAGACGGGCCCAAACTCTACAGGAGTGGATGGCTAAAAAAAGTCTAATGGTTCTTAATGACTTAAAGGGTCCCCACCTTTTCCAGGGGGAGCCAGACGGCCTTCATTGACCTAACAATGGTCAATGAGGCGGCCTTTCCACTGGTGGTAGAGTGGAGGGTGAGGGAAACGGAGGAGACCATGAGTGACCACAGATACATCTGTTTCACCATCAGTACCCCCGAGGTGGCCCTCGCCCCGCCCCCTTGTAAGAGATGGCAGATGCGGGAAACTTGACGCCAAGATTCTAGTGGCTGAAATAGACGAGGGTTGCAAACAACTGGGAGACACGGTGGGGGATGAATATAAAATAATTAGCATACTCTCTACAGCATGCGAGAAAGCTGCTCCCTCACAACACCATGGAAGCCGCCACCCTCCTAATTACTGGTGAAACAAAGGGATCGCAGCTGCCCGCAGGGCTTGCATTAGGCTAAATAGGATTTTCACGAGAACACGCAGCTGGTTAACGCAAAGAAAACGACGGGTGGGATTTTACGGGGAGCGAGAGACCGCAAGAGCTGAATCCCAATTGACGGAGTACAAGGCTGCTCGATCGAGACTCCGAGGACTCATCGCCAAAAGTAAAGCCCGAGCGGAGAAAGAGCTGATAGACGCGGTGGAGAGCGACGTATAGGGCCTGCCGTACCGAATAGTTATGGCCAAACTCCGGAGACCTCCCCCGAAACTCCTCCCGGATGTGCTGCGGGAGACTGTAACCGGTCTTTTTCCGGCACAGCCGCGGAGAGAAAACGAGGAGTTCTCGGTCACCCGACCTCCTCCAGGTCACCTCGGAAAACATTCCGGAGGTGACGCTGGAGGAGGTCGAACAAGCCCGGAATCGGTTGGCAACCGGTAAAGCCACCGGCCTAGACGGAATTCCCCCAGAGGTAGCGAGGCTACTGGTCAAAAGGTGGCCTAAGGTCTTCCAAGACCTTGCCAACAAGCTTCTGAGAGAGGGGAGATTCCCGAGGCTGTGGAAAAGGGCAAGCCTGGTTCTAATCCCCAAACCCGGGAGGAAGACGGGGCCTTCGGCTTACCGGCCCATATGCCTCATTGACGCCATGGGTAAGCCCCTGGAGAACGTTATAGTCAAGAGACTAAACGACGAGATTCAGGAAAAGAACGCCCTATCAGATGCCCAGTACGGCTTCCGGAAGGGCAGATCCGCATTAGGGGCTCTAAAGAAGGTTCTGAAACGGGCGGGTGAGGAGACTATGAAGACCCCTAAAACAAGGGGATTCGTGCTCCTGATCCTCCTGGATGTCAAAAATGCCTTCAATACAATGAATTGGAAAGTAATTGTGGAGGCGATGAAGAGGAAGGGCTTTTCCCTCTACCTCCATCGAATGATTTCATCCTACCTGGATGACAGAGGCTTGGTTGCAGGGGGGCAGGAGTACGAGGTTACTGCCGGAGTCCCACAGGGCTCGATTCTAGGGCCCGTGCTCTGGAACATAGCTTACGACGGGGTGCTCGAGATCCCAGGTCTCCCGTATGGGGTGGAGACGTTGGCGTACGCCGATGACCTTGCACTCATGATAACGGCCAGAACCGAAAGAGCCCTGGAGAGCGCCGCCAATGAGGCCTTGTCAATGGTGTCCGAGTGGATGGAGTCCCATCACTTGAAACTGGCACCCGACAAGACGGAGGCGATGTACCTAACAGGCAGAAAGAGGACGACCGGCATTAACCTCGTGATGGCGGGCCACCCGATAGAAATCAGAAAGAAGGTAAAGTACCTTGGGGTCATGCTAGACACCGGACTGACCGGATCGGCACACGTTAAGTACGTGGCCGAAAAGGCCCAAAGGGTCTCCCTGAACCTGGCGCGGATCATGCTTAGGGTCGGTGGGGTGGCTGAGGTGAAAAGAAGGCTCCTGGCCTCGGTGGCCGAATCAACGGCGCTATACGCAGCCCCAGTCTGGGGGGACATGGACATGCGGACGGCGAAAAATAGGGGGGCACTAAGGTCGACCCAACGAACGCTGGCAATCAGGGTAAGCCGGGCGTATCGAACAGTCTCGACCGAAGCTCTCCTGGTCCTAGCCAAAATGCTGCCATGGGACCTCCTAGTGGCTGAACGAAGTAAAATGTATCTAGACGAAATCTGGATCTCACCAGGGCCAGGAGTGCCACCATATTGGCCTGGCATGAGGAATGGGCGCAGGTAAAACCCGGTGTGACCACAGGGAGCTGGACCAAGAGTCTGATACCGGACCTCAGGGCATGGTATGACCGCCGACACGGGGAGATTTCCTACTGGACGACTCAGGTTCTGACCGGACACGGCCAGTTCCTGTCAAGGATCAAGAAGGCCATCAGCGTACTGTGCGACTCTGGAGAAACAGACAACGTAGAGCATACTGTTCTGCGGTGTGATGCTCTCAGGGAAGCACGGGACGCAGCACCAACCGCTGTGAGAGGCCGACCCATCAAGGAGGTGGTCTCCCATATGATGACTTCGGCGGAGGCATGGAGGGAGGCGACAAACTTGTTCGACGCTGTTTTGACAGTCAAGACAGCCAAGGAAACGGCCAGGCGGGAGAGGTTTGAGCGGGTCTCTCGGGAGAGTGGTCGAGACGAGGAGCCGAGGGAGGGGGGAGGGGGTGGGGAGCAGCCAGGCCCTCATGGTCTCGACGCACCCTCACAGGACGGATTACAAAATGGCATCCCCCTATCCAACCGCAGGTAGACATGCGGGATGATAGTCAGGGATAGAGCTGATTGAAGGAGAACGGCAGAGACGCCTCTCCCACGGTTTCGATGTAATGCCAAAGTAATACCGAGCCTGGGGGGGTGGGGAGGAATCCGGGTTTAGTGGGTTTGCGAATCTCACACTAGTCACGCAGGCTGCTAGTGGCGCATGTGCATCATGCATTACCGAAACCTCCCAGAAAGCCTTCGAAGCAACTTATTGCGTATCAGACCGCTCCAACAAGCGGTCGGACCAATTAATATGGAGACATTCACAACACTCCCGGAGTTTCATGCGATGTAGCTATAGCGTTCAGAGAAGGAAACTTGTTGTACACCGCCAGTATATGTGAAACTGTTAAAATGAAAATAGGGTGCGATACCTATCAACAAAGTTAGGCTTTACTCAGAGACAATCCTGTTAGGCGTTCTTAAAATAATGACTCAAGAATAATGGCACAAGTATAAGATGAATGGCACACTATGACGGTACGATCATCAGTTAGCTCTCTCCGAGCTCGAACAACCTGTATAGATGTTGCACCGCTCGACGAAGTGGCCCTTTGGAAGTGTCGACTTCGCAGGAGCGAGGCGCTTCATCCACACCGTTGATCATCTTTGAAATGCGTCCAAGTCGCCATTGGAGCCTTGGTGCATTGTCCTGATGGATAATTACGACATCCCTAACTCTAAGCTCATTGCCGGACGCACCCAGCCGCTTGTGACCGCTTCGCAGGTATAAAACGTACTCGTTGCGCCACCTGCGCCAAAATAAGTTAGGAATTTATTGGCGCGCCCGCCACATCTTTACAAGATTATCGCCTCGAGCACCTTGCTGCGTCATATCTCCCGAGGGTAGCGCGATCGGAACTCGAGACGCTACAAAGTGAGTGGGGTTAGTGGTACGTTCTCACTTGGTGAGTCCGGTATATGGGTAAGAGGTCTGGAGTTGATTATGGCCTTAATGTCCTTGATCAGTGTAAGGAATGCAAACAGTGGCAGCAAGTGAGCCTTGACGAGCCTCTTGATGCAATCCTTTACCACAGGAACCAATCGCTCGAATTGGCCACCCCACCAAGCGGCCTTTGGTGCGTTAAAGTGCCACTTAATTTCCGAAGACCCGAAATATTGTTGAACTTCGGGACTCTTTAATGCTTCCCATAGGGAACGGACAGTTTTCGCTGCTCGAACAAAGTTTAGTCCGTTGTCCGAATTTATAGTGTCAGGTAAACCACGACACCCAACGAAACGTTTTATAGCATCAATGCAGCTAGCTCCAGTGAAATCTATCACAACCTCGAGATGTAATGCCCTTGTCACACTACATGTGAACAATGCTATCCACACTTTCACTTTAACCTTTCCTTGACGAACCGTGAATGGCCCGAGGTAATCAAGACCGACGTGTTTAAATGCCGTCGTAAGACCATCAATCCTCTGGCTGGTAATGGAGCTTCGATTGCTCCTCCCGGTTGCGCCCGCTCACGGGCACATATCGAACACGAGTGGATAACGCTTTTGGTTAACTGCCGAGACCGGAGGATCCAGAACGTTTGGCGAGGTTTGTCAATACAATGTCCGTGCGCTAGTGACGCACCCCTTTTACATGTGCATCCTCGATTATAAGGCGAGTTCGATGGTCGTCGGCAAGGAGAACAGGATGCCGCACTTCAAATCATTTATCCATATTCTCTAGGCGACCCCCCTACTCTGATGAAGCCTCCATGGTCAATTAATGGTTTAAAAGCTGCGATACGCGGATCAACACATGTTTTGCCATTGAGCAGTTGTGCTTTTGCTGAGGCAAAACACCTTTGTTGTGATCTTTTAATTGACTCGCACTTTGCTGTGTGTATTTCAGCAGATTGTAGCGGCAATGTCGTGAGTGACAGGGTTGAACCGCATAGATTAGCGTCCCCCCCCCGGCGCGCCTTGCTACGGAGTCGTCGAATAAAGCGCATCAAAGTGGCGTATACACGGATTGCCTTTGTCAGAGACGAATATTTTGTGAGATCAAAAGCTGAATATTCGCTTTGCACATGGAGAGTGAAACTTTCCGCGTTGCTGGAAGCTGACTTTTGGGATCGTGCATAGTTATTTTGCTGTCGGAGAAATGCCGGACCTTCCCGCCAAGTTGTCGAGCTGTCTAGCTTGACGATGTCACAACCTCGAGAAGGTAAATCGGCAAGGTTGCTGGTTCCGTCAATGTGTGCCCACTGTGTCGGCGTAGATAGTTTCAAAATCTCCTTTAGTCTGTTGCAAATGAAGACCCCGTGCTTTTCCGGATTGTCACCGTAAATCCAGTGAAGAACGTTCATAGAATCTGAGCAAAGAAACTTTTCTACGTTGTTGAGGCCTACATGCTTTGCTACAAAGTCGACAAGTCGCGCTGTACAAAGCGCCGCAACTAACTTTTTTCGCGGAGTAGTCATCTGTTGCAAGGCCTTGATAGGCGTGAGTCTAGCCTTGGCTGCAACGAGGCCTACACTGATTTTTCTATTTATATATCCAGTGATATATTTTGCTTGCAATGATGGTAATGGGGACCCTCGCAGAATAGACATGGCTCACGCTTTTTGTCTTTGTTGTTTGTGCTAACGGCCGACAGTCTGCCTCTGTTGTGATTGCTATGAGTCGGAGGAACAGGCAAACCGTTGTTGCTGGATCCGCTGTCGCGAGAGTTTAGTTGCAACATTGCGCTCGATGCGCCCTGGCTTTGACGGCCACTACCCTTCCAGTGCTGTGGCTGTTGTGAACTTTCACCTGTCTGACTGAGCCGTATTTGCTGCTCGCGGGTGCATATCTCCTTCGCAAAAAATGAACGTAGGTCATTGAAACGGCGGACCAACTGCACTGGCAGCTTAGCTGTGTCAGCAAGCGAGGGGAGTGGTGTCTTTGGATCGATGGCACTGAGGTCATAGTTGTCTTCTATGGACGCCAGGTATCGGAGAACAAGTTGATCAGGCAACGAGCGGAGCAATACTGACTATATCATACCGGCATAGTTTTTAGGTTCATAATTCATGGTATCCAACGTCATTAAATAATTATTGAGTTTATCCAACAACTCGTTAAAGCAACCTAAGTCTGATACCTTTTGTACCTTTGGAAGTGCCAACATATTCATACATACGCCCGTAACGATTGTCTCTAAGTTACCATACCTTTGAATCAAATAACGAATAGCTCTCTGATAGTTATCTCCCATTGGCGGCATCCCTTGCAACGCTTTTGCTGGTTCTCCATCCAGGTGATCTCGGAGGTATTTAAAGCGATAAGTGTCGTTTAGATGGAGGCGGTCATGCAAGCGGCTTTAAATTCTTCCCAGAATTGCACAAACTGCGTGATATCACCACCGAAGCGCCGAATCTTGATTGGAGGTAATTGAGAGTTCTGCTGCTCCTGCACCGACACAAGACGTTCCATCAACGCCGCCGCAGCAGTTCCGTTATTCATCTCCTCGCTCTTGAATGGCCGCGGTTCTGATATTATCCGCGCCTCGATGACGGCTTGAATATAATCAAGTTTCTCTTGATATGCTTGGGCTGTCTTGTGCTCTTTCTCAACGGCTTCATTTGACAGTCCACTGTCTACCACTTGGTCCATCCAACTGTTGTCGTAGTTAACTAGTTCTGTGCGAAGACGGTTGATTCTTTTGAGATGTGCTTGTAGCAACGCTGGCTCGGTAGCGGCAGCGTCACTCTGCACGGCTTTAACTGCGTCATTTACGGTCTTGCGTGGCAACGCACGTAGATTGCGAATTCGTAGTTGTTTCGCTGTTTCCATTGTCAGACGGGAAGACCGATGTTCTGAACAAAGTCACAATAGCTGAAACAGAGTAAGTTACTCCTGCAGCTACCGACGGTTTCCTGCCGCGGTTGCGGTTGTTGTTGCCGTTTTATGCAATCTAACTAACGAAACAAGTACTTCGACGAAATGATCCTCATCCGGAGCAAATAGCTCACAGCGCTGTATAATTGATCAAAATTGCCAGTATTGGCACACAATCGATCTCGACGAACGATTTTTATGCTGCCGGTTGGCTAGAAACCGGAGCCGAGCGGTTCACAAGAGGCGGTTGGGCGCCAATTATGTCACAGATCACTACTGACGAATGAACACACGTCAAGCGATACGTATACTAAAACTGTATTTATTTTTACAAAACAGTTTCAGAGTGGGTCTCACACGTGCACACGCTTCTTACAGCTCGTTCGAACATCTACTACTTCGTTTTCTTCTTTTGCCGTGTGGCCTCCCTCGTGGGCCAGACACGGTAAAGTAGGGCGGCTCTAGGTGTTTGATTCGCTACCAGACCGCTCCAACAAACGAGGTTCTACGCAACTTATTGCGTATCAGACCGCTCCAACAAGCGGTCAGACCAATTAATATGGAGACATTCACAAGAATGGCCATCGTTCTCGCGCAGCGGAACGGGAAAGAACGGTCGTGCTCGATGCATACCTAAACCGGGCACAGCTTCTTCTTGTTTTTAAGCTTTTTCGAAAGCTCCTCAAGTTTCTAAACTTTGCTGTTCTTACGGCGTGCCTCTTCCTCTGCCTTGCGGCGCATATCCTCGAGATCCTCTTGGCGGCCCAGACGAGCTGATTGAGCCTCTTCGGCCATGCAGCGACTGAACGAGCTCTTCTGAATGTCGTCACAGTCCTGGCCAATATACTTTCGCTTATTGTACTTGAAGATCTTGGCGATATCTTTCGAATAGCTATTTGCATAGGGGTCTTCGATTTGACCGTCGTCAATAAAGTTATCTTCGTATTCGTCCAAGTCCTCGTCATAGTCGTCATCTTCCTCATCTGCCTCAGAGTCAATTGGCCCACAGCTCTGAAGCTGGCGGAGTTTCTTCTTCAGCTATTGCAACTCGATCTGTCGCGCTTTGCGAGCTTCGAGCTTTTTTGGGCATTCCTCCTCTTCGGCGGCTTGACGTTCCTTCTGCAGTTGGACCAGCTTTCGTGCGGTTTCTGCCCGAAGGCGATCTCGCTCGGAAAGCGGTGCCAATTGCGCAGAAGCAAAAGCTGCAGCAGTACTGCCAACGGCTAAAGATGGCACAACCCTGCCTTCGCCTCGGCTTACCATGGGCTAGTGAATACTAAAGGTCAAGAAGGCCTGGGTTCGAGACCCAGACCGACGACTCCTAAATTGGTTTTCATGGTTCCCAATTTAAACAAGGTGAATGCCGGAGTGGACTAAAAAATCGACCATGATTGAAAAAATAACAGGGAGCACAGATGTCTCAATAAAAAGAGATGGTGTATTACCATCCAACCCCCCCCTCCCCATTAAAAAAAAACTAGCAATATCGAAGCTTCTAGTAGAATAGATTCGTCAGTTAACAAAAAAAAAGATAATTACACTCTTGCCGCGGCAGCGTTATGGCACTGTACGACGAAAGCGCCGCCGGTCCGAATAAACAGACCAGCGGTTCTATGTTCTACATACATAATCTATATTTCAGAATATTGGCAGGGAGGTTTTGCTTCATGTAGAAGTACCCTCTTCATTACGCCTATTAAGCCAAGGCAGCATGCATTTCAACCAGCACCCCTGGTTGACATGGTTAAGCGTTCTATACGTTTGCTACTTCAAAACTTTGGGGTGGACGATTGTACCTGCGCAAACGTGTGATCACGGGTTTTTTTAACTCAGAGGTTAGTCCAGTTCAACAATGTGTTTTGAACAAACGCTCCGTTTCCTCGCTGAAGGCCGAGCGACAGCCTCTGATAGCCTGAATGTAGGGGGGGGGGTTCTGCAGCTCCCATAGTCTAGAACGCCAACGGACAACGAAAAATTCGTGCCGATAATCAACGCTACAATATTTTCTGCATTTGTTCTAACCTGGAGGCATGACTTGCTCGGTCCTGCACCGACCATCGGAAGGGCTAATGAATCGATTACAGTTGTGTCCCAGACAAGCATGCGGCCGCGTTCAAAAGGTGTCAGAGTCAGACCGTCTGGTCTTTCTGAATTATCATCCCTGGATATACCTGGGGGTTCCAATACATACGAAAAGTCTCAGCGCGCGTCTAGAGGTGTCATTTAAGGCGGAGTAACGTACTCGTCGGCCTGCACTCAAGGGGCATGGCAGGTCATGATGAGCCAGGGCGTCTACAACATCGCCGGGGCACGACTGGGTCAACAACAAGCTGCAGTCCTGTGCGTATGCGCCTTGTCTCGTCATCCAAAAGAGCCTTCATTTTCGGAGAGGGTAGGGCGTGTGACCAAGCTCCAGTCCCTTGACTGCTAATAACTCGAAGCCTGGTTCTATTTGCAATGGAGGGTACTCTAGTGTTAAGACCTGCTAGTCCCTTTTCATGTAGGAGAGCTATCCAACTGCCTGATTAGCCTTATCATCGGGAGGAGAATCAATTAAAGACGACAATCCGTCAGCCTTTGAAGCTTAATGTTATAAGCGTTCTAGCTATCACTATCCAATAATGCTTCAACTCTGTCCGCGGCCTGGGTAAATGGCGACACGATTGCTGGTCCTGCCGTCACGACCGCGTCCGGCACACCTAAGCCTCCTAAAGAGACCGGGACTAGGACACTTAAACTAAGTGCATTTCACGGCTGTAAAAGCTCAGGCAAAACGAAAAAATGTCATCCTTTGAGCAGGCGTGTTAACTACTTGGCTAAAAAGCAAGATCTAAGAAGGAGTAGGCCGCAGCAAGCTCCCTACTGGAATAGTCTGTCTGTGGCGAAGTCAAATTTCTCTTTTAGACTGGCTAATGCATTTGCAATGCCGGCCGGCAATAAGGGTACGCCTAGCAGCTCAAGATCAACCGTCCACTACGCGACAGCCCGGAGGTAAACTAGAAAGTTAAATCCAAAAGTTCAAAATCGTTGCGGTTTGTAACATATACTTCACATTTATCTGGGTATAGGGCCATGCCACTAATCACGTCAAAGTACATGACCTTCCGGATGTCGTTAAGTACGGTTGAGAGGTATCCGCCCAGAACCCCGTCATCCAAGTACCAGGCAAGTATCAGGTGGCACTGCAGTGAATCGACCAATTCCTTGACACATAAACAAAAAAGTGGAAGAACCAAAGAAGGGTCTTCCACTTTTTTGTTTATATATCAAGGAATTGGTCAAATGTATAATTCAGGAACTTTGCTCTGCTGAAGTTCTGTCTGTGATAGCATAGCGTTATGGGGCATGATACCATGCTATGATTCTGAATCATAGGCCAGCTCCGTCTGATAAGACAGTAAAGATGCCCACGATTTAACGGCTTTTAGCACGCTGGTAAAATCGTTTCGAAAATGTAGTTTAAACATCACCGTCGGCACTTTGCGCGATTGCAAAAATGTACGGGCACAGTGTACTGCTACCTATGTGCCCTCAGCGGTAGCGTAGCCTAGTTGGTGTTGACCAAGAGTTGCTGAAATTTTAACCCTAAAATCGTAACAGCTGATTCTGGCCACCAATCGGCGAACGACTGAGGGACAGGCGATCGGACGTAATGAGCTATCTTCTTTTAATGCAAACATCCTCGCCCTTAAGATAAATGGTAAAAAACAAGATGGGGCGAACCCCACCTGGCCCCACATGAACCACTTTGACAATGGCGTTAGCAAGTCGACTGGCCGTGCTGCTTAGTGCACCAAACAACAAGTCTTGCAACAAACGGGGTCTCATTAAGTCAAGGCCGGCAGCTGAACTTCTGCTAAAGGTCTTCATAGCATTCAGTATCTCTTCACGTGAGGTTGAAAAAGGCAGTGTGACCGCCGGGGGTGTGGGCATGAAGAGATCCAGAGGCGCATCTGTATGTTTGGGCCGAAGAGCTTCCGTATTTTCGTTGACTGGCGCTAGCATATCCTAGGAGCTCACCAATCTGGCAGCACAGGATATCAAGTGATGTATTTATATAACTTGATTTGGAAGACTGTAGCGCCATCTAGGAAACATCTTCATGAGAAAAAAAGTTGCGTTTGTAATAAAACAGCCATTACTGCAATTACGGACGTATTGCCTTTGACGTTGAACGCCTAGTTGCCTTTTTAGAAGGTAGAGAACTGGTGAATGATGAAATCAAATTCGGAGTGTTTACCATTTTGGACTGCCATAGGTGGTCAAAACATCCCCATCATCTTCGGGGATGACTCAATCAATGAACGGAATACCAAAAATAGTTTATCGAGTTCTGAGGTGAAGATTTAAGCCTGGATAATGAATTCAGTCAACTTTTTCCGTTGGAAGAAGTCGTTCTGTGCTTGAAGGTACAACAAAATCTAACGGTTACTACTTGAGTAGTCGCAGAAGAAGTTATAGTTAATCAAGCAATAATTGTCAAGACGCTAGGTAAACCTAAAATTACTTCTAAAATTTAAAAGTGGGTTCTTCACAGTCTAAGTAACGTCAACAAATTAGAGAGTATGCGCGTTTGCACTTCTGTCGTTAATCACCACAGCTAAGCGTCGCCCTTGGATCCAAAAGTGAAGAAAGAAAAAATCTAACATCCGGACATCCATGAAGTCTTTTTGGCTGCAGCGTTATGTAGGGTGCTTGAAGCCCGAACAAGCTTTGTGTGCCTGCCTTGAGAACCACACAAGCATGAAAAGCTCTATAACCTCTGTGTTGACATTTGTGTGACAACTTGCAACACTGACAATGCAAGCTGAGAGACTTTGAGTGAAGTGCAAAGCAAGCTTAAAAGTGCACCAGTTAGTGACGTCGGGATTTCCTCGTTTAGCCTGACTGGCGGTAGTATTCAATCTACAAAGTCACCACACGCAAATACTCGCAGTATCAATAATAGGCGAAACACCGGTGACGGAACTTGTACATCAATTTTAAAACTCCGCGCACGCATCCACGGCGTAGCCGTGATGAAAGATTGAAGTTTGTCATTTATACACTAGCGAACGAGACAAGAATAGCCGCTAATCACCCAGCTTTATGTAAAACCAAACAGCCATTATTAAATACGAGTTGAAGATACTGAAAATACTTCTTCAGGCTGCTGTAGCCACAGAAGCCGCAATGCCAGGCCCAAGCTGGGCGTCATTGTCAGAGGTACCTCGTCAACAGCGACCGAAAGCCTCAATTAATTATTCTAGAACCTGTGTTTCTTTCACGCAAAGCGTCTAGAAAGATAAGTCGGTATGTGGAAAATTATTGCTTTTTACGCGTTTGAAATTACCGAGTGCTTGCTCCCAAGTCGGGCCCAAAGTCTACTCTTACGGCTAAAGCTACTCTTGGAAATTCAGGCTGGGTCGAAGGCAATGCATTGAGGGCTCTTTGCCCTGATTTGGCAGAAGCTATTAAGATTGTGACAGAAGTTCTCCAGCCCCCGTTAACTCTGCTACCACTGGCAAAAATAACTCAGAAACTACTCATAATATCAGATAATAATTTCTCACAGCAATTTCCCGCAGTTTCCTCGACTTCTACAGCTAACTATTTAATCTAAGCGCCCAATCTGTCGAAAGACGTTTACTTTAAGGGGCTTACTAACCACATTAATTCGATGCACCCAGGATCGAAAGCCCACAGGCAGCTTGCATCAGAAACCACACGTCTACAACTTACACATATGACATCTCACAAACTTATAATGACTAAAACAGTGAGAAGGATTGTGCTGGAATGTCTTTTGCAATTTCTGAATTTGCTAGCAGTCGTTATGTTCCGATTTTCGAAGCATTCGCTTCTGTTAAAGACGGGTGAACATCTAATGGTGAGCAGCCAGGGCTGCTGCTCAAAGTGTTATACGGGGGGTTGTCTAAACCCCGTGCCCCCCGAGGATGCACATTCAGTTGCGTGCGGAGCCTGTAACACCCAGGAACCATGCCAAGACACGTTGAGTAATCGATTGAGTGGACTACAGTGGAACTTTGTGAAATTGTGGTTAGCACACACGAAACTGCAAGAGCGGGTTGTCATTATTGAGGCCGCAGGAACAGTTTGCCGCAAACTTTTGATTACAGGGGATTTGAACTCTACGCTAAACGACAAAATTCGCATGGAAAAAATGCGGCGGAACGCGGACTATGCGGAATAAAAAGGTAGTACGGCTGGCACGAGAGGGGAGGGGGACATAATCCACCATGCAAAGCAACACCCTCAGGGCGAAGACAAAGGATGGCCAAACGTTTAGCGAGTTCTTCAGGCAATCAGTGACCACGTGAGACCTGGACAGACCGGGGTCAAGCTGGGTAAAGTCAGACCATCAAATAATGGTGGCTCTGATGCGCTCATCGATGTATACGGAACTAGCATCACTGGAGGGAACATCTGAATGGCAGGGAAGGAAGCTACTGTCCGCGAGGTCGCAGAGGCAACCATGATAATGGTCCTACAGAACGTGGACCCCTTCCTAGGCCCTAAACTACGCAATGAGCTTAGCGCAGTGCTCAATCTCACCCTGGAGGACGCACTCGACGTAGAAGAGAAGATGTGGATGGGAAATAATAACGTCAGGAAACGACTCGTTACGCTCCCACGCGTATTGGCCAAGCGTCTTATTGATATAAGGAGGTGACATTGGGCACGATGGTATGCAAGCCTGAAGAATGGGTGAAACTACCAACGTGTTTAACTGCCAGAAATTCGGCCACTTAGCTAGGGTATGCAAAGGAGCAAAAATAGACGGCCGGAGGTACCACAAATGCGGGGAGGTCGACTACATCATAACTGCACGTTCGCACCAGAGTGCAAGAATGAAGGGCACGTAGCTAACTCTATAACCTGCCTGAAGTTTAAAGAGATAGGTAGACACAAGCAATAAGGAAGCCAGCGACTGTTGCGTTGTCAGCAAAAACTGCCCCTCCGAGCAGTGTCGCACGGCAGCAACAGCGAGAAAACCCATCTAGGCCGTAAAGGGAGGAAAAAGGACTATCATCGATGACGACGGCTTCACAATCCTCAAGCAAACGGTAAGGACACAGTATAAGTCAAGCGAGCCGGTTGGCTTAGGCCTCAGAATAAATAGCCTGAAACTCATCCAGGTCAACTGCAACCGCAGTCAACCATTGCATGCTATGATGAAGAAGATCGCGAGCAGTTACAAGGCAAGATTGACATTGAGCAACGAGCGAATATACGACTAGCTCAGAGCAAACCAGACTGGGTAGTCGACAATAAAGCCAACGCCTACATCACTGCAGATCGCTCCATTACCATAGAAAGACAAGGAGAAGGTAACGGCTGCGTTTGAGCCAAAGTCGCTGGGGGTCGGCAGAATATATTCCTGCTATATGAGCTAAACCATTGCCTCCGAGGTATGGGGGTCAGCATGAAGAGATCACAGGGGGGAGCTGCTGCTCGACTGGGTGACAGCCAACAATCTGGTGGTCATGAATGACGGTAGAACCAACGTTCCAGCGAATAGGGCAAGACACTACACAGGAATCGCACGTCGATCTGACGATATACAGTGAGGATATAGCGGGAGCAGCCTTCGGTTGGCACACCGACGACGCCAGAGTGACTCTATCATACACTGCTTAACGCCTGTGCGTTGGTCTCTAACATGCCGATCCGCCTTATGAGAAAACGACCCGTCCAGTCAAAATATAGGTGAAATGACAAAATCAAGAGTCGCCGAAAGGAATTCATGTAGGCTTGAAAACGCCTAAAACATGAGATAGCGAATGGGAGACCCACGGGCGATATTATCATTGCATACAGGCAGTGTGCGGCGAAACTAAAACGAGAAATAGCTGACAGTAAAAGACAATGTTGGAAGAAGACCTCTGGCGAAGATCGACGACAAGCCCTGAGGCCGGCCGTGTAAGGTGGTGTGGCGCCAAATGAAGAAGACACTAAAGCTGGATATGCCGGAACAAGAACGAAAGAGCGCCCTAAAGAGGCTTTTCCCCTACCATGAAGACTTCTCGAGGAAAGACGTCCAGATTCCAGACAGATACGATCCGACAGAGGACGATGTGTGTCCGGTTTTGATGCAGGAAGTACTTCAGGCCAATACGTATTGCCAAAGGCTTTGAGAGGATCATCGAGGAACGGCTTAGATCTTTTGTTGAAGAGTTCGGGCTATTTTGAGCGACCCAATATGGAATCCAAAAAATAGATCGGTTCCACACGAAGAATGCGCTAGATAATGGCTGCGATCTTCCTGGATGTGAGAAACACGTTCAACAGTCTTCCATGGAGGTTATTCTAGAGACCCTTAGGAGGAAGCAAGCACCCCATACTTGGTAAGCGTGATTTCAGACAACCTGCAAGAGCGCAAAATTCTGATCGCCGAGACAGCAATTGACATGACGGCCGGTGTACCACAGGGTTCCATTCTGGAACCACTACTATGGAACAGTTTTTATGACGACGTGCTGCGTATCCAAGACCTGCCAAGAGGGGTGGAAACATTAGCGTACGCTGACTATCTGGAAGTAGTCGTCAAAGCCAAATGAAGTGTCTAACTTTAACTGAATGCCAACAAGACCCTGCAGGCGATTATCGAATGGATGAAAAGCGTACAACTCGCATTGGCCAAGAAAAACGAGGCGGTCTTGCTCACCGACCGTGTCGCAGTCGACCTTGTGAACCTTATGTTGGCAGATAAAAGCATCAAGATAGTCGAGCATGTTTGGTACCTGGGCGTCTGCCTATCTAGGACTGGACTCAGAGGAAATAAACACGTATAGATTGCCACGACAAAGGCAATGAAAGCAGGAAACGACATTGCGAAGATCTTATTGAACATCCACGGATCCAAGTGAGCGGATCGGAGGAAACTGGTGCTGTCAGTGGCCGGATCGATAGCCTTCTTCGGGTGTTCAGTCTGGTTCAACTCGGCAACAGCCGTAGCAAGAACTAAAAACCTGCTAAGAAAAACCCAGCGAATGACGGCACTAAGGATCATCCAGGCATACCGTGCGGCAGATACGGCTGCTGCCCTAGCCCTGGCCGGCACTCTTCCGTGTAATTTCGTAGTTAAGGAACGGCGCAGATTGTGGGACCACAGCGCTCAAAAGAGGCGGAGCGCAAAGCTATGCTTTCCGAGTGGCAACAAAAAGGGACAGAATTGCGGAAGGGAGAGCCCGGAGCCAAGATCCGAAATCGAATCCCGGGCGTCAAAAATCCCGGGCGTGGTTGGATTGTCCAGGAGCCAACATGGACTTCTCCATGACCAAAGTCATAACTGGACATGAAGATTTCCAGGCCTACCTGGACGATTTCAACGTAGTTGTCTAATCGGGGAGCTGCATCCACTGCACACAAGACACACGAGACGACGCGTTCCAAGCGATGCTCGTTTGTCCTGTTCTATAGCAAGCAAGAGTACTTGGTTTGAACAAAGTGGCGTACCGTTGGCAGCAAAACGGCGACCCGACGTTGAGAAATCCTTCGCAAGCATGACGAGAACAAGCATGAAGGATTTTATTCAGTTCATCTGCGAAACCACTAGCGGCTGGAAAGTTAGGGCTTAAAGAGCAAAATAAGTCCTCGATAATGACGGCGATAGAGAACACAGAGACGCAGAACGGAATGGTCCTAATCAAAAGGGAACCTTCCCCGCGGGTGACCTCGGCGCATTGCTCAGGTAGGCTCCCACCACTCCTACCTACCCATAGTACTATAAACCGCAGATCTTGGAGTTCTGGAGTGAATTTTAAGAGAGGCTGCGGTTTCAGAACATCAAAAACCTGGAGTTTTAGTCGGTAAAGCCACTAGTATTGCAGTTAGTCCGACACTGTTCGGCCCACATACAAAGGTGGTTTCACTTCGTGCGTAACGCATTTATATTCTGTTTTTTTTTAACTTACCTAAATGGCGCTGTTGTTGAGATGCAACCACCTGGTGGTGGTACAGAAACGCCGCCAGTTACGGTAACAACAACACCGATAAGAGAGAGAGGTGACCCACAACAGGAGGGGAAAGCAGACGACGATGGCTTTGTTGTAGTTCGGAAACGACGAGACAAGAAAACAAAGCATCGAATGCAGAGGGGCAGCGCATCAGATGGCATAGGTGGATTCGAAGTCTATGCCAGATATGGAAAAATCTGTGCCTTGAGAGTGGCACGATTGGACCAGAAGACGTCGGCGGTCGGTCTGCAAGCGTGGCTAACTGGCAAGGGCATAACTAAAAAGGGGTTTGGAAGCTACATACACAGGGTGGCGTTCCTGTGTTCTGTGTCGTCCTGCGTGACGAAGATTACGCAAACTGTTGCAGAAATACATTTTGGCCGAAGGGACGCCTGTTCCGTTGCTGGGTTGGGGACGTTTATTACGAGATATTTGTTAAGGAGAATTGTATTACGCCCTGGCGTTTCAAGTTCCGTACGCAACTGACTAGTTCTAAACCTGCAAGCGTACTTCTGCGAAATTGTAAATGCAGTAATGGATCTTGTACGTGATAACATGCTTAAGTTAGTTGACATTGCACCCCTCACGGAGATATTTCAGTAGAACGAACTGCATATGCGGGTGTTTTATCAGCTGGCTGTCTTACCTGCGGGAGGTGGGGGAAGACCTGTGGGTAAATTATCTATAATATCTACCTACATTAACGCCTACCACCAATGCAATGCGTCAAAAAAGATGAATACTGTGTGGTGCCCTCCGCCGAAAGAGTGAACGCCGCTGTATTCCTATTTGATGCCGCGTAGGTTGCGAAGGCTAAGCTTTGGACTTTCAGAGTTGAACCTGACAACGCCAAATATCCTCAGCGGTGATTTCAATGCCAGAATCGGTTGTGGAGACAACCATAATAAAGACGAAGCGTTGCTTCAGTTGATGGAAAATGTTGGTCTAAGATGTGCAGATGCGCGTAAAGATTACTTATACTTAAGTCACAATAGAAGCGGCTTCGTCGATCTCCGGTTACACAACCATGTCATCCGTGAATTTAAATGCTTCGGCGTTATTAATGAGACGGTCCGAAAACACCAACGAGGGCTGGCCCTTGTCGATTTTCTCGATATTTGGCAAGACCGACACAACAGACCGCACTGGTCTACAATGAGACGGTATGATTTATCTCTTTTGGACAGTGTGGTAGGCGGTCATGAGGTAAGCCCTGACATCAATACCGCCTGTGACCTGCCGGATAGAACAATAAGAAAATCAGCGAAGTGGAAAAGGTTTTGGCAGAAGAGATCACGTCCGTCGTACTCGTGAGCCTGCTACCTCGCCCGCGGTAAAGTGCTCGGACTCTTGCGTCAAGCAAGAGCAAGAGCACCGTCATAGCTGCAAGCCAGGCGGAACTACTTTGAGCATAGAAAGGCCTACGCAAAACACTGCTATGATTGTAAAAGGAAAGACGAGAGGCGGGAGGAGCGACGACTGCTTGAAAGAGCAGAACGAGAGCCCTCGGCTTATATCGAACGACCTTGTAGACCGGCGGACCCGCTCAGTGACAAAAAGGTAAGGCCTTGAATTTATCAGACCAAAGTTTCGTCAAGATTTACTTTCTCAAGCAATGGTTAGAGCCGCGGAGGATTTGGCCGATGCACTTGACAAACTCATCGAAAGTTCACTTCTGGGGGAGCCGCCAACGAATAGCAACACCCGCCATATCGCATGCTCATCTACACTCCTTAGGATAGCAGTGAAGATGGCCTGTTGGAGGAATACGTCGCAAATTAGTAAAGCAATAGGTGAACGCCAGCTCGACTTTGCTACTAGAAGTGGCGATCTATGCTGCACGAGCCTATCTTCAACCAAGGTCAGAAAACATAGTCATGATTAAGCTAGATCTGTAAATGTTTTCAACAGCGTGTGACGTGACCACTTTCTCAGGGTTGTTGTCTTGCCTGACGTATACCATTACATTATGCGAGCATACAGAAATTCAACTCAAGTGCTGTTGATGGACCACGTTATGCCTTGACAGTCAGGCCTGCAGCGGAGCGACCCATTAGGTCAGCCACTGTTTTGTCTTAACAACAAGGAGCTGATAAACTTTCTTGAGTTCCCGTTTAAGATAAGGTACTTGCATGATGGCGTGTTAGCTGGTGACCCCGTAAAGGTAGCTCGCAATATTTAAAAGATACTGGAGTTTGCAACGAAGAGCGGGTTATGCATCAACCCACAAAAGTGCGAGCTGTTTGTGTCAGGAATATCAATAACCGACTTCCAGGGCAGAGTGATATCCGACCTTCTTCCAGTTTGTATCAGGATAAATGAGCCCAACCTCAGCTTACTAGGCGTGCCTTTTCTTGATGACAGAAAAATGCTCAGTTATATGGTTAGCTGGAAGTGGTCTTCAAGTCGTTTGGGTCTCTTGAGTGCATACATTTTTAGATTCTGCTTTTTGACAGCATAAGTAAATCACCTGGACATTCCAGACGCTGTCTTGGTCTCAGACGGATATACGGCTAGCCAGTCTTGTTAAATCAGCAGAAGACGAGGTGGACAAAGCATGCCTCTTTGTCGGCAGGATCTGCGTAGGTTGTCTCCGCTTTAGGATCCAAACTAGTCAAGGAACGTGAGTGCAGCTGTGGCGCGAACGTCTTACCACTAGGTCACCATAGCTTATCGTGCATCTGCAGCTTAGGCCGTAGGACGAGGGAGGCACTGCTCTGAATAATGGCCTGGCCCTGCTCTAATGTCTTTTGGCTACCTCTGTGTTCTCAAACCTGCAGGTTCGTATACAGACGACTTCCGCCGACCTGACCTGGAATGGACCTCACAGCCCTTGAGAGTGAGAGGACACTTGTCTGGGACGCTACCGTAACAGGCTTGTCTGTTACACCTTCATGTCCAATCACGCCGCTGCCCAGGCTAGTTATGCTGTTTCGCGGGCGGAGAAAATCAAGTGTCGAAGGTATGCATTTATCGGAGACCCTATGGATTTTCGGCCTTTTGCCTTTGAGATATTAGGGAGCCTAGGTAAAATTAACTGAGGGAGTTGTTGCTAAGGTATGCAAGTATCTCAGCTTAGCTACAAAAAATCCACGCACTGGTGAATTTTTCTAGCAAAGGCTGTCATTGTATATACAACCTGGTAACACCACGGTGGTGCATGACACCTTATCCAGGTGGTCGACATCAGGTACGGACGTGGTGGGGCTGATGTAATTTGTCGTCACTTTCACTAGGGGGCAATTGTATACAACCCATTATGAATTAAACATCAGTGTTTCTCCATAATAGGCTGTCGTGGAATATGGTAATAGGTTTTATTATAGTTTATAAGCCATCCAGCTGCAATTGAAGCGACCGTCAGCAATCCTTAAACTGAGCGTTTGAAGCATAAAATATAAAACAAGCTGATAACCCTAGAAAACAAACTACAATATGACGTGCACAAAATAAGAGGGCAGGGAGCCTATTACAATTATATTATAAAGAAAAACGGAGCTAAAAAAACGCCACGGGAATACGTTTGCGAAGACGAGCACTTGGAGAAGCAAGCTGCAGTGTCTCAAAGAACTGTAAGGTACGTAGAAAAACGCCCCATCATAGAATGGCCCTACAAGTGCTCAGCCCGATCTGATGAAACCATTTATATGTACGTATAATACATCATGTTTCTACTAAGTAATTTAGGAAAACACATTTTAAAAAGAAAACACATTAATTTACTAAACACACATTTTTGTGTGCTTATTCCTTTCTAGAGGAGTCAGTTACAAACACCAGGTAATAGATAGCAACTACTACAAAAAAGTTAAACACGGGATCACTGGCTCGGCACGATAAATAACGGCACGAAATAACTTGACCATAGCATATTGAACAAGTGCGTGATTTTCTACCTTTAATGATCGTTCACTTTTGCAAAGGATGTGAGAAGAAGGAGAACGTTAGCGATGAGTGGCGTGCGCTCGGCTACATTGGCTGCTGATACTACGGCGCTGTAGAATTCGCGTACCCGGTATAAATCAAGTTCCAAAAAACTGTCGTTGCCCACGATTTGCCGAAAACATTTAGTGATCTATCTTATTTGGTGAATAAATCAGAAGACTAGTTTAGACTTTTCCATTTGGAGCCGAAGCAATGTTAGACGACATACAGGGACGGGATATGCGCAATGTGCTTAAAGTGCTTCTTATTTAGAAAAATATCTTAACGAACGAAGCATCATCATTTGCAGAATCCTAAACGAATTGCGCTGCTCCGTCGACATATTTTCTACGAGGCAAACTTTACGGCATTACGGAAGAAGGACGACTCGGTCATACTTATTGATTGTGGTCTGACCCTATCAGTTGACTTAAAGCAGCTTTTCTGGTAGCACTTAGTTTGAACGTGACGATGTTCTATACTGTGGCATTTTTTACTTGTGTCACGGCTCACTTGCGCAAAGAAAGATAAAAGAGAGCACTTAGCAGAAAACGACGTAAGTTGCAAAGCCGTATCAAATCCAGTATGTCACTATAGAGACAGCGCTGGACAAGGGCTATATAGGAGACTACAATAGAATAACAGGAGAGTACGTTTCCTAGACAGACTATAACAGATCTTTAACTAGGTGCACGCAGTAGGGAGACCCGGTGAGTGTTGTGAAGCTATATCTACAAAAGATGCCCCCCAAAAGCAGAATAACGCGATTCGCACAATCATGGAAGTACTCACCGGGATTATGGGAGTGGCCTAAGGTCTACAAATTTAATTTCACGGATCCTTTCGACAATGCGTGAAGCTTTGTACATATATAGGTTGCCAAGTTAATATGAAAAGTAACGGAGAACAGATCAAACATGCCAATTGAGAACAAATCTAGTGCATTACATACAGTAGGTATTTTATATGTCGATGATTCTTGAATGTATCTGTGTAAAACCGCACATGGACTTCAGTCCAATTAAATAACTAAGTCAAAAACATCTAAAATTTATAATAATTTATAATAATAATAATAATAATTATAAAAATATTATAAGAAGTTATAATTATAATAATATTATAATAGTTTATAATTATAATATATATAATAATTTATATTAATTATAAACGCACTCAATAAAAAAAATATTAAAGAAAAACTTCGTAGCCCCCTCAGTTATAAATATGATGGGTGATATTTTTAAGACTCAAATCTCCTTAAAATACGCAAGCGAAAGGTATTTTAGCCCCAAAACTAACGTTTCCTTCGTTTCGAACCATTAGGTTGTTTTAAATAAATAGGTGATATCATAGTAACGAGTTTGAAATGGTCTATATGATTACAAAGATTTTTGGGCAAAAAGTCAAAGTAGTTTGCCTTAAGTCCCGTAAGGCAAACTAATCTTAAGAAAGCGCATATATCGAGAAGTTCATTTTTTTTTCATTGCCATTATGCTCTCTTTTATAAACAAGAAACGCGCCTAGAGTAGAAGACAAAATCTGCTAGAATACAGTCCAGCACGTGCTCATTGTCGAAGCTATAGCAGACACTGCTACATTCGATAAGAAACTGGATATGAAGATCTCGGCCGTGTCAAGGGAAGAGATAATATTTAGAGCAAAAGCAAAGAGCAAAGTTGAAGCTCAATGCGAAAACGCAGTAATTGTAGTGCGTTCGCTTCCGTTAAAAATTGCGTTTTATGACGCTGCGACCTTAAATCATAATGCGTAATACATTTATGAAAGGTCTCTACATTCGAGTTCACAATTTGTATACGCACAGTGATCTAACTTTTACCGGCTATGGTTTGGTGTATGCGTTTTGGGACGCGAAAGGTTTGCGGGTCTTCAAGAAAAGTAACAAGATATTGCAGTACTGATATGCATAGAAAAAATGCTATGGGAAATGCCGTTTATATGCCAATTAGTTTCTTAAAAGAAGTTAATTTTCAGTTATGCGTAACATCCACTTGCGCAGTGAGTAAAAAAATAAAGTGAATAAAATACACGTTCTTTGTCTTGAATTCCGTTTAGTGGACACTTTCACCCCGACAAATGGGCAGATACTCAATACTCGTGCAGATACCGAATCGCCATGTGATCGTGCGTTTTTCGGTACACGGCTACCACCACCACCTATGCAGTGCGGAAGGCTTTCACGACCTCGATGTTGATGTAGATGTAAATATTGTCATACCGAATGCTCTAGATATCACGGTCTTGTTTGTAGTAAAATTGGGTCTCTAAATCAGTTGGCCCGTTTAATGTCATCATAACTTTGTATATTGTATATGTTTATATTCTATATTTTATACAATTCTTGTAACTGCATTTGTGAGCTCCTGACGCCAAGCCAAATCTTTGAACTTAGGTATTATCGACACTAAATGTGTGAATAAATGGAATTTGTGAAATGGGCAGATAGGAGCCAATTTGACTTGGACAAAACTAGGCTCGTTTGAAGACGCAAGCTAAAGCAACCGTACATTTAATATTAACGATGCAGATCATGAAGTGACTCGGTAGGCAATGAGAGATAGGCAAATAATAAGAGTGATACTTACGACGCCAAGGTATGGGCCATACTCATTTTCGCGCCTAAGGCCTTTTGATGTGATGTACTTAAAGCTCGCTGTGTAATCGCCGTTATAGCAGCCTATACCTCCATACGGCCATGCACAATCGATCAGCTCCTGTACCGCGAAGTGCTGTTTTACTTTATGCTGCCGGTAATGTGGTTAGAGAGTTGAAGCCACAGACAACGTACACAGGGCAAAAGCGTTTTAATCATTTATTGAATAATAAACATGTTAATTATATATGATATATATATATATATATATATATATATATATATATATATATATATATATATATATATATATATATATATATATATATATAGGGTGTTTCAGGAATATTTGAAGCGTGATATATGGAATTGTAGGGCTCGTTAAGCAGATGTTTTTTCTAATGAAATGGATAGTCTCTGAGAAGTCTTGTTTCTGAATGAGAGCGAAATCAATACAATTTGTGACACTAGTGTTTTTGCCCGACATAGGAGCACAAAATGTGCTGTTGCGAGATAACCAGTGTTCCTATACAGAAACTAAGCATACCGTTCTACTTCTTCTGAGGAAGATGCGGCATGGTCGCTTAGAAGAGAATTTGCAAAAAATGAAGTTCTCTATTAGCTTTCACACCAAATACCTCAAAATCATAACCCGACGACCACCCACAGCGTTCAAAACAAATATTCAGCAATGCGCATTTCATGACGATCATTTTGGTACACAACGTATGGCAATGCGAGCTGTGGTTGTGGAGTGATGACGATTTTTCGACGAACATGTCGAGATTAAGTGCATGAAAAATGACGCGCTGCGGCTGTCGCGCGACACGTCGGCGGTGAACGTCGCCACACAGTCAATTTACATGCACTTAATCTGGACATGCCCTCCGAAAAAATCGTAATTACTCCGCAACCACAGCTCGCAATGACATATGTTTGGTACCAAACTGATCGTCATGCGCATTTGCTGAATAGTTTTGAATGTGTTTGTTTTGAGCGCCGAGTGGTCGTAGGGTAATGATTTGAGGTATTTGGCGTAAGAGCTTCTGAGCGGCCTTATAGGTTCTTCAAAAGAAGCAGCATTTTTCACAAACACGACGGTGTACGGAGTTTCTGTATAAAAGGATTAGTTGCCATTGCACATTTTGTGCTTCTATGTCGAGCAAAAAAAACAGTGCCACAAACTGTAGTAATTTCACTCTCACTTCGAAACAAGACTTCTTAGAGACTATGTTCCATTGCAAAAAAACTGCTTTAACGAGCTCTACAAGTCCACATATCGCGCTTCAAATATTCCTGAAACACCCTGTATATATGTATATATATATGTATGTTTGCAAACAGCAGTCACGTGTCAGTATATGCCCCTAAGGGACAATAATGTAATGAGCACCTCAAGGAGGCCATGGTACTTGCTCCTTGCTGGACCGCCCTTTTCAACGCTAGTCTGCGCGAAGGTCGCCTCCCCAGCGACTGGCAGAGTGCTCATCTAGCAGTCATCCCGAAGGGAAAGGGCAACCCCAGAGAGCCCAGCTCGTGGCGTGGGATCGCCAAAAAGAGCTGCTGCTACAAGCTGCTCTCTGCCATCCTCACCGCCCGCCTGTCTCACTTCCTCGAGGCTCTCGGCGCCATCCCGAAAGAGCAGCACGGCTTCCGTGCAGGCAGGTCCACACTGACTGCGTGTGAGATTCTGCTGGCCAGAGTTTGGGGAGTGATGCAGTCTAGGCACGCCAAGCAATTCCTGTACGCCGTCTTTGTGGATTTCCGCTCGGCCTTTGATGGAGCTCCCAGAGATAAGATTATCTTCAAGTTGGCTGAAGCGGGCGTGCCTGCCAACATCCTCCAGCTCATCGGGGCAATCTTGCAGGAAAACCCGATCACCATACAGGATGGGGTGGCTGAGTTGTGCCCCTTTGTGCAAACGACGGGAGTCGCGCAGGGGGACAACTTAAGCCCGCTGCTGTTTTCCATCCTGCTCAACGATCTTCCGCGACGCATCGTGGGCACTCGAGAGTCACTCCGCCCAGGACATTTTGCTATACGCAGACGATCTCGCGATATATGGAACAAGCCGATTCGAGGTGCAGCAGAGCCTAGCAAGGCTCGAGCAGTACGTGGCGGATGTAGGACTCGAGATCAACATCGGCAAGACCAAGGCCATGAAGTTCCGTAAAGCTGGTCGACTTGCAACCAGCGATGAGCTACGGTTGTACTCCACACCACTGGAGTATGTCAACAACTTTCCATATCTTGGCCTCTCTCTCCCGACCTCCGGCACGTCGTTTACGGAGCACATCGCCGAGAGGGTCAGAAAAGCCCTCGTAGCAGGCGTCGGAATAGAGAAACCCACGCTTCTCTCCCTTAACGCGGCGCTAAAACTTTTCAACCTTAAGATCGCGCCCACGGCATCCTACGGCATACAGCTCATTTGGGAGAACTTGAGCGTGGCCCAGCTCGCGAGGCTTGATCGAGTGAAACCCGCCTTTCTCAAGCGAGTGCTCGGCCTTCACACGTCATGCCGCAATCGTCTGGTCTATTTACTCGCCGGTACCCCGCTTTTCATAGAGGACCTGCAACGCCAGTTCCGGTTGCCGGAAACACAGGCCTGCAGGGACTTTATCTGTCAGTGGGAGGTGAGATTGTCAGACGTGGACCCCGACTTCTTTAGTACGGGTGCAATGACAAACAATGCGTGGAAGGGACTGCATCGCACCAACCGAAGTGTGGTAGTGCGCTATGCAGTGCATGGCTTCCACCATGTTCTCTGTAATACTCAAGGGTACCATGAGCCGACAGAAGAATGTATCTGTAAACTAAATCTTTATAATCACATACGTTTTTTTTTCTGCCCGACCCTTTGTTCCTTATTTAGCATATAAACTATCATGTGTTGCGCGTGGATCAGAAAGCTGGAAAATATACGCAGTTTTTTTAACTCCTAGCACACTTTGCTAAAATGTTTCACTGCATTGATTAGTCTATTTTCTCTCTGTCTTTGCTCTTTTTCAAAGGTGAGTGTAGTGTCACACACACTATATATATGACACCTCAAAGGGACCCTCTCAGTTGCCTGGCCTTCTCTTTGCTCATCGCAGACCTAGCCCGCCATGTGCGGAAGGAGTTTAGACGGAAGACGAACGCCATTAAGTTTCGCCGTGGAGGTCGATTGGCTGCAGCAGACGTAATACCCTGTTGTGGCCAACCGCTGGAGTTTGTCAACTCCTTCCCGTTTTTGGGTCTGAGACTATACTATACGGGAACGACCTTTACCCAGCACATCGGCAACAGGTGTCGGGAGGCTATTGCCTCAATTCACACAGAGGTGAGACACCTTCGACGACTGTCTCTGAGTGCCGCATTGCGTCTTTTTGAGCTTAAGAATGTGCCATTGTTGAGCTACAGTCTTAGGGTGTAGAGCCATCTTTCAGCGGCAAATTTTGTACAGCTAGAAAGATGTTTCACAATATATATGAAGCTCTTTGCTTGCCGCGGCCGGTAAGGAACCGCTTTGTGTACCTGCTAGCGGGTTGCGGACCGGCAGTGGAAACAATTAGAGTAAGGCTTAAGTCACCTATTACAAAACCACTTCAGCAATTTTTGTTAGAGTGGCAAGGAAAAGTGACCGAGGCCTTGGCTGAAGTAGCGCAGTGAGATGTGTACCTCGTCACGGGGCTTTGGGATGGACTGGTATGCATTAGCCGGCACGTGTACACATAGTACATTGTACACGGCTATCATCACTTGGTGTGTTCGACTCAATGATTTTACTAAGTTGGCGATCAATGTCGTTGCCGGTTCTGCTCGCAGATATGCGCTAAATACCACGCAGCGAGCTGCCAGACGCATCGGCGGTCTTTGCACTTTTAGGACGGTCGCGATATACAATTTGAAGTGCTCAAATTGTATATAATGACCATCCTGAAATGCAAAGTTATTGCGAAATAAACAATATGTAATAATGTAATATATATATATATATATTTACTACTAAAAGAGAGAAATATTTACACTCCCGCCGCCCGCGATTTAATACGCGCGAGTCTTTGACGGGAGTGCCCGCCAGCCCGAGTAGACAGGCCAGCAGCTCCCCCACCCTCCCCCCTATCGAGGTTCGGAATGGGGATACCACACTACTCCACCGTACCGATTAGACGCGTTCACCTCGCGATTCCGCGTTACACACCAGAATATTACGCGCCCCCCCGAAGGGGAGTTTGACCCACTCCAGCGCAGGGGTTCCCCACAAATACGGGGCCAGAAGGTCCTCTCGACCGGTGGTCTGCGTTCATGTGGCCACTTCTCACTTATTTTGCTATTAAGCCAAGGCAGCAGGCGTCCCGGACGGTACCACCGGGTGTCACCCGGAGCATATAACCGTCCAGCCCGGGGGTCCTCGTGCAGCACGGTCCCCCCGTATTGGCAATAGCCTTAACAGCCCTTGAATGGGCCACGACAGGATGACAATATAAATTCGTTGCCAATCTCTATCGTATGCCTTGCCCCCCGTTGGATGTTAAAACGGGGGTGTTACTATTGGGAGTTTGTACCGTCTGACTAACTTACATAGGGGGCCAGTGAAGGTCCCCGCAGCGCGTGGCAGTCACGCACCAGCGGACCAAGGCCGGTAAGAGAGTCATAGTATATATATATAAATATATATACATATATATATATATATATATATATATATATATATATATATATATATATATATATATATAGATATGTATATATATATATATATATATATATTTATATATATATATATATATATATATATTTAGGGTCATTCATATGTACTTATTTCGAGGTTTGGTAGAACTCGGCAAGAAAATAATTTTTCCCAATTGAAGGAGGACGCGGAAACGTCTTGTTTAGAAGAGAGAGTGAAATTTATAAAAGTACTTATTCTATTTTTTTTCTCCTACATAGTTGTGCGAAATCTTCGTTTGCGGGAGAACCAGTCAACGCATGAAGGAACCGATTATGCCGGCGTGTTCGGAGGAAAATTCTGCACAACAGAAGACACGTTACTAGCTAGCGTAGCAAAAAGCATAAAAAAGTCATAAAATGTCGATATGTTGTTATGTTTTACGTTAACGCGTTTTCGTGAAAAATCGTTAAATGTTTTCCACTACGACCAAAAATATATGTCCAAAAGACCAGTATCGGGCAATAGCAAATTTAATACTCACCATTTTTGTACCAAAGTGATGGTGCTGCGTTACGTAGTTGTCAAGTAACTAAGCTTTTTTGATAGCCATATCAAAAGCGAAGGCATGCATACTTGCATAGGGTGTATGAGAAAGTTAGGTACATATTCTGAGGTTTGGTAGAACTCGGCAAGAGAAGGATTTTTCTAGTGGAAGGAGGGGGCGGAAACGTCATGGCAACATTTTACGGTTCTGAACGTGGAAACTTGCATGTAAAACATAACAACTATGACTGTCGACAAAGCTTAGTTACTTGACAACCACGTAACGCAGCACCATCACTTTTGTACAAAAATAGTGGACATTAAATTAGCTATTGCGTAAGAGTGGTCTTTTGGACGTACAATTTTGGCCGTAATTGATTTTTTTACGATTGTTCATGAAAAAACGTTAACGTAATATATCAACTTTAATGACTTTCCATGATCTGGTTATTCGCTTTTCGCTACGCAAGCTAGTGAAGTGTCTATCGTTGTGCAGAATGTTCCTCCGAACACGCCGGTATAATCGGTTTCTTCATGCGTTGGTTCTCCCGCAAACTTAGATTTGCACAACTATGTAGGAGAGAAAGGCAGAAAAACTACTTTTATAAAATTCATCCTCACTTCTAAACAATACGTTTCAGCGTCCTCCCTCCATTAGGAAAAAAATATTTTCGTGCTGAGTTCTACAAACCTTGAAATAAGTACATAATAGTACGAATGACCCTGTATATATATATATATATATATATATATATATGCATACATACCTACATACCTACATATTTCATGTCAAAAATAGGAAATTATTTACGCAGCGGTTCTGTTTTTGCTGGTCTGCCGGTATCTGGCCTTAGCAGCAGGTAGTAGTTAACCAGTTGAAATCGTTAACCAGAAATCGACGTACCTTTATCGCATACAGTGATTCTATGTGGCCGATGACTGCGAAACTCGACGACGACTGACAATGCGCCTGATCCAAGACTCTCGTCACAACGTCTTTGTCCCTCCAGTCGAACTTGTACGACGTCCCGCGCGTCAAACCGCGATGGTAGACCAGCGTCGTAGCCTTGACGAAGCGTTGCTGCCGAATGGTGAGATCGTTTCTTCGGACGGCGATCAGCAAAATGATTTACGGCAAGTTTGTAGGAGCGGCTGCGTCGATTGTGCGAGTTGATGAAACGCACATTGTGACGAAAATTGTTTTTCTGTCTCTCTTCCACTCGCCGCGAGATGTATCGTTTTCTGTGCGCTTTCTGGCGTCGATCATACCGTGTCGTCGCAGGACAAACAAAGAAGACATAGTAAATAAACAGGAAACTACTGAACTTTGTAGGCGCTGAACGTTGCTACTTAGCGGTTCAGTGTAGTCTCCGTAGTCTAGCCTGGCTAAGGCCCGAAGAGTCCTAGCCTGCTTAAAGAGTTCTAGTGTTGAGCTTGTATTATTTTCGAAAAAAAAAACGGCGCAAATGATAACTAATACTACATTTTCTATTCGAGCCTGTTGTGGATATATGTATAAATGTTTACGCTTACATAAGCTTTGTTGTCACTCCCACCCTTCGGCCCAGAGCACCATGCGGAGTATTGGAATTGGAGAGCGCTCGAGTACTGCAGGTTTTGACCGTGAGCTGTATATTTTGAATTGTTGATACTGTCAGCACTACTGATAGGGAAGCAACAATATATGTATGATACGTGATACGCTGCAAACGCACCATTCTAAAAATTAGGACATCGCCGTGCGCACGATACAATCTTCTTGGGTAAATTCTTACTCATCCTTTACTGTGTATGTGTCGAAGCATTTCCCTGCTGCTGCTATGTCATCCGCTGAAGACGACAGAATACAGATGCAACGTGAGCTCGAAGGACTTTAGATGGCAAACAATAGAGATGAGTGATTGCATGCAGTCGTCTTCAACTAGCCGTATCAGAGAGAGAAACGAATTTGATCATTTACGCCCTGAGGAGCCTTGCAGAATTGGCCACGGCCGTAGGGACGGCCAAGACGCACATGAGCATGAGCTGAAAGGTCTCAACCGGGCGTAAACCATATCTGTGATTTCACAGTGGTTCTTACTGCCTACATGAACCGTATTTTGCCCGCTCTCAATTGAGATCTTCCATCCTTCTTGGCATGGAAAACTTTCTCGGCCTTATTGGCCAAGTGAAACAGCACATTTAAATTTCACGTTCTTGGAGGATCTGCCGTTTCATCTCACGCTTGTGACTTGTTGGGCCTGTCGCGGGCCCAGCCTAATCCCTGCATTGTCTGCTACACTGTGCAACTATGAGGCGCAATTTGATCGCCGCTACATCTATATGTGATGTAATTACAAACCTATCAGGAGACACTTGCTATAACGGAACTTTTTTACAAGCGCAAAGCCTGAATAATAGTCCTGCACATAGTCTGTAAGTATAGATACTTCTCCTAGAACTCACTGCACTCCAATGAAGGGTGTACGGCGGCCTTTGGCACAATTACCTTGTAACACGGATATGTTGGGCATATGCGTAAGGCACGCCGTGCTTGCTTTCAGCTGATTGCACTGATCCATAAGATAGTCGATAGGTTGATAACACATAAATATGTTGCCAATCCCGAAAATAAATCGTGATTGCCTGCATGATCAAGTCTGTCATGCGAATAGTGCCTAGTTGTAGCAGCGCATACCTATGTATACTCGTACAGGACTTATCTACACCACAGCCGGTAGGTGATATTTAGTGAATCAATGGTGGGACCAAGCTGAATCAAGAAAGCCAATGGCACTGCAGATAAGGCAAATAATTTGTTTCAATGGAGCACGCTTTCGGAGGAGTGTTGTTTTGAAGTGAGAGTGAAATTACTAAAATATGTGACCCTGGTGTTGCTGCCCAACCTGGGAGCACAAAATGTGCGATTGCCAGACACCACTCTTCGTAAACAGAAATTGTGCATGCCGACGTGTTCGTGAAACAACTTTGCTGTATGAAACACTTTGCTTCCTCTAAAGGATGCACGACGACGACTAGAAGATGCAACGTGGTCGTTTAGAAGAGAATTCTTAAAAAAAGGTATAAATATATATTATTTTTTTATTATTATACGAACACATTCTCGAA